>VZSZ01001128.1:0-71128 GCA_013398815.1 Ibidorhyncha struthersii | reverse complement strand
AAATCAGGGGCAGGACTACAGTTCAGTCTTATTCTCAAGTGCCATCTCATGGCGCTCAGCATTACCGGTGTTACCCATGGGTTTTTCTTACACTGAGAATCATGTAACAAGTCAAAATACAGGTCAGCTAAAAACGACGTGAAACTTGGCAAGCACTTTATTAACTGTTACTCTCTGGCTTCAAGATGACTTGGGGATTTAGTAAGTGGGTTAAGGAGTTTTCCCATCAAGGTCAGTGGCAGGAATCTGATGCAAAGTGGTAATAACCAGAAGGTGTTTTCTGGCCTGTAGGAAGTCAATGAGTTTGGGTCTAAGCTCCTGCTGTGGGGCTAGTAGCATTGCAAAAAGCCTTTAATAACAAGTGTGGAGGTTTTTTTTCCTGAGTTGGTTTTTTTGGTCCTTTTTTTTTTTTTTTTTTTTTTGTCCCAGACAGGAAAATAAATGAATGAATGCAAACAAGACTGTTTTCTCCAAGACAGACTATGGAAAGTAAAGGAGAGAACAAACTCCATCCTGATGGCATGGTATTTGTACAGTGTCTAGCACCGTGGGGCAGTGGTCTCTGGATGATGTCTTTCATCTTTGCAAAGTCCCTGTGATTATGAATACCCATGAAGTCTGGAGCATGTGCCCTACTATCACCTTGATCACAGTTGAGTTTTAGTACTGGAAAGACCTAACTGGATTCTTTTCCTATTGGAGAATCTGTGGAAAAATATTCCCAGAACTAGACATTGAGACTTTAGCGCCATCACTGCTAGGAGATACTTTTCCAAAGGTGTGTGATGATACATGTTTCAGGGTCCAATTTGACTCAGCTAACCCTGGTTAGCTAGAGTAAGCCATCTAGCCAATGCTAAGAGAGGCAGGCACTTTCAATAGATGGTTGATCACCTAGTTTTGACATCTATCATGGGATGGGATTAATCACACCCTGGGATGGACGTATAGAGGAACTGTTCACAAGTATTTCCATTAGCTGAACTTGTAGACAACCAGTCTGGGATTCACCCTTCTAATTTTAGGTGTCCATATTTAATATTTCTATTAAATGCCCATTGTAGTAACAAAGATTAGTCAATGCATTCAGTGAGAGCAGGGAAATGAATCTTTAGGATAAAACAAACCTTGTCCTGAACTTTGATGCCACTGACTCACTTTCCTTTGAGAAGAAAGTAAGCCTGGAACGACTTGTTCAGTAGTCACTTCCCTTGTGGAAACCCACCAATAGTGGGACAAATCCCATCCCTAAAGATCAATTATATTAATACCATCCTGAATGTATGAGATGAGGTTAATCTTCACTGCCTGGCCACAGAGATGTTATCAATCTGGTATCCAGATATGCTAAAGCACTTGTCCTCCTGCTGTAGTTGCAAAGCATTCCTGTTATAAAGGCAATAATGCCCCTGACAGTGAGAACTCTAGCCACTACTGCTGAATGCAATTCTGGAAAAGATTTTGGGAAAGCTCTATAATGTCTCTGTCTCTCAGACCTTTTGGACATCTGGACATCAAGTTATAAGCATAGACATTAAATTGAAGCATATCCCAGACCTGTCTTGATTCTACACTGGCTTCTGGAGAGAACTGAGACGTCTGACTTGACCTACAAGGTCCTACATGTTACAGATCCTTAAAACCTTGAATGTCATTCTTATGTGTCCACCATCACAACAGGGAGAAGAACATGAGTTGAATACCCATCCGACTGGAAGAGGGAAGAAGGTTGGTATCAGAGATTCCCTTCTGCGCACAGCATTTGTATGGCCCAGATTATCTTGCATCTGTGGACCTGTCAGACCTGCCGCAAAACTCACCAGCTTGACATGGGATGGCACACCAGCAAGGCATGGGTCTCTCATGTGAGTTTCTTGTTTTCTTGTTTCTCTGATTTAGTCCAGCGTCACATATGGCTTGGCTAGATATTGGTTTTTATTTGTGCCTGAACATCCAGATATATCGATATTAATTGTTCTTTTCCAGCCTTGGCTACTTCTTTAGAAAAAAAATATAACTCAACCAGTGAGTTGGTTCATGCCCACAAACTGAGATTGTGAACTCAACTCTAGATTTTTACTGTTTGTTTACAGATGACCAGTGGGAAAGATGGAGAGGCACTCAAGTACTGCTGCCAGCAGTATGTTGATGAGCTCCACTGCCTTGCAGTGACGCTTCCAACCCCACATGTAATCTGTCAGAGTGCCTACAAGGAAAAACATCTGGCTCAACCTCAGTCTAGCAAGACTGAACACATTCTGGCTTTAAAAAAACCCAAACAAACCAACAACAACAAAACTTGAGAAACTCCCTTTGTCACTAATTTTTTAGAAACTTCCTTTGTCACAGTGCATCAGAGACTTGCTTGCATCTGCTATTTATTGCAAACATTGATCCATAGCCTCACCTCTGGGTTTAACACTACCTATAAAGCCATTTCATCAAGCTGGTCACTGACAGACTTCCTTCAGTGAGCAAGAATACCTAAGAGGAAAAGAAAAGAAGAAAGAACCAATACAAACAAGTTGCTATGGAGAAAATGAATAGAATGATCATCATGCATAGCAAGACTTAAAAAGCATAAAAAGATTTAAAAGAGGGGAAATAAATGTAGGGAAAGTTTGAACAGATTCAATATTTGAATTAACGTCAGATGTGCATTCTTTTCGTCAGAGGAGATGAAATTCAACTTCTTTTTTTTCATTTTCCTTTTATCTTTCTCCTTCTCTCTCTCCCTTTTCTATTTTTTTTTTCAATAAAATAGTAGTCCAAAAATAGTAAGAGTGGGAAAAGTAAACTGGCAGGTATTAATTAGCTGGACGGGTAGCAAAAGTAAAACCTCCACAGCTCCGTACTCTGGAAATTCTGGAGGGGAGGAGGAGGTGGAAATTCTTATTTGAATATTTAACTCATTCTGTTATTTTTTCCATTACCTTTCTTTTTCAGTTAGTGGAAAGAAAGACAGATATTGCTTGCAGCCCTGTCTCATGAATTTCTTGTCTTGAATAACTTCTGCAGCAAACCCATCAACATTTCCACTATGAACATAACACCAACTTTAGGATTTAGTTATGGAAGTGTTAAACGTATCTTCGGCTTCTCTCTGTATGCCCCACCTTCTCATATCTTCTGCTATGGTCAGAGGAAGTTTGGGCATGCTCTGCATGTCATAAATCCTGCCAAAGCAAAGGGATCTTAATCTTCTACTTTGGTCGCCCCAGGCTATAAGAGTCTGTGCTCTAACTTTTATGTCCCACTGCCTTACTTCCCTTTGCATGATGCTATTCTTGTGCCTGAATGCCTTTGAAAAACAGGGCTTTGTGATACAGGTAGGAACACAGAAAATTAGGTTACTGTTTAACTCACATTTTCTTTCACTACATTTAAAGATCATAAGCTGGTTTTGCTCATTCATGAACCTACCAAGATGTCTTTTTAAAGACTCGTCAAAACCTGACCCATACTCTCTGTCTTTCAACTTACAAATTCAAAGAATTTCAAAGCTACTTTCATCTACCTGATATGAGAAGTTGCATCTAGTGAAGAGGTCAAGCATCAGTTCCTTGCCATTGCTGGTAGCAAGTGTTTTCCCATAGACCCGCAGCATGTCGGAGACATCCTGCTCAATGTACATCCACCAAGTCTACACAACTGCAACATTACTGGGGAAGTATCTTCTGAGGACAGTTTCAACAGCCATAAATTTTCTGGTTTTCCACTTTTCTTGTAGGGAAGGCAAGAGAAAGGTCAGTTTTTTCCTTATACAGTCCCATCAGTGTGCCTGACATTTTGGGGGAGCAGGAGAAGTCAGGTCTCTATGACCTTTTCAGTTCTTGTTTTTTTTTTCCTGAGACTGCCAAACAGGAATTCAGATGTCAGGCTCCTCCAGACAAGAACCAAGAGCAGGAGCTGAATCATGTGCTATAAACACATGGATACTACCCTGGGTGAGGGCTATGCACTCTGTGATCAAACACCATGTCATTTACCGTCAGTCCTCAGTTAGAAATGATCTGGAGTTGTTATTGATCAAAGGCTAGGATTAAACAAGGAACAAAAAAAATATAGGTCAACACCACAGAGGGCCGATTGCCTCAAAATGGTAACCAGATTATTTTGTTAATTTCTCAGGAGACATAATTGTGGAGGTCACCTTCTTTCAGCAGCTTGTCTTCTCAACGTGTCAAAACAATTTCTGGTACTCTCCGTGGAATTGCCACCAAGGTTAATTTAGTGTCATAAGCCTAAATTTCCCAAGTATCTCCTCTTGGAAACAATAAAATACAATAGAAGGAAAGAATTAGACAAAATTAAAACATCCTAAGACTCATTGCACCTGTCTGTCTCATACTTATTATCTGTAAAATAACCCAAGAGTATTAAAGAAAAGAGGAATACAATTTGACATTATTAATATCATCAATCAATCTTCACCTATGCTGCAATGCACACATGCTCACGTTCCTAAAGGCAAGAATGTGCTTAAGTGCTTTGCTGCTTGAGGTACATGAAGGCAAGTGACTGCACACATTAGAAAAACACTGTTACATGAATTTCCCATTCTGTTACTCACTCATTAACGCATTTCAGAGGAGAAGTTAGAGCATGGAGTACTGACCACACAGCTCCTGAAACACTTTATCAAGAAATGCAGTCTTTAAAGGTAGGATTTTTTTTTTTTTTTTTTCAGATTTTAGCAAAGAAGTTAGAGAAGACATCAGAGAAAATCACCAGCGTGCTCTGGTATTTGATGGAGAAAAAGCCAAAGCACTAGTTACTCTGTGACAGCAATGTGGGAGAGGAGGAATTAGTTTGGTTCTTTTTCTGATAACATTTCAGACTGACAACATCTTTAACTTCTGCTTGTGCCTCTCATTACACCTAGCTTTCATCTCTTCCCTAGCCTCAAGATGAAGGTCTAATCCCTAGGCCATGTTGCCAAGTCCTTTTCACTAGATGAAAGACGAGACAAGAAACAACAGATGGATATAAACCAACAACGCAGCGCAAAGAAGTCATGAGACAATCTGGCGCGACCATGCTCAAGATATCCCTCCTTGCAGTTTTCTGCAGGCACTAATTTCTATAGACAGATGCTTGGGAAAGGTTTTCAGAGGTAGGTGTACCGTAACACCCACAGCTTGGGAATCTCTGGGCTAAAGGAAAGAGGGTATTTTTTTCCCCTTATGTTCTAGAGCTCCGTAAAGTCCTACATCCTACACAGCATCCATCTTACTGAGATGTTTTTCTATACCAATAATCTCTGCATTAAACAGTTTGATTCTGCTGTATGGGCTGAAAATACAGCTTAAAAGTCCTCCATGGGTTTGCATCCCTCCTGTCCATCTGCACCAGGGAAACAGTGGCACATGTTTAGGAATGGTGTCAGTCTTTCAGTGACTGCCAGGAACCAGGAGATAAAAATCTTGGAAAAGATATAGTTCCTCCACTTCCAAAAAATTCAGGTGTTTTACTTGAAGTTGTAATCAACTGCTTCTAACCTTATCTTTTGATGTGTAAGCACCTTCTGAACTCATGGGAGATGGTGGGCATCTGCTAGCTGCTTTTCATTCAGAATGAAGGTGAAGCTATTTGCATTTTTTCCTATTTGGTGATGGTTTCTATGTGAAACCATCGAAGGTACTTTCTGGTGGTTGGCCTATCCTCGTAAAGTTGAAGGTCAAGTTTAACTGTGGGTGCCCAGAGGTTTCCCTGGAAACTGAGGAACAACCCAATGGTGCAGAATGGCTGGAATCACTGTTCAGTGCCTGGCTGGAGCAGAAAACCAGTAAAAGTCATCAGAAAAGGCAGAGGAAGCCAGAGAGTACCTGTTACCATTGCCTTGTGAAGGAGCTAAGAGAGAGGAATAAAAAGTTTCTATTTATTCAAGGTCTGTATGGAAGCTAGCTCAAAAATCCATTCTTCTTAGCCCTCAGTTCCTTTCCTTGAAAACAGGATCACACTCCAAAATACAGCCTTCCCACTAGAAACAGCCTGGCAAAAGTCCCAAATGCCGTCTCGCTGGCTGGGTCAAGAGAGGTTACATCAAGTTCTCAGGAGGCAAAGAAACGTAACAAGCATTTCCTTCAGCTTAAACATGGCTAGAATTTGCTTCATAGGGAGGGAAGTATCTCCCCAAAGCTCATTATAGTTTCAGACCATCATGCAGGCGGGCAGAAACATGCACACCACTATGAATTCACAGGAGGAGGTACTCCTTCCTCACAAAAGACAGCCCCACTTGATTGCAGTCCAACTGCAAATCNAAAAGGTAGTTCTCTCTTTTGACAGAGCACTGGTTACTCCTGAAAGTGTTGGAGAGTGTTCTGCAGGAGGGTTGGGATGAGGAAATTGAATGAACTATTTCAGAGGGCTAATGTTCGTAAGACAGAAAGATCAGCGCATCAAGAGCTATCTATTCATAAGCATTCATGGGAGATCTATCTGTCTGCACTTATCTCTGAGTTAATAATAAGGTGTCCAGATTAGAATATAGGAGCTGTAATGCAGGAATGAATTAACACTTCATCAAAGTGCATTTTCAGAAGAGGCCAACAGTTACTGCATTGGGAAAATGGAGTGCCTTTATTTTCCCTGTTTTTCCCAAACATTCACTTCTGAAATTTTCTTACTCGCTTCCATATCTACAGATTGATGACCCATTTCATTCCTGTACAAAATATAAGTTTTTTCTGCTTGGCCCACTCCCTCTTAGAGATGCTGCTGGGAAGGGCAAGCATAAAAGGGCTTTCTGTGCTGGTTCTTTTCCTGCTTTCATACCCTAACACCTTTACGACAGCTGCAAAACCCCAGAGGGTGTCAAGATTAATTTGAAACACTTCTTAAAGGCTTGCAGAGGTGTTTATGTGAGAGGAACCACTGCTAAATTTGCCACACACTGTACTTGGTTTTCACTGCTGATAACCACTCTTTTTCCTTTCAAAACAGCGACAGAATTTTAATTTCTTTAGTTCAAAGGGTGTAAAGGCATTCACCGAAGACTAAGTGAGCGGTAAAAGTGAAATGCAAAAGTAATCTAAAAACTTAAAAAGGTGCTAAAAGGACTAAAGTTCTTCAGTGTAGAGCACAAACTTCTAGCAAAAACCATGAAAAATGATGCTGGGAGAAGCTAGAAAAGATAATGTCCCTACCTAAAAACTGTTATCCCACCTATGAGACGTGTATCAAGCCTTCAGGACTCATTAAGTTTCTCACTGAAGAGAGGTAGGTAACACAGCATTAAAGTCTAGAAAGGTCTTTTTCAACTAGTAAAGCTGATATTTGTATGGTATTAGGGTTTTTTTTTCATCCTAGGATGAAGAACACTCTTTCACAGTATGCGTAGCTGAAGAAGAGACTTGTGCAGTCGCTCCAAAGCACTCACAAAGTGGGTGTTCTCCTTCCCCTTTGCACAAACCACCAGATACACATCAGGCTCAAGCATGTCCTCCGTGATAAAAAACAGTAGAAAATTTCTGCCTTTGCTATCCTGGTCATGGGAGAGCCAAACCCATCCAGTTGGATATTCAGTATTTTATCTCAAAAAAATATTTGAAATGGAAGAGTTGCAGGGAGGTACTCATAATCATACTGCAGGGAGGGAAGACAGACAATCTCGCAGACCACAGCAGATCAACCCAATGTCTGACAGCCTAGAGGGTCACTAAACCGCCTCCTTTCTTAAAAAAAAAACCCAACCAAAAGACCCACTTTTCCCTTAGAGCAGCAGTTCCAACACAGATGATCCAGACAGTCCTTAGTACTTTAGGCCATGACAACTCTTCCCAGATGGTCCTTAGGGCCGTATAAAACAGCACTATCAACTTCCAAATTTGATGGAAAGGGTGCACCATGGTTTACAAGAAATTGTGGTAGAGGTCAATTAAGTCAAGAAATTTTGGATTCTTTGTAGTGAGGATAAAGTTGATATTCAAAGCTTTTCTTCCCCAGCCCACTATAGAAACCTGCAAACAACAAATAAAGCAAATATTCACAATTAAAAAATAAACACAAAGAAGAGGTCAAGTCCTGAAAGTAAAGATTTACAGAGATTCCATGAATCTCTCTTCTGGGGAAGAACCTAAGAAAGGCACATAATTCCCCAAGGCTCCAGAGTTAGTGGAGCAAGATATCCATCCCAGCTAAATTAAACATTGAAATTGGGAATCTAGTGTTCTGCTTTAGTACCACAGAGGTTCCAACACACCCAAGAAAAAGTAGTTCTTGGGAAGGCAGGACTGTCCTGTTGCTCCACCGCCTGCAGGAGATCCTGGGATCATCTGAGAAGTGTTTCAGGTAAGCGCCTACAGTCACGTAAGATATGTCTGGGCCACAACAACTAGACTTTTGTTATTGATTTATGTGACAGTTACTCACATCCCGTAATGATGGGACTATAAAACTTAAAGAGACAGAGACAGCTCAACCTATTCCCCATTGATCATCTGCGCAGCACACCAGAACAACTCAAGGTCACTTATATTTAAAAAGTTTACCTGGGTCACAGGGACACATGTATTCCTCTTGCTTGTACAACAGACAGCCTGCTTGCTTTTGGCCTTTTTTCCATCAAAATATTCAGGAGAAGCCTTTAAAGATTTGGGGAAAGCTTTTCAACCACAGTTTGCCTTGAATGAAACCGCAGGAAGACATTTGTCAGTCATGCCTGAGGAAAGCTGATGAGCACTTGGTTTGATTCCTACACCATGCTTTGCAAGGGAGCAATGATCTAAACCTTTCCTGGGTAAGTAACTGCCCACAAAATGTTACTGAGGGCATTTCATCTTGACTTCTGAACACAGACCAGAATCTGGAGAACTTCAAGATAGTCCTGAGGCTGTGAAGATGATAACCAGAGCCAATAAAAGTATTTTAAAGTATAATTCCAAAGAATCAGTGTCAGAGGAAAGAAGCCAAACGGTAAAATTGAAGATTCATTTCTTTTTTCCTCTAGCATTGTAGCTTTGGATGGCTAATAGATTAAAATGTTGTTCTCCTAGAATACACCTTTGGGCAACTGGCTGCAGCTGGATCAGAAATGAATGACAGAAGCCCACTTTGGGAGAACAACAGAAAACAGCAGAAAGCAGTTTTCTTTAAAGAAGAACAGGCATTGTCTCCAAGAAGAACTAGTTTCCAGGTTCTAAGCGAAATGTGACTGTGGGGCGTAACATCATCAGGACTTCAGTTGATAAAAAAGCTTCACCATTGATGTCTTTCTTCTGTTTCATAGTGCACCCTCGTTCAATCCAGCTGTTGCTTCAAGAGACCAAATGGTTGTATAAACCTCTGTGGATTGGCTACATCTGGTATATGAACATGTAATTATATTTCTCTGTAGGCACCATATGAGTGTCCAGGTAATCATGACATTTGGTATCTAAGAAGAAGGTGTGTTATCTAGGTCAAATGATAAATAAACAAACAAATTAAAAAGGGCCTTCTAGAATCAAAATAAGAACATTTTCAGGTCATCAACTGTTTGGAGGATGTATTTTTGTTGACCTACCTTATTCAGCTTGTGGTTGGGAAAGAAGAGCGAAAGAGCAATAAATACATGAAAGGTGTTCTCAGAAGTGTTCCATACAGAGACATTTCTTACGGGATCATGAGAACATGTATTTGCCTTACAACCTTTCCAAAACCATCATGTTTATCAGTTTCAAACTAACCTCTTTCAAGGCAGATTTGGAACTGGTTTTTACTAATATGCACAAAAATAATAATAATAAAAAAAAGAAAACTGAAACTTTAAAACATTTAGACATTAAGTCATAAGTTGTGTCAAAATTATGATTAAACCTCCTGGTAGGACACAATTTTTTGCAAAACCATCAAAAGTAAAAAATTTCCAAATACACATCAATTCAGAAGGAAGTGGAACCTTCAGCCTCAGCCATCTTCTCTAAAAGAGATCAAAACAAGAATCCCAAATTCAGACACTCTGAGATTTTAGAAGAATTCAACTCCAGATCTGACATTTGCAATTCTGACCCAGGTCTACATTTTTCAGAACAACATCATCTGAATTTTATGCTCAGAACAATGCCCCAAGCAGGCTCAGCTCCTTTCTAAAGAGCTCTGTTCTGCACTATGGAAGAAAAAATATTTCAGGCAAAATGAAACAGAGTCTGAATCTCTGTCTGAAATTGAATTTTACCTTTACTGGAGGTCCTGAAGTTCACTCTCATTCCCCTCCCATACACATGTGAGTTTTTAATCTGGGAAGGAAGGGTGTCTGTACTGCTGATATCTGGAACTGAATTAGATGACTTGAACTCATCTAATTAGACTTGCTTTTCTGCACAACATCAAATTGCCTGTTCTGGTTGCCACATTCTTGCTGTCTGCTCCTCTGGTAAGTATATTATGTTCACTATCATTCCTTTAATGATGTGTAAGGACTCATGGTCTGGGCGTCTGGAGATGTGACCTTTGTTCCTCCACAGCACCAGTAACTCTGGGTCTGTACAACCAAGTTCTTCTGCATGGCAATATGGTGAAGATGGATGAATGAATGCTTGTCTGACATTTGACAGGCTGAGAGAGTTGGGGTTGTTCAACCTGGAAAAGAGAAGGCTCCAAGGAGACCTTATAGCCCCTTCCAGTCCCTAACAGGGGCCTACAGGAGAGCCAGGGAAGGACTATTTACCAGGGAGTGGAGCAATAGGATGAGGGGGAATGGCTTCTGTCTTCAAACTGGAAGAGAGTGGATTTAGATGAGATATTAGGAAGAAATTTTTCACTCTGAGGGTGGTAAGGCACTGGAACAAATTGCCCAGGGAAGCTGTGGAAAGCCCGTCCCTGGAGGTGTTCCAGGCCAGTTGGTCAGGGCTTTGAGCAACCTGGTCTAGTGGAAGGTATCCTTGCCCATGGCAGGGAGGCTGGAACTAGATGATCTTTATGGTCCCTTCCAACCTAAACCATTCTATGATTCTATGATTTATACTGGGGTCAGTGCAATTTACTGGGCGGGCTTATGAGAACTAACTCAAATCTGATTTTATTGTTATGATATTGTCATGGTATCAGCTGGGATTGAGTTAACTTTTTTACTAGCAGCTGGTATAGTGCTACGTTTTGGATTTGGGATGAGAAATGGTGTTGATAGCACACTTGTGGTTCTGATTATTGCTAAGCACTCAAGGCCTTTTCTGCTCCTCACACCGCCCTGGCCAGAGAGTAGGCTGGGGGTGCAGAAAAGGCTGGGAGGAGACATGGCCAGGACAGCTGACCCCAACAGACCAGAGGAGTATTCCATATCATGTGGTGTCATGCTCAGGATATAAAGTTGGGGGAAGAAGAAGGAAGGATGAGGATGTTTGGAGTGATGGTGTTTGTCTTCCTAAGTAACCGTTACGCATGATGGAACTCTGCTTTCCTGGAGATGGCTGAACAGCTGCCTGCTGATGGGAAGCAGTGAATGAATTCCTTGTTTTGCTTTGCTTGTGTGTGTGGCTTTTGTTTTACTTATTAAACTGTCTTTATCTCAACTCACGAGTTTTTTTTCACTTTTAGTCTTCTGATTCTCTCCCCCATCCAAAATGGGGGGTTGAGTGAGCGGCTGCATGGACCTAGTTGCCAGCTGGGGTTAAACCACCACAGATATCAAATTTCATTTAGGTAACGATGACTCTCTAATATTCAGGCAGCACCTTCTAGCTGCAGGCATACAAGAAATTTCAGAGCTGCTCCACAAAAGTAGGTATGTGATTGTACAAGACTGCGCATCTGCCAGCAAGTGAAATGAATGAAAGGGCAAAGGCTGCTGAAATGCAGCTGGCAATTTTTCAGCAGTAAGCAGGTGCGGAAAAGGGATGACATAGTCCCTGTTAGACTGGAGGGGTGGCAGGGACACATGGATGCAAACCATGTTGGATCCTGGTTTTGCTAAATGCATCAAGGCTCCCAAGGATGTCCTTTCCTCCCCTCAATAAACCGATGCCTGGAGAAGAAAGTGGATCCATGTACATCAGGAAATGAAGCCTTAAATACTACACACACACACACCCCCCATCTCCAGTCTTTATTATACAATTCTGGACCCACCCATCAGATGCTTTGGCAGGTACTTTCCCAACCCTTCATTCTCTTTCCTGTACAAAGATGCATCAATTTATGCCCTTGCTCATTACCAGTCTGACTTACCCCTGTGTTTATGCAGCTTGTAGCTTTGACCTTTCCACCGACTTCAACATTTGTGGCATTTTCTTGCATTAGAAGTTCCACAATCCATTTTTCTGTCCCGTACTCACTTGCTTTTGTCCTCGCCTAGGCTTTTATTCTCCTAACAATCACCCCAAAGGGGTCAGCAACCCCAGCCCTGGGTAAACCTTTTGTAAGCGACTTGAGAAACTCACAGTTGTTCCACCTTTTAAGTTTTATTGATCTCTATAAAAAGCTCAGCGGCTCTGTTAAGGATGTTATGTGGATGAACACACACAAATGATGATTCCAGTCAAATAAGGGGGGGGATAAAAACGTTGGATATTTTTGACTCCTGAATGGGTAAAAATTATGCACAAAATCAGAACTGCACATTTGCTTCCAACACAGAGCCTCTTGTCACCATTTTTTGAGGTCTCTCCCTGCTCCTCTTCAGAGTGGGTTGGTTGGTTCATGGAGAAGCCTGAAGGAAATTTCAGACCTCTTTCACCTTATATAGCAAGCAACAGGACAAGAGGATATGGCCTCAAGTTGTGCCAGGGGAGGCTTAGGATGGATATTAGGCAAAATCTCTTAATCAAAAGGGTTTTCAAACAATGGAACAGGCTGTCCAGGAAGTGGTTGAATCATCATCCCTAGAGGTATTTAAAAGAGGGGTAGACATGGTGCTTAGAGACATGGTTTAGTGGTGGATTTGGCAGTGTTGGGTTAACGACTGGACTTGATGATCTTAAAGGTCCCTTCCAACCTATTTGATTCTGTGATTCTATGATTCTGTGATTCTATAACAGACTTGCACACAAATATTAAGTATCCATTCTTTAAAGATACATCTGGAGATGTCTATGGGAGGAACCACATCATCTTTGGCTTCTTCTGTGTTCCATAGAGAGAGATGGGCATGAGAAGTGACTCAGATCTAAGCTGGGCTGAGTCACCCCTGAAAGATGCTGACCTTTTCTACTGAAAACCTCAAATCCTCATCACTAAAAGGATAATAAGCTTCCCATCCTTGCTTCTATGTGTGTTCATCTTGTCTCCTCAGATTGCAGGTTCCTCGGGAAGGAATTATCTCTGACTAAGTATTTTAAAGTGGCACAAAGCATAATGTAGTCACATTTCCTTCAATAATATAAATTAGAAAAACAACAACAAACACCCTGGAATTTTAATAGTTGGTTTTGTGTCTTGAAAGAGTTGGCCTGAAAACCTGCCTGTCAGCCTTAGGGAAGCTTGGGTGCAGGTGTGCATTCACCCAGTCCTACACCCAACAAAAATATTGACCTCCATAGTATGTTTATTGCTATGCTTTAGTAGCATGCAGAAACTTACAGCAAAATAACAGAGAAAGTAATTCAGGTGGGTGCATTTAAGGTGAAAGAGCAGAGGAAAAAAATATATAATAGGTCAACAAAGAGACAACTAATTGAAGGAACAAACTGAAAAGGAATTAATGTAGGTCCACCCCTGAGCTGTGCTCAGAAGCCGCTCAACAACTGATTCTGCTATTGTTATGGTGTCACTGGTACCCAGTGGAGCATGATATTATTCAGCATAGGTATGCACTAGACTACTGTCATCAACATGTGAGGTTAGGTGAGCTATATTAGAATAATTTTATAGATGATGAAGAAAATCCCACCTGTCCTTCATATATATACACAGAGGATATTCCATTAGAATCTTCCTCTTGCTTTGGACAATTTAGCAGTTACAGAAGTTAGTAATTTAAGCCAACTATCAATTGTCTCATAATGTCTACTTTGGAATAAAAAGCAAATCAATACACAATTAACTAAAAATATACTGTAATAAATGTAATAAAAATACTCTTTTCAGTGCTAGAAAAACATGAAGTGTAAATTTTCCCCTAGAACAGAGCTACAGACCATAAAATATGCCAACGCCTCTTAGCATCCAGCAAACAGCTTCCCCATGGAGGGTCAAGTGTTTGCTGCTCCTCGTCCCTTTCACTATACCTCCTACAGTCTTCAAACCCTTGTTCTATTCCACACCAGCCAGGGCAACCTGTACCATTTTATTGTCCCCTTCTTCCTTCCGAACAATCCCTGTGGTCACTGTTGAAATGAGTCCTTGCTGTCCTTTGCAGCAGATCCACTACTGTCTTCTCTATTCATACTCCCTCCTCTCTGTCAACATTTTTAGACTCATCTTCCCAGGAAAAACAGGCTCACACTGGTGAGACTGTCATTGTTTCTGCCTATTCGTCTCTCCAATAACTTCCGAACTCTTTGACTAATTTCAGACAACTCTCAACAAACACATGCAGTTGGAGGAGAGTCAGTGCTCCCATCCAAACAAATGGCTGATGCATGTCAGCTTTTATTAGACAATAAGGAATCCACATCTGAGAGGTATTATCAGAAAAGTATTGTGAACTGAAAGGAAAGCTTTGGTCATATTCTGGGCCAGTCAAGAGAGACTATTCCAGGGGATTTCACTCTTCAAAGAGGTATGGTCTTGCAATATCTTCCTGCAGTATTTCAGCATCACTCAGCAATGTAAGGTGCAGTTCGCTGCCAGCTTAAGAAAATCGAAGACTGATTTTGTGTTGCCACCAAAAGGGACAGTCCCACTTGCTCCGGTGTCTTTGGTGATGTGTTCACACAGCCTCTCACATGTCAAATCTGGCAAGTGTCCTCACACACAATGACTGCTCCACTCACTGATCCAACAGAAAACCTACACAGACAAGACAATGATTTTCAAACAGAAGAGGCAGAGGGAAGGGTGAGCCCATCTCTGCTCACATCCATGGGAAGAATGATGTGCTTTGGGTAGGTGCATGGCAGGCAGTAACTTAAGACAAACACAAAGTCACAAACATCTTTCCCTGAAAGCTCTGGATAATGATTGCTCTCTTTTTTTTCTAGAAACCGTGGAATTTTACACAAGGTTGCATGCACACACAGAGGGAGAGTGGTGGGAAGGAGTGCTTTAAGGTGGAGCCGGTACACAAGAAGGAGCATTAATGTGATCTCAGAACCAGTGGCGTTTAATACCATACCTTCTCTGAGTGGATCCTATCTACACAGCTCCCTCTCTGCAGTTTCCCCATGCTGATTACTGTGGGAAGATTGCCCTCGTGCTTGATTTGGCACCCAAGGAATCTCTCTGCCAGCTTGTGCACCCTGCGGGCACCACACAAACTCCAGCGTCGCGGTGAACATCACTGATGCTTCAGCTGTCATGAGGTGTCCTGCATTGTGAGGGAGACCAGCATGCTGTGCCAAAGGACTCTTTGGCTTGGAAAAATGATGACTGAGGGGGAATATGAGTAGGCTACAAAATCACAAGGGGCCAAGAGAATAAGGGGATGATCATTTACACTCCCTTCTAATACAAGAAGACAAGGAGACCACCACAAACACAAGGAGATACTTTTTCACACACGTTATGCTAAGCTGTGGAGGGTCTTTGCTGGATGATGCCGGCGGTGCTGCCACGGGTTTAAGAAGTGTTTGGATAAATTCACAGGAGAAAAATCTACACGGTGCCGCCTGGTACCATCACACCAACTCTTGTTCAGAAGGTCCATGAGCCCTGCCAGGGTTGGGGTACCCCAGGGACACATTCTGGTGCATTTACTCTGCTTTTGCCCTCCCTGTGACGTCTGCTTTGGCTGCTCAGGATTGCACTGTCCTTTGCTCTGACCTACCACCACAGTTTGTGCCACCCCAGGGAAAGGCTCATTCAAAGACGTCTGAGGGATCACCCAGCAGCAACTGGTTGGTTTTCTGCTCCACGTCACCCTCAACACGCTTTGGGCTGTCCCCTTCCCCTTGGCAGTACCTGGCTGTCTCTCCTCTGCCCAGGGCTTTCTTTTCCTTTCCCTTGCCAGTGATATAACTCCAACCCCCCTACACCCTGCCTTGTCCTCCCCTTCACTCCCCTCCTCCCCTCGCCTCTTGTCTTGCTGCTGTCATGTTTTCCACAGCATGCAGCCCACCTCAGCAAAGAGACGCCAAACAAAGGGGTTGACGTTATGATTGTTGCCCGCCAGCTTCTCCAAGCACTGCCAGGACTTCGGTACTATGGATGCCGTGTTTCTTTTCATTGCCTTCTTAACCCTCCCAGGCTTTTATCAAACACTTGTCATTAACGGAGAAGGATCTTGGTCTCTATTTAAGAGTGATGTGAATCAGAAAGGAGAGTGTTAAAATTCAACGGGACTATTTTCTCTCCTCTTTTCTTTCCCCCTCTTGTCCCCACTCCTGTCCTTTACTGCAGCTGGTGGGGCTTTTTCAGCCAAGGTGGGAAAGAAATGCAAGACCCATACAAGGATGCAGATAATCTACCCCACGTAGCTTGTGCCCACCGGCACCACCACCAGCTCCCCCACCACTGCGCAAAATGACAAAGGAACCTTGATTACTGACTCACCATGCCAGCTGAAGGGGGGGGGGGGGGAAATAATGCATTGCATTCGTTTATAATAATGGTNGACTCCCCTGCCACAGCAGCAGCTCTGAAAGGCACCTCGGGAGGAGTGGGAGAGGCAGGGGATGGAGGAAGACGCACACCCCACAGACACACAGAAGGAGGGTGTCTGCCCCCCATGCACCCTGCCCTCCCAGTTCTACCCCACAGATGCACATGTTGTGCCTTTCGGGTGTCACTCGTTCTCCTCCTTCATTCAGAAACAGAACAAAAACTCAGCCTACTTCCCAGCTGCTCTCATCTCCCCATGCACCTTTGTCACAGGATAACACAGCATAAGGAAACCCAAAGTGAGAAAGACAATTGTCCTATCTGACCTGCTGCCTCAGTTTATTAAAGCCTCACTTTTGTGGGGAGAGGACCTGGACAGGAGCCCACAGCACTGCTTTTCTGAGTGATGGACCCGGTCTTGGGACTGGAGCACTTTGCCTTCACCAGGGGATGACCATGAACATCCTTGGTCAGTGGTTGGTGAGTCATTGCAGTCCCCCACCCTGACCATGGAGGTAGCAGACTCCAAGACTGTTTCTGGAGGAGCTTCAAAGTCCCTTTCCAGTATTCACCAGTGATTCCAGCATATAATGGAGAAAATCAGCATTCGTCATATTACTAACTACCCTTTCTCTTTGGAAATGTCACTAGTGTTTTAGGACAACAAGGAACAAAGTGGCAGGACAATGAGTGCCTCGTCCTACCTTGGGTGCTGCTCCATCTTCCTGCTTTCCTCTTCATCCTTCCTTTTCCCCCAATTATTTTTCATCTTAGGTCTGGCTACTTCTCTTCCAGCCCATTTCCGTATATTCTTCCCTCCATCCCAGCTGCTTCCTCCTGCTTTTGCAAGTCCCATATGTGAAAACAGAGACCTGAGTATCTTCCCTTTGCATTGGTTAACCGTCTGAAAATAAATGGGGAAAAGGGTGATTACTTCTTTGATTACTTCTTTATTTTTTCCCCACTTAATTTCATGAGTGGGTAAGATAGGTTTTACACCTATTTCCACTGCTCGGAGACCAGACAGGTCCCTTCGTCATTAATAGCATCCTCAAAGGATTCAGTGAAGGTGTCTGAATGCAGCACTGAGTGGAAAGGGAGTGCTTTGATAAAGGATTATCAAGTCGTCAGTAAGGAAGGATGAGGTAAAATGCCTCTAAGTCTGGGACCAGAGAAAGGAACATCAGTGGTGCTTAGGGGTAAGAGGTTAATTAACAGGAAAATGTGATGGTAACCAGAATCACCTTTTGGTGTTCCACCACCTGTCTGGTTAAAGCATCTACTGCCTCTGCAGCGAGTCCTTGGACTGCAGCCTGGGGTCACACAATGAGGTTTTTGTGTGTGTTTGCAGGTTCTAAATGCTTCCAGTTTAATAAGAATTATGAATGATAATTGTTGTATAGTGTAATAAACATCCTCTTATTTCCAGCCTTTATACAACCCAGAAAGCATCAGAATCCCAAAGACATTGTTATTCCAGACATTAAATCCCAAAAGAAGAAATCTAGTAGTATACAAGCTGCAAACCACAGGATACCCATCCAAAGCAAACAAAAACGCAATGAGAGGGAAGTGAAAGAAACCACTAGTTGTGAGGAATTTTATTTCCCCTTCCAATAGCGTGAGCACATGTTGAAGCTGTTTTCTTTCTCCCTACATAGAGGACTTCAGTGTTTGATTTATACCCTGAGGCCTTGTTTGCTGCCTTGCTTCTGAATCTGACTTGAATGGCACAAGAAGGATCGGTGAAAGCTTGCAGTTGTTTCATTCCTGGCAAAAGGAACAGGAAGGAAAAGAAGAAAAAAAGAAAAAAAGAAAAAAAAAAAAAGGAAGGAAGGAGGTGAACACCACAAATGAGTTCAAAAGTTTGGAGAAGTGTTGGGAGCTTTGTGTTAATTTCCAAGTGTTGCTACTTTCATTTCTAATCAATATTGAGTAGGGAATAAATCCACAGGACAGATGTGCACACGACGTTGGGTTACTTCATTTTAGTTTGTACTGGAAAATAATTTCAATGGTGTTTTCTGGTGGCTGATACTGTTCCCTCCACCTCTGACACACTGGATTTGACTAAGAAGCACTGCACAGAGGAGAGAAACAGGCATAAAAGCATCAAAGAAAAGTCAAAGTAAAGAGCATCCCTTCGAAAAGAGGGAATGGGGGAAGATGAGGCAACCACATGGCAAAGGGAGAAGAAGGGAGATGGCTTCATGCTCGGGAGTGTGATTTAGTAGCCAGAGGTCAAAAGGTTTTCACTCGGGTCTACTTTTGTCTAGCTGATATTTTCCACAAGTGTTAGGGTCTCTGGGCTGTTGGGTGATGGCTTGAACCCTTTCCTTTCCAGGTCTCATTTTCATCTTCTCCAGTCAAGGGAGATGGAAGCTGCCCACACTTTCCTGTGCTAACTCCATGGTATATATCATATATGAGTTGTTACCAGAGTTCAGTATCCCCATGTCAACATTTAAAATCCCTTCTCTGCACTGAAAACTTATTTTCAGTGGAGAGAAGACTCTGTCTGGCAGCAGAACGGTTCACTTGGATTAACTTCTCATTCAACCAGCCAAATTTGCTAAGCAGAGTTGTACTTTCTTCAAGAAGTCACAGGTCAGGAATTTTCCTGGTGTGTTACCAAGCTGGTCAGAAAGGAACTGTAATATAAGTGGAAAAAAAAGTACATTTCTGAGAATGATGGATTTACCTCCTTTGCCTGGTTGAGAGCTTCTCTGTGTACTCTGTACAGCTCACACCTTTGCTCCATCAGAACAACCTCCTGGCTCTGCAGCCATGTGCTATTCAGCACGGTATTGCGGTCATCCTTTCTGCACCCCTTTCTCTGCATTCCTTCACCAATGCCAGGCATTAACCTGGGGACTTTTTTCAATAACACGTTGAGTGGTCTGGTGCTATGAACCCACTGACTGACAACTTTCCAAGGAAACCTGCAAGCAGCAGGTCCATGGGGAGGTGACAGAGAACTGAGAGGGCCTTTCCCTTCCCCTTCTCCCTGACACAAGTCCTGAGTTGTGGGACCAAACTGCCATCTACTTTGCTGTCCAACCTTTCTTACCAATCTCTTACAGCATGACTTGTTTCTTAAATTGTATTTTACATTATGTAGACACATTTGAATTTATTCCTCTTTATATCTCCACGTACAGCATCATTTTAGTCTTTTCCACCATCAGTTCCAAATTCTGAGACTTCTCATCTACCTTTCTTCCTTTGCTTGTTGGTTCAACACTTAGTGCTTCAGGCATCGTTAAAAAAGAAGTAATGTATATGTTATGAGCTCACTTTAAAACTAAGATAATTAAAGCCTCCATGGGTCCTGTTTCTGTTCCATCCTCTATGCTATGACTGACCTGCTTGCAGTCTTTTACCCAGTTTGCAGTCCACACATCAGCAAAAATAAATCCAAACTTCTCTAAACTAATGCTTTGAGGAAGTTTCATGGGACACACAGACTTTTAGTTATTCCCTGGGCCTGGATTAACCCGTCATGCAACAGAAAAGTGTTTCTTAGATTAGTTGGCTGCATTGCTGATCCTTCTACTCTTGATCTTCGTTGATAGATGGATCTTGTGGTGTTTTGTTGGGTTTTTTTCCCTCACAGATTTAGAGCTTGCTCCAGAGGAAGCCCAAGGTATGAATGAAGTGTCAATCAGCTTCCCCACCAGCTGGCTTTTGAATAATCAAAGCTTTAACAATGTATAACTAGCTCACATTTGAGAAGGATGTCCCAGGCAAGCATGCCGGCAGAAAGTCTACCAAGTTATTCCTTTCCTAGCCCTCTCACCAGGACCCCAAGAAGTCAATAAATCCTATGTTAGCCACCATGGCAGCAGCCACCAAGCACTATAGAGGGACGCCAGAAGCTGACCTTCTTGCCTTTGCTGGTGTCAGAAGCAACGTAAGAAGTTTCTCTCCCACACACAGTATTCGACACTCTGCTTCTTATCCCACTGGGAATGCAGGCACAGCACACGCCCCCACATGCATTGCAGTCAGTAAAACACACCAGGCAAGATGCTGTTACCTAGGCAATGGTTATCACAAGTCTCTGGGAAGGGAGTGGGGGAGAGGTACAGGACAATGCAGGCTTGGGGAAGGAGAAAATGAAGCCACCAGAAGAGATCAGACTGAGATATCAGGCCTGAAATGCTGTGATACTGGCAGCTGCTGGTACTGGGAGATTGGGTGTTAGCCTTTTTTCTTTTTTTTTTTTTTTTAATGTTAAACACAATTCTGTAATGGACAGAAAGACTTTGGCTCTTTGATTTCTTACCAGCCTGAGAAATGCTGCTAGCTTGTAGGGTTTGTGTTCTAACCTTTGCAGAAGGGCAGGCTGCTGGTCAGACCCCCTACAGTACCAGGGCTAGCCAAGATTTTGGACCAAGGCTCATCTTTCACACAGCTGGACCTGAGCAAGGTCCACAAGGAGATGTTGCCTTGAAGTTTTGTTTTTTGTGTGTGGTGCCCCATGGCAGAGGTCTCCCCTCTCTCACTGGTCTTCACCCCAGACACTGTCTCTCTAAATTATCCCCCAAAGGGAGCAGCAAGGAGTTTAAAGCATAAAATATATTGAAACAGAAACTTACTTGGAAGTGATCCCAGGGGTCACAGGCTCCCACCTCCACACTGCCCACTGATATGTGTATCCAGCGCAAGGTCCTCTCTCCAGTCGCTGGTGCCAGGCCTAATGTTAGAAAAGTTGAGCCCAGGCATGAGTACATGGCCCACACAGGAATAAAGAGCACAACTGCAGTGCTAATGAGCACCTCTGTGAAGACTCAAAGCCTTTCGGAGGCAAGATCTGAACTATTTTATGGCATGTTCTCATGCATGTAAACAGCATTCTATACCAAAATCAGAATGAAACAGCCCCGCTGCAGCAAAACCACATGGCCAACAATAAGACCAGCTGCAAACTCAAGTCCCATGAAATGTTCTGTTACCTGACACCATTTAATACACTTTTGCTGAGCCTGTGCTTGACGTTGAATTCAATCATCCTCTCTAGATATGGGATGTAGCAAAATATGCCACGCACAAAGTTAGCTCCTCCAAAAAACCCTGTTAACTCCCCTTGTGTTCACACAGTGACCATGGTCATGCTGGAAGTTAGTAGCAGCACATTGAACACCAGCACAAGTTTGCACATGCTGGTCCTGTGTAGTAAAGATGGAGAATTTCAGTCACAGCACTACTGTTTAAGCACCTCGTTGCACTGAGCTAGGTGGGCATCACATGCATGTAGAAGACACAATAGGATGAAGCCTTCCCCCTTCCTCTTCAAGCGTTGCAAGGAGTGAAGCTTATGAAAGCAAAGGAGAGGAAAGATTGGGAAGGTGGGGGAGACAGTGCTCTGCTTGCAAGTTTCGTTGTCAGTTACTTTCAAATCAACAGGAAGGGAAATGTGGAAAAAATGAGTTAAAAAAAAAAAAAGAAAAAAGGGAAAAAACACAAAACACTTCCCACACACATAAAAAATGCCAATACCTACCCTCCCCAGCAACTCAAGTGTCTCAGGTGTCACAGGGAAGGGATGGATTTTTCTTGCTTGCAGTATTTCCTGTGTCCACCTCCCCAGTGGGTCTTTGTGGTTTGGAGAAAGGGAAAGGATGTTGTGTACAAAAGGGACCAAGCTACCAGGGCGGAAAAGCGATGGGGGAGGACCAGGGAGAGGGAAAAAGGAGGAGGGAATAATAAAGGACAGACAAGCATCTTGCACAAAGTAGAAGGGTTGGAGTATTTAAGCCCCTTGTTGGATTGATTATTATTCTTTCTCCAAAACAAAGTTGCTGATTTGTGGCCAAAATGACATTTTGATGGTTACCAAGGTGGTGGAGAGAGGGAGGTGGGGAGAGGGGAAGGAATGATGCATTTTCTTTGCATGGCTTGGATGGAGATCCAGCATGGCAGGAAAAGGGAGGCCTTGTTAACAAAGCAGTAGGGTGATCCTTGTGATGGACAAACCAGACAACAATCCTTCGTGTGACTCAGACCAGCTACTCACCTGTGTTTTGCTGTGCAGTAAGGCAGTAGTCCACCAAGTTGCCTGGAGAAAGCACTGGGATCTCTCCTGGAGTTAAACTGAACACAGATCAACTCACAGCTCCAGCTAGCTGAGATTTTGGGGGCTAGATGTTGCTAAAATTCAGGAGATCTATAATCAGGGTCAACTCAACTTCACCCTCTTCCTTTAAACAGAAATGCTAGATGTAAAAGCAGAGGGACTGAAGTACAGGGGTTGGATTTGTGGTACATGACCTGAACTAGGCTTTTGGTATGTCCAGCAACCCCAGCTTCTGAGATGTCCAGAAACACTGAGAAACAAATCCCAAATGGCAGGCTGGGACATTCTTACAAAATGGTGCTAGAAGAGGTTATTCTGTTAGTCTAATATGGCTTGAGGAGATATTTTGTTCCCAGTGTGGAGAAAGGTCTCTGTTATACATGTCGCTTCTAATCCTTATCTTTTCCATGGTTGAGTACCAAACTTCAATCCTGTCTCACAGCCAGGCACACAACAATTTGCCAAGCAAACTGGGAACAGCAATGCACGATTGCAGAAGCAAAATTGGGTTTGGTTAGACATTCCTGTCCACCTTGGATTTTCTTTTTGTTACATATTTCTTCCAGTAAATTTTTTTGGCTGTAGGTAATCTAGAGAAAAAAAACAGACCTGTCCAGGTAAATCTCTTGAACAGTCCTCCAGCAATGGCCATAAATTCCTGCCTAGAATATCACCAATTTCTGAGAGATATAAAGGTTTGCTAGAACTTTCCCAGTCCCAGAATGCACGTCTGTACCATGCCTTTTAGACAGTGGTGATTTAAGGGTTTCCATTCTCTGTTATGAGTCACTTTGCAAAGAAAACTCTGGTGAAACGGTAAGGGTTTGTACTGCCCACACCCTCATCTCCTGTTGAAAAGGAAAATGTCTCGTCATTGAAGATCCCTTTACATAAGCTCCTATGTCAAGACAAGGTTTCTATATGGGAATATGGGCACAGACTTGTTTGTCTCCCAACCTGGAGGGACTTTTGCCAGCTTGCTGGTGAAATATGTTACGTATGACTGTGTCCTCCAGAGAGAACAATCTGATAATTACTGCCTTCATCCCATTCCACTTGTCAGGTTAAGTATTTTCCATTACTTATAAAAAGCACAGGTTACTGACTTAAGGACTGTAGTTATCTACCTGGTGTGGACGAGGAATGTAAAATGCTGGATCTCGGGGACTTTGGAAGGGTTCGGACTGAGTGTGCTTCACTAAAAAGCAGGCAGAACTGAGATACCTAAACTTAGGTGTTCTCTGTTATTTTGGGCACTGTAAGGGATTCTACCAGCTTCTGGATGCCTCTCCAGAAGTGCGTCAGTCTTCTGTAACCCTGTGTCATATAGACCAGCCCCATGGAGGTGCCTCAGATACCCTGTAACATCTGATACAGAGTAGGCAGTGTTTTGTTCAAGGTGACAATCCTGCATTTAGACACCTTGTGCATATGGAAACAGCAAAATATGTACCTTAATTTCAATTCTATGTTTGGAGTCAGATGTCCTTATCTCCCTCTGCAGTCCATGGAACACAGACCTCACTCAAGAGAGGGATGTAAGTAACCGATCTTGTTTAGGCAGCAATGTTAAGTACACAGGTGGGAAGCCTGCAGTCCTTCCTGGCTTGCCCATACGAGGACATCCAGCTGCCTGTTTGTGTTTAGCACATGTACCATCAACCTCAAATGAACTAAGCCAAGGCCAGATCATTGGACTTTGTTTTACTGCTGACTTTTTCACGTAATACAGTACAAAGCACTCAGGAGAGGGCAGGAGAACCAGAAATGTGCTCAAATGAATTATTCTAAAAGCTGCTCCACGGTCCTTGACCTTGGTGTAAGCCAGCTGTCTTGAAAAATCCTTGTATGTGACTATTACTCATACCGAGTCAACCCAGAAGTTGTCACTCCACTGTTAACCCTGGACTGCATGTTCTTTGCTTCGCTTGCAGAGCTTTTAAAGAACAAGAAGATGCTGCATCTATTCAAACTTCTCCAACAAGCTCTGTGAATAAGCAGCCTTTGGTCTTTGCAGAGGATTTTCAGAGAGTGAGTCTTTAAAAGCGTACTTTATGGAGAGGGATTTTGTGTCATAACTGCTACAATCATCTTTGCTGAGCACAAAGAGAAGCTAGTACAAACAGAGAAACATCTCCAAAAATAAAGAAATAAGTTACAAATAATAGCAGCCACAGTAAGTGAGCAGTGAATGGGCAAAATATTGCACGTAGAGGTTTGCGTTAGATTCAAAACCTCAGAAGATCAATCTCAGAAGGTTGGAGGAAGAAGACCTTACTTCCAACATCTGCCAGGCTCTCCCGACAATCCCAGAATTGTTATAAAAGCTAGACATAAGAGTATCAAACCTTTACAACAAGTAGGGCAAACTGTTAGATTTCTAGCTGATAGAGGCTGAAAATTTGTAGACATAACAGTTAGATTAGTTACACCAGGAACATTTATCATAATCAGCTGTGGAGTGTTAGCAGTCCTCCAGGAGGAACAGAAAATATCACAAGAAGGATGCTGTTTATTTTTTAAGAATATCCAGAAAACCAGCTGCTAAGAAAAAAATATGACACACAGCCAGAAAAAAGACAGAATTAAAAACAGAAGCCTTAAGATGGAATCCAAATATGAGCTCCACCTCTCATCAAAAAAAGTTTCCTAAAACCAGGCAGGCTACCAGTTATCAGAAAGTCTCAACTGTGTCCATGACCAGCATCCAACAACACGTCTTTTAGCCAAAGTCTATCTGGACATGGGATTAACCTGTTCCTTACTGGTTGATATTTTGTGAAAAATTCTTATTCATGTGTGTTTGATTAAAAGAAACAGACCAAAACAAAAATCTTAGAAAACATCTTTTTTTCTCCAGTTTCTTTTTAAAAGTTGTTTTCCTTTTAATCAAACACAACTAAAAAAGACGCTGCTGTACCAAAAAGTTTGGTAAATCTAAATGCCAAAGGTTTGGCTGGAGCTTTTGGACCCTTAACATTTGAGAGAATCTTCAACGTTTGTACCTCAAAGCTGTGCTGCATGGTGACACCAAAATATAAATGTACTTTTCATCACATACCAATCGCATCCCCCTGGCAAGGAGAAAACCCCTCACACACCTGGAGTCTCCAACCCTCCTGCTCCTGTTCCTCTGGCTGAAATCTCAGCTCACTAAGAGGATTGATTCAATGTACACATCTTTTTTTTGCTGATGTTGTTTTATCCCTTGTCTCTAGTGGGAAAGTATTATCTTTATCTCTTCTCAGAGCACTCAAGATGAGGGGAAAGCTGTTGAAAATAAATTAGACTAAAATAAACTCTGACTGGAAATGCTAAGTACTGCATGTTCCTGCTTTAGGAAAATGAAATACTTCATTCACATTCCTGAAACAGGACTTGGGACAATTTCAAGTGATGTGACTTTTTTTAAACCTTCCAAAAATAGTGAGTGAGTGTTGTAAATTCTTTCTTTTCTCATATGATAAGGAATATGTTCATTATTAATGTATAGCAAAACTTTCCTCTCTGACTACACATTTAATCAGAACTGGGCCTCATTAGCTAACATGTCTGCACATTGCATGTGATTTTTGTCAAGTACCTTTTTGGCTGGTCACTGATGACCACCTGAATTGATCTGTATTGTAATTAATAACATCAAGATTGAAATGTTGGTGCACCTTCCACGTCGTTAAAGATGAATTTTGCTTTCTGCTAAAATCTGTGTCTGATCTAATTTGGAAGAGAACTTAAGTAACAGACCCCAAACCTTCCATTTGACCAGTCCTGCTACCTGCTTTAATCAAAGGGAGGGGGAGGTGCCTACCAATATTAATGGTGTCTGCACCACATTAGCAAACACAGCCCTGAGTCCCCCCTAGTGAGTCTTGTTCTGGGTTAGCACCAAATATCTGATATGGTCACTGGTGCAACCTCTGACTTTGCTGGTCCCAGAGCTGTACTGAGGATGCTGAAGCAGGAATCCTCCAGAGATTTCTACAAGGTTGGCAAACACATAGATGGACAGACTGCACTGGGGTACCCAGAGGTAATGTGGACTCCACCTTCCTACCTCCCTCATTTGTGGTCCCAAATGTATTTTAGTTAGAGAGTTCCTGTTCCCTGTGACTTTGTTCAAGGGACGGTATCCATGTAGATGAATCTACAAAACAGCAGAGCACAAGAATATTTCATGCTGTCAGAACCCTTTGTTTGGGGAATAAGCTTCCAGAATCAGACATAGGATTGGCAAGGGAAAAATCCAGGTGTATGAGGATAGAGGGTGAAGTCTCCTGTGGGTACACAGGTTCAAGAGAAGTACCTCTCCCTTAACTCTATTTGTCTCATGGAGTTTCTCCTCTTTCCTCTCCATTTTTCCTAGCCCATCTGGTCTCCTTAGACCTCTATCCCATCTAAGTAATTGTCTTGTCCTCTTTCTGTCTGTTTCACCTTAAAATCCATGCCTGGTCTGTTCCAGGTCACATTTCCCCTCTAATTTGTGTCTTCTCCAAAGTTCCCCAGCTGGTACTTGCAATCTCCATCCCTCTTTATATGCAATCCTATGTGTCTATGTCCTGAATAAAAGGCCTGGGGATGACCAAGAGCTGCTGCCTCTTCTTAGAGCAGCCTGAGACCTTGAAGCAGAAAGCTTTGAAAATGGAACAGGGACATCTTATCTGTTTTGAGGTTGCCTCTCAGGTAGGGAGTGGGAAAATGAGAGAGCAGAAAGAACCCTGGGGCATGAAGATTCTTTGCCCCTTAGACCTTTTCCTTCTTTTTCCTAAGGCTCCTCTACTCCTTTCTTACTAGACATAATGGGGAAGGGTAGTAGGGTCACTGTAGGTGGACTGTGTCCAGCTCCATAGCTTGATTACATCTGTAGTAAGGTAAAGAATAATGCACTCAGAGGGAATTTCTGTTGAGATTTTGCTGTGTCACTCAGCATATTTGGCAGAAAGTTAATGACAGATATGAAAACCCTGGGATGATTAAACTGTAATAAATAATACTAAGAAGAGGAAGTCTGTAGCTCATTTGAATTGTTTATGTTCACTTTTGCTAAAAAAGAGCTGAAAACGTTAATAAATCATTAATAAAAAGTCACCGCTTACACCAATCCCTTAAGGTATGCGGTTTAGATGCCCCTCCCCAAACTTTAAAAGGGTGATAAAGGTGATTGCCCCAAGCATAGACAAGGAAAAACACTGTAGTCGATACTGCAACATGTTTCTTTTGTATGTCATCACACAGCTTCTGGTGTGGTACTCAAAAGTTACTCCTGTCTGATACTGTTTTTTTGGTAAGTGACCATCTCTGACCTTTGAGTTTCTGATAAGCCCCATTTGTTTCACTGATATCCAGGCAAACTTACCTAATTTTTCACTGTAGACCAGCTGGCAGGTCCCGTTTAGCTCTGTGGCCGGGGAGCACTCCAGGTTCTCAGACCTGTCAAGTCATATATTGAAAAAGAGAGTCATACTGCTGACTCTCACCTTGTGTTACCCAACAGCCTGGCTGGCGTATAACTCACTTCCAGTACTGTCCTGCCTCTGCACTGCGGCCATCCTGAGCCCTTGACTGGTGGTACAGAGCAGGAGACAGCGCTGGGTGTTGCAGGTGATGTGATGCCACCTGGCAGGACACGGTGTTAGGAGGACCCCTATGAAAGGGTCTCCCCTTCCCTGATGCTGCTGAGATCAAGCCTCCCGCTCTCCATACATGTATTGGGTTTGCGTGGCAAGGTTTTGGTAGCAGGCGGGGCTACAGGGGTGGCTTCTGTGAGAAGCTGCTAGAAGCTTCCCCCATGTCCGATAGAGCCAGCTCCAAGATGGACCCACCGCTGGCCAAAGCTGAGCGGATCAATGACAGGGGTAACACTTCTGGGATAACATATTTAAGAAGAGGAGAAGAAGAGGGGGGGGGGAAGACTGCAACACCACCAGCAGTCAGAAGAGAGAGAGGAGTGAGAATATGCAAAAGCAACAACTCTGGAAACACCAAGGTCAGTGAATAAGGAGGGGGAGGAGGTGCTCTAGATGCTGGAGCAGATATTCCCTTGCAGTCCATGGTAAAGACCAAGGTGAAGCAAGTAGTCCCCCTGCAGCCCACGGAGGTTAATGGTGGAGCAGATATCCACCTGAAGCCCAGGAAGGACCTGCTGCTGGAGCAGGTGGTTGTCCAAAGGAGGCTGGGACCCCATGGAAAGCACACTGGAGCAGGGTCCTGGCAGGACCTGTGGCCCCATGGAGAGAGAAGCCCCCGCTGGAGCAGGTTTGCTGGCAAGACTTGTGACCCCGTGGGAGACCCGCACTGGAGCAGTCTGATCCTGAAGGACTGCACCCTGGGGAAAGGACCCACACTGCAGCGGTTCGTGAAGAACTGCAGCCCTTGGGAAGGATTAACGTCGGAGAAGTTTGTGGAGAAATGTGTCCCATGGGAGGGATCCCATGCTAGAGCTGGAGAAGACTGTGAGGAGTCCTCCCCTGAGGAGGAAGGAGCAGCAGAAACAACATATGATGCACTGACCACAACCGTCATTCCACATCCCCCTGCGCTGCTGCAGGGAGGAAGCAGAGAAATCGGGAGTGAAGTTGAGCCCAGAAAAAAGGGAGGGGTAGGGGGAAGGCATTTTAAGATTTGGTTTTATTTCTTGTAATCTTAATTTGATTTGATTGGTAATAAATTAAACTAATTTCCCCAAGTCGAATCTGTTTTGCCCATGATGGTAATCGGTGAGTGATGTCTCCCTGTCCTTATCTCGACCCATGAGCCTTTTGTTATATTTTCTCTCCCTTGTCCAGCTGTGGAGAGGGACTGATAGAGTGGCTTGGTGGCTACCTGGCATCCAGCCAAGGTCAAACCCACCACAATGCACAGCTATGGTCGTCTGTCTTGCCTGAAGGAGGAGAGTGGGATGGACAACAGGAAGGATCAAACACTGTGGGGTCATCAACGCACACACTTTTTTTCCCCTGTGCCAGAACTATGAAAAGCCACAGTGACCACTGCTGAGCAAGCATCCAACAGCTTGGCCAAAGACCCTCCCTTTTAGCTGCTTCATGCAGCAGTGTTTTACTCACATTTCCTACCCGTCCAAACAACATAGACAAGCCTGACCATGGTGTCATAGAATCATAGAATTGTTGAGGTTGGAAGGGATCTTTAAGATCATCAAGTCCAACCATTAACCTAACCTGACAAAATCACTTCTAAACCATATCCCCAAGTACCACATCCGCCCTTTTTTTAAACACCTCCAGGAATGGCGAATCCACCACATCCCTGGGCAGCCTATTCCAATGTTTGTCATGGTCACCCTTCATCCCTGTGTCCCTGGTTGTCCTTCCTTCAACCCTGTTTCTCCCCCTGGTGGCCCTCATTTAGCCCTTCTTAGCCTTTATTTATCATCATTCAGAATAACCACTTTTGATTTTATTTATGGTGCTGAGATAGAGCTGTGTCTGTCTTCACTATTTACAGGTGTTGAGAGAAAGTCTGACTACCAGGAAAGGTAACTTAGCTACTGACCATGGGACATGAACCCTTCTTACACACTTTTATTCCTGGTCAATGTATTACCTTAGGTCACTGAAGTAGCATCGCTTCCTATCAAGGCAAATCCTGAAACCCTCAGTTAATTTTTGATCAGTCTTTATTCAAGTACACTGGATTGTCTGCTTAGAAGAGACATGAAAAAGAATCTTCTAAACTCAAGATTTTGCACCTTATTAGGAAGAGTGCAAACCAAGAAGAAAAAGAGACAAAAGGACAGCAAATCTTTATTTCCAAAGTAGCACTTAGCACGTTTAAACAGATTCATAAAGATAGCTCCAAAATCAAATGGTTGATTCAATTAAAACAGATTAAATAAACAAAAGAAACAAAGGGAAAGCGCAGCTAAGAATTTGGCTCTGTGAGTGGTATTATTTGGGGGGTGGTGGGGAGGAACAGTTAATTTAAATTTTAAAAAGGATGGTATTTGTCAGGGTGGCTTCATTTCAACAGATCTATATTGTCTGTGACACAGTGCCAGATCCCCTCTTTGTGAAGCCAACAGGGAAAATCAATGTTATTTTACCAGCCCTGTGCTATGGTGAGATTGGGACATATTGACATGAAGTTTTTCTATCAGAGACAGTGTTCTGGGCAGTATTTATTTCTTTATGTAAAGAATTTTGTATGCGGGCAGCCTGTTGAACCCACTTGTATCTTGCTGTCCAAGGGTGTCCGTGTCAGGATGTCACAGGGGCAGGAATATATCACAGCCCCAAATCCACAGCAGAGCTTTTGCTGGTGCCAGTGAGTGTCAGGAGCCAGTTGGGGTAAAGCTGAGCACCATCTGAGCTGTACAGATTCACTCCGCCTTAAAAATCATTTTTTTTCCTCAGCATCCCTGGTTTCTTAATAGATTTTCTTCGTCTTCACATGATGATGGAGGGTTTCTTCTCTTTTCTGAATAGAAACAGGGGTCCATCTGAGGGTCTTCATTGTGATATGTCCTTCCATGATGATTTCTTGTTTACAAATCTGTCTTTTTCCCCTCAAACACTCAGCCATGGGGAAATGTTACTAGTGGTCCATGCTATACTTTCTCCAACTCATCAATATGAATTAAAGAGGAATCTACCAGTATTGATTAGGAAAATACTCACATTAGTTGTGAAAATGAATACCAAAAGAAAGTCAAAATGGGCAGCAGCGTGGACCAGGATGGAACAGTGACCATGGTGTTCAGTTCTGAAAAGGAAAAAATGAATATTCTTGATTATAAGCCACCCAAATATTATTCATAAGCAGCAGAATTAAATGAAGACAGATTTTCTACAGGATTGTGTGCACAATGTTTTGTAAACAGTCTTACCACAACAGTCTCAGCTTTCCTCCCATGTACAGAATGATCTCCACTTGCTGAGATACACCGAGCACTTCCCCAAGTCCCAAGGCTGGCAATGCATCCACTTCTCAGATCTCAACACCTCCAGTCCTCCGTGACCCTGAAACTCCCCAAATCCCTCCAGTTCTTCCTGATAACCCCTGAATTTCTACCCATACTGTCTCCAGCTCCTCTCACATCCACTCCATACAAGTTTAGCAAGAGGCAGAAGAGGCAGCAATGCCTTCAAGGGTGCACACACATTGACTGATGTGCCACCAGGCCGAGAGGAACCGGCAACTCTGGTTTTCATGCTGAAACCCTGCTATCCATAGGCCCACGAATGTAGTTTTCTGTGCATTTCTAAGAAAAAATCCTCGTGACTCTGAGTCATTCTTTCAGTCTCATTGAAACTGGCAGGTGGATGGAAACCGTATTAAGAGGGAGAAGCAGGAATGACAGTCAGCTAAGACAGACGGACAGTTACAGTGTGATCATGCTAAAAATGAGAATTCAGGTAAAGAACCATTGCTGAAATGTATCCAAAGCTTTAGCTCCCTGTCAGTCCATATTTAAGTGCAGTTAAGCGGTTTTGAATCAGTGCAACCTCCAGCAGGATTGCACGATGCGATACCTGCATCTGTGGGGAATGAAAAGCAGTGCCTTCTGCAGTCCTCTCCAGTCTGCTCCCAACAGAAGGACGCATCTCTGCAGATCTCAAGGGTAAGCAGGCATGTAACCAAGAGCGGCACTTGACAACTTGAAATCTTAAATGATTCCAGGGATGGTGCATCTACCACCTCTTCCAGGTGGCTATAAGTTCTAATTACCCAAAGTTAGAATTTTGCATGGTGTTGTACAAAACAGGACACCCCAAGAGGTCATGTGCTTTGGAGCCATTCATGACTGAGCAATCTGAGGTCCCAGATCCAGATAGGCATACAATCAGTGCTCCAGCAAACATCAGGGTGAAAGTTGTCTCCCTGACATATAGGTGTCATTAGCATAGGTAGCTCCATCGTCAGCCTCATGAGGTACAACAAGACCAAATGCAAGGTCCTGTACCTGGGTCGGGACAATCGTCAGAATCAGTACAGACTAGGTTATGAACTGATTGAGAGCAGGCCCGTGAAGAAGGACTTGGGGACACTGATGGATGGAAGATGAGACATGAGTTGGCAATGTGCACTTGCAGCCAACACGCACTTGCTGGCGATGTGGATTTCCAAGCGCAATCCTCTCCTGCGCTGGCCAGCAGGTCGAGAGAGGTGATTCTGCCCCTCTACTCTGCTCTCATGAGACCCCACCTGGAGTACTGCATCCAGCTCTGGGGTCCCCAGCACAAGAAGGACATGGACCTGTTAGAGCAGTTCCAGAGGAAGGCCACAAAAACAGTCAGAGGGTTGGAGCATCTCTCTTATGAGGACAGGCTGAGACAGTTGGGGTTGTTCAGCCTGGAGAAGAGAAGGCTCCAGGGAGACCTTATTGTGCCTGTTCAGTACTTAACGGGGGCTTCTAAGAAAGACATTGAGAGACTTTTTACCAAGGCCTGTAGTGACAGGACAAAGGCCAGGTGTTTTAAACTGCAAGACGATAGATTGGACACAAGGAAGACATTTGTTATGATGAAGATATTGAGACACTGGACCAGGTTACCCAGAGAAGTTGGGGTTGCTCCATCATTGGAAGTGTTTAAGGTCAGGTCAGATGAGGTTTTGAGTGACCTGATTTAGTGAAAGATGTCCTTGCTTATGGCAGGGGGGTTAGACGAGATGATCTTTAAAGGTCTCTTCCAACCCAAACCATTTGATGATTCGATGTGAACAACCCGACTCATGCTCCCCATAGAGGAAGTGAAGTTTGGGGACAAATTGTCTGTTCCTAAGACAGATGCCTGTAATAGCTCAGAAAACAGAATAACTTCTACAGACTGTATGGGGAGCCTTGATACCTCGCTCACATAGAGACCTACTCTCTGAATACATAACATGGGATTTACTTGCCTTAACATGGGGATGGAGTGCCGCTTCAGACACTGATGGCACCTGATGATGGTCCAGAATCAGAGAATTGTAGAATCATAGAATGGTTTAGGTTGGAAGGGACCTTGAAGATCACGTAGTTCCAAGCCCCCTGCCATAGGCAGGGACACCTCCCACCAGACCAGGTTGCTCAAAGCCCCATCCACCCTGGCCTTGAACACCTCCAGGGATGGAGCTTCCACAGCTTCTCTGGGAAACATGTGCCAGTGTCTCACCACCCTCAGAGTGAAAAATTTCTTCCTAATATCTAATCGGAATCTACCTTCTTCCAGTTTGAAGCCATTACCCCCCATGCCATCACTACACGCCCTTATAAAAAGTCCCTCTCCAGCTTTCCTGTAGGCCCTGTTTGTGTACTTAAAGGCTGCAATAATGTCTCCCCAGAGCCTTCTCTTCTCTAGGCTGAACAACCCCAACTCCCTCAGCCTGTCCTCATAGCAGAGGTGCTCCAGCCCTCTGATCATCTTCGTGGCCCTCCTCTGGACCCACTCCAACAGGTCCATGTCTTTCCTATGTTGGGGGCTCCATAGCTGGATGCAGTACTCCAGGTGTGGTCTCACCAGAGCAGAGTAGAGGGGCAGAATCACCTCCCTAAGAGATGAAGAGTGCAGGTCTTCTGTAGGTCCTATGTCGTCTCTGCCAGCCCTGCGCAGATGCCTGGGAAACACTGGGAACTCCCAAAAAGTGCAGATCTTCCATGTATTTGCAAATGAACCCCATCTCTAAACCTAGGTGAGATGCATCACATGCGCAGCACCTAAAATTCTAGCGGGCTAAAGATTTCTCAGATAATGATAAAATCTTCCTGTCCTTTGGACAGTGAAAAGGACGGTAGGCTATAAGTTAGGATTGCAGATCCGGTCACATTAATCTTAGTCGTGATAACAAGAATAATTACAAGAACTCAGATGTTCAAGTTCAGCCCTTGAGACACTGTGACCACAGAAGTCTAACAGTAAGAAACAGCCCCATCTGCTTTCCCATCTGAAATTAGCTGGAAATAGTCTTGTTATCCATTTGGCCCAAGTATGTCAGCTAAAACCGCTTCTTAACATATGCTTTTCAAAACATATTAGCTTTGTTTTACAGAGTTTTGCCAAAGCATTTTTCCATCACAATTTACAAAGTCATCAAAATCTCAAACTTTATGAAGAATGCACTGATTTCAATTCAATGTTGCTTAAAAAAAGCTTTTGCATAACACATTTTAGCATTTAGTTGTTAGAGTTATTCCATTTGAAATAAATTTTAGGATACATTTTATTTATTCTGATTTATTTTATGTTATAAGCTTATTTATTATGTTCTTTATTTTACATTTATGTTCATGTTTAATTTTATATTCACTTTTTTATTTTAATTCCATATTCTACAGTTTTATCTAGTAAAAATGAAATACTAGGAGTCAAACAAAAATAAATGTTAAAATAGTTTTAGTGATATATTCTCATTGACCAAAAACGTGATGCTTTTTAAAATGCATTTGAGAGGCAAAAGTCAAAACATAGCATTATATTTCAGAGTGCAATGGGAAAAAAAAATCAGAACTACTGAACTTCCTATGAAGCTGAGACTCGATAGCTCTACCAACTCAGCTATATGTGCTGATATATTTATTTAATCACCCAAATATAAAGGTTTTTATTTTCTAATACTCACATTGGTGTGCCATTAAAAATTGATTAACAAATATTTCTGCTTTTGTGAATAAACACTCTATTTTGCTGTGGTTTTTTTTTTTAATTATATCATTATTATGCTTGCATACTTGATGTTGAATGTTTATGCTCACTAGTTTGGAATCCTCTTCAATCCTATTCTAGATACATCCTACCTCTTGTTAGAACTAAAGAGCACACAGGTACTGCATAAGCATGTGTGGCATTTGCTATTGCTTATCCTCAGGCTGAAAACATTGATTTCCTCACTAAGGGAGCAGCAGCAGAACAATGCAAATTTTGCTAATTATCTATACACTGCGAATTCAGATGAAGAAATAAAAGTCTGAGAACAACCATGCACCGACAATTGCGTGAGATCTTTCCTTTGCCCATAAAGATACAGCAAGTATTTAGTTGACAAATGCATTTGGTGAGAGTTGGGATTCGAGCATCACCAGTGTTTTAACCAAAATATGTGTAGCAAACGTGGCTCCAATTTATCCTTCCTTATGCTGCTGGCTCAGACAAAACCCTTGAAGTACAGTAATCTGCTTCTCTATATCCCAATGAATAGAGCATTAGGTGGAGATCTGCTTTTGTTTATGATTGCTTTTTAATGTCTTTTCACTACAGCAGATAGACCTGACGTCATTAAGCCTGTTGTTATTATATCTTGAGAGGATTACTAAACGCATAATTGATATCGGTTTTCCTTCTGTTATAGATTTGGAAATTTTGGTGGTGTTTATATATGCCTATTTTCAAAGTATTCTGTGAGACGAGAGAACAAAACTGTCTTATTTTGTTCATTACCTTAGTCAATGCTGCTGTGTGCTTTGGGTTGCTTTTGCTTTCCTTTTTCGGATACGGAACACTGTTTCATGAAACACTAAACTTTATGCAGATATTGAAAAGCCAATAGAGTTGAACACTGAGAAGAATCAACGCAGAAAGATGTCAAGGAAAGCCACTTCCAGCCAACAGGTTACTCCACGGGCTTTCCCGGTCTCGTTCCTTTTTCATATGCAGTAAAGAATCCTTTTTTCTTTTTTTTTCTTTTTTTTTTTTTTTCTTCAAATCTCCCTTGAAATGCCCAGTTTCCCAAAACCTGCTGAGTAAAGAGGGCATCCAGTCATTCCTGCGTCACTACAATGAGGACCTCGGACAGATGTAGACGGACAGAGAAGTGCAGACAGTTCATATGAACTCGCGCCGGAGTTGCATGGTTCTTTCCATCCAACGTGGGCAAGTAGTAGCAGGCAGAGCTGATCCTGACTTAGCTCAGTGCCTGCACTACTGTTCCCACACCCTGGGGAACAGGACTTATCTGGTTCAGAGGATGGGTATGTGAAACAGGTTGGGTGAGAGGGGAGGAAAGGAGGTTCTGATGCATCCTCAGTATATCTAGCAATACATCTGGAGATGCCTTTTCCACTTCCCCAGCAAAGCCCAACCCTCCACACAATGGTTTAGCTTCTAATGCAAAGCTGGCTGTGAAGGAGGCAGCATGGTTTATGGCAAATCCCACTGCAAAATCCTTCATGTTCTGCTTGGTCTCTCCTTAGACTCATCTGGAAAGGTGCGCCTCTTTATAATAGACAGAGGAAATGGGAAAGACAGCAAAAATCACAAAAACAAGCACCAAACCCTCAAGGCAGGAGGGATATTGCAGAGAAGCAGCTGTCCCCACTGCAGAAACACCTTTCCACAGCTCGGAGGCTCAGCAAAGACTGTCTAATGGAAGCAGCAGGGGCTTCCAGCAGCAGCAAGGACAGCTTAACGCAAAGGTTATTCATGTCTCCTCTTTCAATCTCATTTCCCAGCCTGGGGAGTGAACTCCCAAACGTGTTTGACACCTTTCCGCTTCCATTTCTCAAAGGCAAGCTTTTCATGCCGGCTGCTCTTTGCTTCATCTGATCCACTGGCAATATTTCCCCAGGATGAGATGGAGTCACCTGCCCGCAGAGGGCCAGGAGGAGTCCTCACAAAAGGCACTCAACTGTACGTTAATTTGTGGGGACTGTTCACATCGGCCCCAAGCTGGTGCAGGCTGGTGCCTTGAACTGTGAAAGACCAGAAGTATTAATACTGATTTACATCCTACTTCACCTAGCAGAGCTGCATATTTGTATTCACCTCAGCACGGTGGAAGTGTCTCATGTGCTCTGAATCATACTCAACTATTTTTTCACAGGAGTACTGAGCATGCTTTTAAATTTACCACAGTGATAATTTCCCATTTACTTTGATTTGGTAGGTGGAGGCTGCTCACAAGTGTTTCCATTCCATTGAGTATACATGCAACATATTGCTGTCTCCTACCTCCTTCTTTCTCTTGGTTTCCCTCATCTTTCAGAGTATTTGGATCATGGACAAACCTGAGCAGCCTCTCAGGATGCTGCTACACTGTCAAACAACTGAGCTCTCAGTTTACTTTGCAGTCCTGGTTCCTTAGGTGCAATTTGGATGCATTCTCCAAAGGGGAGGGATTAGTTAGTAAAGCAAAATCATAGAAACATAGAATTATAGAATCATTTAGGTTGGAAAAGACTTTTAAGATCATCAAGTCCAACCATAAAACTAGCACTGCCAAGTCCACCCTTAAACCATGGACCTAAGGCCCATGGCTACATGTCTTCTAAATACCTCCAGGGATGGTGACTCAGTCACTTCCCTGGGTCACAATGACCACACTGAGGGCCTAATCCAGCACTGAGCAAATGGTTACTGATGGGGACAGTCCGTAACACCTTTGGAAGAAAGTGAGAATTCACTTAAATGGTTTGCATACTGAGTTTAAAATTTTATAATTCAGGGACTTTTCCACTGCCCACCACTTTCTAACGAAGACCCTCATATCATCCATTCAACGCACGAGACTCATTCCCTGAGGGGTGAAGCTACTGGTAAATCATTTATTTAACCAGACGGAGGCTGAGCGTTAGAAAATGGTAATAAATCAGCCTGTTATTTAAAATCTGAAAGTAATTTCAGATACATGCAGCAGAAAAGGGGAGGAGGGGAGGTGGACCATTAGGAAACTGCTATTTTGTTTCCAAGGCAATTGAGCAGCATGTAATGAGGACCAGCAGGGACAGATATTCAAGGAAGCAGGGGGGTTTCCTGCACAATGAACTGATAGAAAGCAACTCCTCTGTGCGGCTGATGGCTCCACCCAGATGCTTTTGTGCTACTTCACTGGTTACATTTCCGCTTCCAAATCCACCTTGCTCAGGGAAAAACCCGTACTGCAGCCTCACTCATACTGTCACCTGGGAGAAGTCATTGGAGTATGGCTACTGCAAGTCTTGTTTTGGGAGGAAACTGGTGGGTTGTCTCCCAAGAATAAAGTCCAGGAGTGCATCAAGATTTGGGGATATCAGGAGTCAGGAGTAAACTAGGGAGCTTGGTTATTTGATGGGGCAGAAAGCCTCCTACAACCACAAGAGGTTTACCCATGAGGTCAGCATCAGCACAGACTGGGTCAGTGGTAGGACTCACAATATCTTTTTCAGAAAGAGGATCTGCAGGTGGATGGACATAGAGTGCGTCTATGAACTGGAGGGGTTCCCCCTGTCCTCACTACCTCAAAGGAGAAAGGTTTTGCTTTGAGAACAAGACCACCGTAAAACTTGAACATCTTCACTTTTTTTTTTTTTTCTGTGAGATGTAAAATGAAACTGCTCATATGATTTTTTCTCACAAAACACTTTCTTCTTCTGTGCAAAGGAGAGCTGAATAAGGCCAAGGCTTGAGCAAATTGAAATCTCCAGGTGTCTAACAGTCATTTCAGCTTCTCCACATGGGCCTTTGCATTACTGGGGTTTCTGCAGTCAGGCTGTTCTTTCAGTTGGCATCTCCAATCATTTTTATTTCATGAACAAAAAAACAGTGAAGATGCTCAGCCCTGTATCTGATGGGTGCCAGTCAGCAGTGAGATGGGAGAAGGGCCTGTCTGGGCAGCCTTTGGGGGGAAAGGCAAGACAACCAATAGCAAAATATTCCTTGAGTGTCATTTCTTTTAACATATTCCAATTTTCCAGCCCCACTACTTCTGCATGAACTACTTCCTTACTACCAAATGAGAAAGCGAACAGGAGCTTCTGGTTCACGCATTACCACCAACTAGGGTATAGCTTCTGTGTTCAGCAACTACCCACTCACATGATGTCTGAAGCTGTCTCTATATTATTCCCTTAAGCACCAGGAATGTTTCTATACATCTAAATTCAGCTCAGAGTTTGCTGTGGTTTGTGCAGCGATTAATGGAAGGTCTGAGCTTATTTCGTGCTGCCAGAGTCGTAATCAGTTTACTTGGGGATTCTCTTCTGGGATTAACAACTTCACAAAAAATTGTTACGTCAGATACAGTTCCCAGGGGTACAAATGTCATTTTTTACATGATTAACTGAGGAAAGATGCAATTATAAATAGACATACATGGGGCTGGCAGGAACTAAGAAATTGTGTTGCAAATAGATGCTCAAAGCTTGTTTTTACCCTGACTGACAGTTTCTGTCACTCTGATGAGTACTGTGTTTCTTGGGCATTGCCCATAATTTAGTTGAACTCCTGGGACCAGGTCTTTTGCCAGTGTAAATGAAAATCTGTTCCCAGCTTGCACTGGGAAAGGCCAGTGATGTCTTCACACCAAAATATTGCATGTTGCATTGCAAATTGCCTGACACTTTAAGCAGAGATGAACTCCAACTTATTCCATTGCTGTTACACCCACTTTCATGTGGTGTGAAGCACAGCAGATTTCGGGTTATTTCATTTTAGAGGACTGAATTTTAATGAGAGTATCTGTAAACCTCTAGAGTCCCAGCTTTATCAGACACACTGTAATTCAATACAAACTCACTCTTAAAACTATGTGGTCTCCCCAGAGAAATTCCTGCTTATTGAGAGGTCTAAGAGGACTGTCATGTCTCCTGCTTTGTTCCTCAAGCACCGTACAAAGGTGTCTTTGTATGCTACTTGCTGGATAAAACTGCCTCCAGGGAGGGGCAGTAGATGCTCTGAGCTTTGTAGAGTAGGTGGCCTTTCTCCCACCTCAGTTAACCTGAAAGATCTGCATCTAGTTCAGATCCCTTGCTGGGAGTGCCAGTCAGCCCATGGATCTCAGCTGACCATGAGCTGAATCAGCCTTTGGAGGTGCCCATATCACAGAATCACAGAATGTTGGGCGTTGGAAGGGACCTCTGCAGATCATCTAGTCTGACCTCCCTTGCCAGAGCAGGGTCACCTACAGCAGTTGCACAGGACGGTGTCCAGGCGGGGTTTGAATGTCTCCAGAGTGGGAGACTCCCCCACCTCTCTGGGCAGCCTGTGCCAGTTCTCTGCCACCCTCAAAGGAAAGAAGTTCCTCCTCATGTTTAGATGGAACTTCCTATGTTCAAGTTTGTGCCCGTTACCTCTTGTCCTGTCACGGGGCACCACTCAAAAAAAACTGTTCCCATCCCCCAGCACCCTCCCTTTAAGTATTTGTAAGTATTGATAAGATCTCAGCTCAGTCTTCTTTTCTCCAGACTAAAAAGCCCCAAGTCCCTCAGCCTTTCCTCATCAGAGAGATGCTTCAATCCCCTCATCATCTTAGTAGCCCTTTGCTGGACCCTCTCTGGCAGTTCCCTGTCCTTCTTGAACTGAGGAGNGTTTAGATGGAACTTCCTATGTTCAAGTTTGTGCCCGTTACCTCTTGTCCTGTCACGGGGCACCACTCAAAAAAAACTGTTCCCATCCCCCAGCACCCTCCCTTTAAGTATTTGTAAGTATTGATAAGATCTCAGCTCAGTCTTCTTTTCTCCAGACTAAAAAGCCCCAAGTCCCTCAGCCTTTCCTCATCAGAGAGATGCTCCAATCCCCTCATCATCTTAGTAGCCCTTTGCTGGACCCTCTCTGGCAGTTCCCTGTCCTTCTTGAACTGAGGAGCCCAGAACTGCACACAATACTCCAGATGTGGCCTCACCAGGGCAGAGTAGAGGGGAAGGATGGCCTCCTTTGACCTGCTGGCCACATTCTTCTTGATGCACCCCAGGATGCCATTGGCCTTCTTGGCCACCAGGGCACATTGTGTCTCACGGTCATCCCATTGTCCACCAGGACTCCCAGGTCCCTTTCCACAGAGCTGCTCTCCAGCAGGTCAGCCCCTAACCTGTACTGGTGCATGGGGTTATTCCTCCCGAGGTGCAGGACCCTACACTTGCCCTTGTTGAATTTCATTAGGTTCCTCTCTGCCCAAATCTCTATCCACTTGCTATGGAGGAAAGCTAGATAACCAATTCAAATGTATTTATATTGCTAATTTTCAATGGCCTAAGTTGAATTAGATGTGCCCCACAACACATGGCAGGAATTGCACTCCGAGACCCTGTGCACCCCTCAGGGCTGGGCTCAGCATACCCTTCAACTGCAGTTACTGATCCAGGGTTTGGATCAGCTGGGATCATGGACCAAAGCCCCACTGGTTCAGTGTATGTCCAGAGTCCTCTCCTACATCCTTCCAAAAGGCTCCATGGAAAGGTTTTGCAGGGAGGATTTTCTATCAAGCCATTTCTGGAAGCTCTGTTTGCAGCAGAAGATGTCTCCTGTCATGCATTTATGAAAAACACATAGCATAATGGATCTGAGTGTCAGATGAGCCTCTTCTGCAAAAAAAAAATAATAGCACCTTACATATAGATAAAAGGAAATGTAGGAGTAAAGAAAGCTGCCCAGCCTGTGACTGAGATACAACAATTTCACAGAGCCTTTTTTCTTGATTTTTCACTTCCAGGTCACTTCCTGGACCTTTACGCACATTTTCTTCCATTAGCTTTTGCTTCAGTCATGGAAAAAAAATGTACAAACCAAACTCGATGGCCAGGGTGATGCTGTTGAGGAGAGTCTGCCCTGCCAGCTTGCTATTTCTGGCTGGGTTCTTTTAAACTTGTGGATGGCTCTGTAAGCCTTATTTACACTTATTTACTAAACTCCATCTGACAGAAAACACAGCAGCTTTTCTCCCCTCCTCTCCATCGCTCTGCTGAAGGACTCATGCAGGCAGAACCACAGTGCCCACAGAATGGCAGAAAATGTGACAGGAATGGGTGTGAAACCTTGCTGTTAGAGGAACAGAAGAGAAAAGGGAGCAATATTCGTTCAGAAATTTTCAGAGACACCTCTATAAGACACCCCTGCAAACTCAAATGAGGACAGTGATGTTTCACACTGGGTGAATACTCTACCTTCTTTTGATTTATGCTTTTTTCCTAGAGTGGAGTGTGGCCCACTTAGAGGTGGAACAGACCAGCTGTTTAGCAACACAAAGCAACACCAAAAAAAACCCAGGGCCAGGCAACAAAGAGAAATTCTGCATAGAAATGAAATGGCTGGGAAAACCAAAGCAGGTAGGATGTAATTTCTCAGCGGTGTGCAATCACAGCACCTGCAGGAACACCATTAATCCAATAAAAAACACCACCTGCTTGGCTGAACTCAAGAGCACTCTGAGCACCGTGGTGTCTCCCAGGAAATTTGCAGTAAAAATAACATGAAGCTTCTGCACCCCCTGACAGGTTCCAGAGCGGTTCCCCCAAATCTTGGGACTTACCTCTGCAGAGTTCATCATGCATGGCTTGGATGAGCTGCTACAATATGCTAGTCAATGACCTCTTACATGAGACAAATTCTTCCAACCCATAGCAGAGACCTTATGGCTCTTTCAGCTTTGAAGATAAAATTAAATGAACATTATCCAAGTAAAACCATAGAGAAAGGGAAACACGTGCCATCACTAAACCTAGAACAGCTATGAAGATCTTCATGGGTTCATCAGCAGCTTCCTTACCAAAATTTCTTAGGTCTTTTTCCTTACAGGACACCGACATCTACGCACATCTCCCACAAGCGCTTTTGGCATCCTTGTTATTTCAGGTCAGTATAAATCCAGAGTAAATAGGATTAGAGCAAAGAAAAGTCACAGGGAGAACATTAAAAGTTTTTTGAAGAGTTACTGTATCATTCAGATTGCTTAAAAGTCAGGCCGAGGGCAGAGAAGACCTGCAGAGCACAGAGTTATATTTTTGATGGGTACCTTTCCAACATAGACTGCACTGTCTTACCCCAAGAGTGACATTTACACCTAGTGAAAATGTTTGACATATATTTTTGGCATAGTTAGACCCCTCCCACAAGTCACCTCCAATTAAACATTAATTAGCTGCAACATAGCAGCCCTTCTGCTGCTTAGTTAAAAGAAAGCACTGCAGACACTAATGAGATACCTCAGTGTGATTTACAAACTTAAAACTGGGTTTCTCATGGTATCTAATTCTGCACAGGACAAAAGACAACTGTCGTGCCACTCATGATGGTTCCAGTTCCCGAAAGAATACCTCCATCAATGATGTAATTACACAGTAATTTGAGGCTAACATACACTTGTTTTTCCGAAGATATGGTTTTTTTTCTTCCTCCCCAAAGTTTTGTCAAGGCAAAATTTAAAGCCTTATCTGGATGCGTTACCGCCCAGTTAGAGGAATCTCTCCAGCCAAGTATGGAACAAAATGAACTTTTTGATGCACCAAAATTACCATTGTGGTTTCTCTTTTCTCTCCTCCCTCTTGCCCACTAGTGTGACAGATCAATGGAATTTCAGACAGAGTTGGTACTTTTCTGCATTTAAAAAACATGATTACTTTTGGCTTTGGGAGTTTCAGTGCAGCTTTTGAAATCAGGAAGATGTTCTTACCTTCATAGTACACTGACTTTCAAAGCAAAACAGTGGCTGGTGGATTTTGCAACAACTGCACAGCACACATTGCAACTCCACAGCGCTCACACAAGGATGGGACAGCTGACTATACACTGATACGTCAACCAATGCAGGGAACGTTGAAGGACACTGAAAATTATTCAACTACACCATTAAGTCCCTGGCACAGCTTTTGCCTTCTAGCAACTGCCACCACCCCTTGAAGGTCATTCTTTGCACACGGTGTTTCTTCTAGGAGACCATGGGGCAACAGGACTTGAAGAGTCAGGAGCTTCCTCTGCTCTCCTGGTCTGCATCCACTTGGCCAAGCCATAGGAGTTCAAGCACACATCGCAAGTCCTCTTCCTGGTCAGATCCCCAAGGACAGCAGATAATGGATTTAGTCTGAAAACAACATCGTAAAACTTTTTAATAACCAATAACTAATGAAAGGTGCACTGGCCAGGGCAATTGTGAAGATATAGAAATCACTGGAATAAATAAATAAAAAGCCCTGTTTTACCGGAAGCATTTCTGTAGTGAAATCAACTGCAAAGAGACGTGAAATGATCTTGCCAGTAATGGAGAGCATTTATCACATTCACAGATTCACAGAGCCATTCTGCACACCTGAGGCTGCTAACAATGTGGGGGACGAGGGGAGTTACACTAAAGGCCAACATATGGCAGTAAATCTGGAATAGCTGAACACTGTGATAAATTCACAGTAATAATTCAAGATGTTCCTAGAAGAGTTTTGGGGCTGTGCCTCCCCTGTTGCCATGTAAAGAGGTATAAAAGGTAGATTTTAAAGGATCTTCTCAGAGATTATTTATATACAAAAAAAAAAGAGTGAAATATGGTTTTAACAGCAGATTTCTTGCAACTACTTCTAAAAATTAGGCATCTACTGTAAGACAGGCTTCTACAACAGTCAGCAGAGACAGTCTGCTCCTCTGGACACCACTTATCTGAAGCGGGGTGACCTGTCTCTGGAGGAGCCTTGTTCCGTCCACTGATCACACAGGGAAACTAAGCTGTGTGAACACAACTAAGCTTGAAAAGGACAGAGTATTTCAATTACAAGATCACGGAAGAGAAAACTGATGTTTTAATTTTTATTTTACTGATTATTTTTACTGGAACTCTGTTTGCCTTATTCCTGCAACCCTCAAAGGCACGCAAGGAAATAATTAAGGCATGATCTCTTTAGCTTGGTAAAATATGGAGCAATAAATGGCTGTTAAGATTGATTAGGGGCTGGAGCAAAGCACAAGCCTGGGGTAGATTTCACCTTGCTATTTCTCAGGATGATGCAAAGAAATTGAAGTCGGGCCTTTTGCAGGCAAATCACATGCCAAATTGGGAAAAATAAGCCCTGTGCACAGCTCCTTTCCTTGGGGTGAGTCTGAATCGTTCTGTACTGTTTCTGCTTCATGTTGTGCAGAACTGGACCAAAATCAGTTTCTTTGAATGGATGATCTCACTTAAAAGGGAAATATAATTGAAAGCCCAAGGTGAAATACTCATATACATTGAAATATATGCTTTTCTGAGTCAGCCAACAGCCTGAAAAAAAGCTTCTGTCTGCCCCAAAGCAGCACCAAAGAGTTGTGGGGACAGGATTGATGCCAGAAATCAATCAAGAGGTTTGAGTGCCAGGTTGAAGTGCAAGCAGGGTCACAAATTCCCCATGTACAATGGAGAGGACACGAGGAAGCTTTCAAAGGACAGAAGTGGTTGTCAAACAATGCAGGTGAAACCACTGAAAACAGGAAATCCTTCCCCCAGAAAGATGCTGCATCTTGCAAATGAACAAGTAATACTGCTCTATGCCAAACCGGCTTTTCCTCTTTATTTTTTTTTCCCTTCCCTTCCCTTCCCTTCCCTTCCCTTCCCTTCCCTTCCCTTCCCTTCCCTTCCCTTCCCTTCCCTTCCCTTCCCTTCCCTTCCCTTCCCTTCCCTTCCCTTCCCTTCCCTTCCTGTTTTTGTTTTTTAGGAGTTTAAAAAGTTACTCCAGTTTGGTGATGGTGTGTTAGTTCATCAGCTGCCTGCCCACATGGCTGAATACCTGCTTACCTGCCTTCTCCTCCCACTCTTGGGCTGGTTCCTGCTATCCAGCTGAAGGTAAAAGTATAAATGACAAAGGTCGGGGAGGCTGGCAAGCCAGGACCGTCACTTCAGTTTTTGCTGACAGACAAACCATGCATTTGCTGCAAAAATAGGTGTGAGAAACAGTCACATGAAAATTTCAACTTTGAAAAAATCCTTTTTTTTTTTTTTCCTTAGAAAATCATTCCAGATAAGGTTTTGTCCCATTGCAGTGACTACAGGGATTGATTGATCCTGTAGGCAAAGGTGACTTCAAGACTGGCTGGGATAAAATGTAGAGGTAGGGGATGCAGGAGTCAAATCAGAACATGGGCATGAGCGTGGCTGTACATTCACAGTCCCGTCCCTGATAGTGTCCGCTGTGTATCCCGATCTCCGGACACACCTGTGTAAAATATCCTGATATAATGATTCCCATTCTGTGATCTTGATCGTGTGTGATCCACAAGCTCCCAGTAAGAAGCTTGCAGGACATCTATGGAAACATAGGGAGGAGTGAAATATATAGTATGAACATAAACTCTGATGGTAAGCCAAGTCATGCTGCTAGAGCAATATTAATATGTGGCAGAGACCTGCTGGTCTGAAAAGTGATCATGCAGGAAACAGTGACAATCTCTTTCCCCCTTCTCAATCCCACACAATGCTAAAATGACCTCCCTTGAAAGATTTTACATTTGACTTGTGGAAGGGATGACATCTAACCCCAGAGAAAGCATCTGCTGTGGACATTGAATATTCTATGGTTTCACATTTCCCTCTCTCATATTCTAGCCATGTTTCCCTTCTTATCTGCAGGTCAAATATTAATATAAAACAATAAAGAGAGAGATAACCTTCTATTGATCTGGAAAATAAACTGGGAGCCACAACATGAGGAGAACAAAAAGTTGCAACACTCTGTTCAGAAAAAAAAAGACAACACTGCCAAGGTGACTTTGAAAGCTATCACAGCAACTACCTGTATCTGGACCTTCTCCTGCAGGTTGTGGCAAAGAAGGAAACTGAAAGGAGTAGGAAGACCCATAAAATAAACTAACTTTGAAAAATAAGTGTATCCCAGATCTGAAAGGATGAAGACACCTACGACAGGGAGGCTCAACTTGAAGCCTTCCTGGAGATTGATGGAAGCAATCTTTTTTAACATGAGGAAAGCACTTGGATTTGATCAGTGGCAACTTAAAGATCTCTAAACTGAATCAAACCTCTGCTGTTTTCTTGATTTTTACTTCCTCCTCCCCTTTCTGATTCCCATGAGATGCCCACCAGTAGCAAAGGAGGGAGAGCCCAACCTGCTGCTGGTGTAACTCAGCTTCACCCCATGGGTCTGGGGAGAGCTGACCTGAGTTGTCATTATGAGATTGAGTCGCACAAACTAAATGCAGAGGGGGAGGATCAGGCAGTCTGAGCTGATGCAATTTACTCCCTGAGAGGAGGGGGAAGCCTTGACGAAGGAGATGGAGAGGTTATAAAATCTTGCAACTTTCTGTACGCTCCTGCCAGACACATCTATCGCTTCACCTCAGTGAACTGCACCATTTGAAAACCCTTCAACTCAGTGGTCTTTTAGTCCATATGGGGTATAATTTAGCATTGACTTCCACTAACTTCAGCAGAGCTACACAAATTGTGGCAGTTGAGGTGTGGCCTTCAATAGTCTTTTGGACTCACTAACCCAGGTAGGAAACTACTTTTTACATGAGACCTGCCTTCACTATACTCCTGCTCCTCTACCTTTCTTTTGTACAATGCCATCTCCACCATACTGGAGTCATGATGGACTTATGCTATGGTGGCAGAGAAAAAAATTCCCGGTCTCCATCTGAAAAAAATAGGATTTTTTTCTCTCCTGCTTTTCCTTCCCTCGAAGGCCCAACACTATCATGCCATTCTGGGTAGCTACCGCTGAATTCGGGATGAAACAAAACCAATTAGGGAATGGGATATACGAGGAAAAGCCAACCAACCCGCAGAGGATCAGAGAGATCATTTCTCAGACAAGTGTCCACAGAAATGAGAAGTAATGAGCTGAGCCCTGCTCAACAGCTTTTCATAATACAAAGCATTGGGCAGCTGGTCAGGTGGAGAAAAGAAAACAACCAAGCCTCCTTTTTAATTCTTTCTTTTTATTTTTAGCCAGAAAATGCGTTTCATCCAGAATGAGGAAATCTGTCATGTTGGTTAGATTCTCCTTACCACAGCAACACTCTGAAAAAGACAGCTACTCCAAATGGGTCATTTCTCCCATCAGCCACAGGGTAAGCACAGCAGTGGCTGATTAACGGCATGGGGTAAAAGCCATACAGGACAAGGATGAGGCAAAACCTTGCTCAGAAATGAAGCTGTGGGAGAAATGAAATGGGTTGGTTGCAATTTTCCAGGAGCCTCCAGCCATGACTGCAGCAATGAGACCAAGAGTTCACAACTCTGCGCTATGTTTATGTTCTACTCGCAACACTGGTCACATCTATGCCCTAAGATAGTCCAGATATAGGCTCACAGTTATGTTCAGTCAGTCTGTAAGGGTGGCAGGGAGTTAGGATAGAAACATGCCACCTAAGTTGACAGTCTACAGAGGAGGATGTCCATGCAATAGTGACTACACTGGCGATTGTTTTAAACATGTCATGTTAGCTGAGAGAATGGTATTCTTTCCCCCCCAACTTCAGTTATTTACCTAGATCACAAATCATAGAATGATTATAGTTGATAGGGACGTGAAGATCACCTAGTTCCAACCCCCCTGCCATGGGCAGGGACACCGCTCACTAGACCAGGTTGCTCAAAGCCCCATCCAACCTGGCCTTGAACACCTGCAGGGATGGGGCATCCACAGCTTCTCTGAGCAACCTATTCCAGTGTCTCATCACCCTCTGTTGACCTGAATCAACAGATCTCCACAGTGTTCCTCTGCAGTTGGTGATGAAAAACTATAGGTGGGTTTCACCTTATCTGTCTTCAGGTGTCTGCCCTCAGATGTCTACATCTGCACTGTTTTTCTGGCCTCCTATAATAGTGGAGATCCAGTCAATAGAGGTAATGCCACATGTCCGTCCATACTAGGGTAGATGCTTACCTTTTGTCAGATAACTCATGCTCTGAACCTGACTCAATACAGAGAACCTGGGATGACTTGCTCAGATGGATACACCTAGACTGCAGATATCCATCCTAAGACAGATGTTTTTTACATATGGAAGGTTATTTGGAGAATGCATCTGGCCTATGTGCACGCGACCTTTCTGAAGAAGCCTTAGTTCACTCCAATGACTCCAAAGGAGACCTTGGGTGTCCAGTTGGCTGATACACGCTTCCTATTTTGAACACGGGACTGTGCATACAAATGTCAATTTAAAATCAGAGCTCATCCCTCTGACATCTAATCTAACACAGGCCACCAAATACCACTCTAATAACTTTACTGGGAAAAATTATTACAGTTCTTTCCTTGCACATGGAAATGACTGTACTACCTGAACAGTTAGGTTCTGCCTACAGTGCCTTAAAAGCTTCCACACTAACAGATCTGATAGGAAATGGTTTTCTTTCTGAAACAAAGCATTTTTTTTTATTCTTTTACAAGATATACAATTCATTCCAGCATGACGCAACTATTCCCCACCCAAATGAGTAAGAGAGGAGTAAGTATAATCATTAAAAGACAACATATGTAAGATCAGTAAAAGAAAACCAGATGAGAGATCCAACAAAAAATTAAACTTTGAAATTTGAAGTCAAATATGAATTTCAATGTATCCTTGGACTAGATCTGCCTAGCCTGAAAGGGTGATTTCAACTTGCAATCTTTATTTACAAGAACTGCACACTAATGTCCAGCGAGCGACATGTGGACTCATGCTTATAGCTGCCTGGCAAGCACTTATGCACCTCCCACAAAAACCCTCTAATTAAATGTTAATTAAATGCAACACATTAGGCTTAGCAGACACTCTGCTGCTGAGTTATATACATACACTGCAGACACTCTAATGAAATACTCGACTTTGATTTACGAACATGAATGCAACTAGAACTGGGTTTCGCGCTGGTATCTAATTTTGCGCAAAACAAAGGAGGCCTTCGTGCCTCTGCTAATGGTTCCAGCTTTTTAATGAATACTTCCCATGATGATGTGATTACACAGTAACTTACAGGCAGGAAAGTGACACAAGCAGAGAAATGCCTTGCATGAAGGGAACCTCCTCTCCTGGCAGCGGAAAACGATTTTGTCGGGTCTCCAGCAGCAAACGCCCTTCAGCCACTGCAGCGATCTCATTTCAGTCCCCATTGCTCTTGCTGCCATCACAAAAACTACACTTGATCTAAAGGGAAAGAAACAGCAGGTATAGCTTGTGTTGTGTCATGCCACTTACAGTCAAGATGATGAAGGGCCACAGGTGAAAATCATCAGGAGAAAATTAGAGGTGTCATACTTCAGGAGTGAACACATTTATGCAGATAACTCCTGATAGAGCTTCTCAATGCCATTTTCACTCATTAAACATACAAAATCATTAGCCCATTATTAACCTCAATTCAGCTTGAAAGTAAGATAATATACCTAATTCTGGCCCAAGTGTAGAATAATCTCAAGATTGCCTCCTTTTTATTTTTTTTTTTTTTTCCACTTGACCCTTTACAGTTCCAGTGCAGACACTGGCTGGCAATTTCAGAAAAGAAACACTGAAATACTTCTCTTTATTTCCATCAAACAATGTGTAGCCTGGTATATGGGACAATTGAAACTCTACAGTATTTATAATACTACAAATATTCTCCTGGGCTTTTCTGTGGAATTCTCCTTTAGTAACCAGAAAGGGAGGTAGATCTTGCAATGCAACTCCTTTTTTTATTACAACTCCTCAACGACAGTCTTCATCTAGCACAGACTATGCATCCATGCAGTATCCACTCTCACCACAATATACGCTGGCAGAGGAACACTCTTTTTGCAGATTTCACATAAAAAAACCCTCCAAAGTTCTGAGACTACCTGCCAGGGAAGCCTCTGGTTCTCCTTTCCAAGGACTCTTCTTGGTTCTTGTGCAATGACCCTCCCAGCAAAACTGAAGAGCAAATTGCCCTGTGCCCAATCTGTCAGGCTTTATACACAGGTATAACAAGCTCAGGCAGAGTTTGTGCTGCTGCACTGCTGTCAGTAACTGGATTGGTACTTTTAATCTTAGCTAAAGTATATCCTCCCTCAACTGTGGCTATTTTCTTTTCAAGCCCAGGCCTCTTTCTCCTCAAAAATATATGGTTTGTTCTTCAATGTGGAGAAGAGTATTGCTCTCCAAGCAAGCCCAGCAACACAGACAAGAGAAACTTGAAAATAACAACCCTTGCTGAAGTGATAGGAGGCTGAAGTCACTCATGTTGGCATGGTACTTTGAGATTCCCAGGATGGAAGACATGGCTGAAATGCACATTACTGTCTCAGGGACGAAGAGGAGAGATCAGATGAAATAACGATAAGGAAAGGCAAAATAAATGAGTTCCTTGACTCCCTGAGGGCAGGCTGCGGTGATTTTATGAATGTGAGAACCTAATCTTGGCTTTACACAGGCATCTGTGAAAAATGTGTCACTGTTGCATCCCTGTATGTGTATCCTGTCAAAAAGAGTGAGCGTGGGGAAATTTAGTGCACCTGACACATTCTGCAGGAAGGCTTGTGGAACCGACCACATCTTTCTGGAGGGGACTCTGTACACCACAGCTAACTAAAGGACCTGCAAGGTCAGAGACTACCTTGGATGTACTCCTAGAAAACCACCCAGGCGCACTAAATAAAACAGAAGCCAGTAAGCATCTGGGGAGAAGTGATCTTAATGAATTCAGATAAGAGATGTCGCCAGCAGAAGGCTCAAGTAGCAAAGCTCGGAACATAAGACCATAGGAAGCTTTACCTTAAACAGAGGTCCTTACCTGTGAGGAAATATATTGAAAACAACTAATTATTCCAGACTTTTCATAATGCTAAGTGGCAGGGAGGGAGTTTACCTTGGGAAGTCCCCCCCAAAACCAACAAAAGATGTTGTTGTATGAAGAAGGCAGAAAAATGTAAACTGTAAATGTTGCGTTGGCGATACTATAACAAAGCCTTTCTGGACTTTCAGACACCTTACTAATTAGCACAGAGCTGTGAGCCCGTAGCTCACAAGCTGTATCTAGCCTGCAAGAGATAAAACCACTTTATATCAATGTAAAGAAACTATTTTTAAGTTATTAGATGACCTGTTGTAGTCATCTCCTCCTTGTCACTGTGTTCAGAAGGCAGAACAATGCCACCCTCAATCCCCGTAAACAACGAACTACCTTTTTGGCAAGAATGGAGGCATTTTAAAAGATTTTAATTCTTCAAGGGACACGATATGCAAGTTTTGGCTCCAAAAGAAATACATTGCTTCGTTTTATTTTGATTGGGGTTTTTTTGTTTGTTTTTTTTCTCTAAAGGCAGCTTAATTAGCTATAATCAGCCAGCAGTAGAACATGTCATTGAATTCAACTCATGAGCTCCACATACCAGTTACCAAATTATTCTGGTTATTTAGGGAATTGATAAAGTTCTTTTTTCATGCTAGCCTGGGTGGGTTAAACTCTTCCCCAGCCACAGGAACTGAAAACATTAAATGACAGACCCACCGTCTGTCTAAAACATATAACTAATCCAGAAGTCATGCCTGTTTCAAAATATTCCTTGACTTCTGAGACTTATGGCCTGAATATTAAGCAATCCCATGAAGTCAAGGTGCTGTTGTTTCCTTGAAGTGGTTAGTTCTTTCCTTCTCTACATGGAATGACTTCTTTGATTTTATTTTTTTCCCCTCCAAAAGCATTATAATACATTGCTTAATTACAAAGTGCTTAAAAGATGCGTATATCAGATTTCTCTTAAGCAGATTTCCAGACAGGAAAACAGAATCAACGGCTTTAAAAATGGATTGGTCTACCTACTGCTCAGACTGATCTACTACCAGGATGGAAAGAACTGAAAGAAGAAATAAAAGGTGATAGCATCTCAGTTAATTCCAGTGAAATCTAAATGTTAAACACAACAATGAAAGTAAATGCTGCTCATATAGCTGGTGAAATTAAATAGAAATTAAATAGAAAAATATAAAACATGTAAGAAAGTGGACAAGCAAATTGCCCAGCATGAACGAGGTACGCCATCAAATCAATGACCACCAGGACTTCAGATGGGTCACCATGAAGTTATTCTCAACTTAGCAGCAGAAAGGAATCAAACCTGTAGGTGTCAGATCCAAAGACAATGAGCATTGGATTAAGCTGTCAATGGAATGAGAGCACAGAGCAATGCTTTGCTTCTAGTACTACATGGNCCCCCCCCCCCAAAGACAACAGTCAAATTCATAAATTAGCAACTCAAAACACTTTATGAAGAGAAAGTAACTGGTTCCATGGACATGGGAAATGTTGAAACCTAAGTTCCTGTGAAACCGCATCTCATAATGTCTTAGATGCTTATGCTAAAATTGTAGTTTGAATGCAACCCTATTGGACGTCAGGCAGAAAGAGGAAGAAAAAGAGATTTTCTGAATGCCCATTTCATGGAAAAAACTTGAACTGGAATTTGTGCTCTGTTAGATACCAAAGGGAACAGGAGAGAAACTATATTTTGGTCTCTACAATAGCCAGGACCATTCTCCCAGAGGAAACACTAATTATGCTACTCGTCTCTACCTGGAAATCTATCCATTTGCACCCAATCTTGTGAGAATTTAATATTTTCCTTCTGTCATATTTCACTTAAATTGGCAGATGGACTCAAAAGTCATGAGAAGGGAACAACTGACAGGGTTAAGTATTCAGTCTCAGCTAAGTCTAGCTGAGCAGAACCCATCAGTGGTGAGTTATGGCACCCAGAGCTGCAGAGGCTGCCAGAACAAGAAAGAAGCACTGAGACAGAGCTCATATTTTGGAGCGAAAAATCAGAAGAGAAGTGTCTGTGTAAGTAGGCTGAGGTGCAGGGGGAGGATATGACAGGAGATAAGTTTGCAGAAGACACAAAACTGGGAAGAGCGGCTGATACACCAGAGGGTTGTGCTGCCACCTAGACAGACTTTGACAGGCTGGAAACATGGGCTGACAGGAACCTCATGACATTCATAGAATTAATGAATCAGAATCATTTAGGTTGGAAAAGATCTTTCAGACCATCGAGTCCAACAATTAACCTAATACTGCCAAGTCCACCACAAGAAAGGGAAGTACAAAGTCCTGCACGCTGGGAGGAACCACCCCATGCACCAATATATGCTGTGGATCACCCACATGGAAAGAAGCTTGTCAGAAAACAACTTGGGGGTCTTGGTGGACACCAAGTTGAACATGAGACAGCAATGCGCCCTTGCAGCAAAGGAGGCAAGTGGTATCCTCAGCTCCATTAGACAAAAGCTTTACCAGCAGGTCGAGGGAGGTGATCCTTTCCCTCTGCTCAGAGCTGGTGAGGCCACACCTGGAGTGCTGTGTCCAGTTCTGGACTCGCCAGTACAAGAGAGACATGAACATACAGGAGAGAGTCCAGCAAAAGGCCACAAAGATGATGAAGGGTCTGGAGCATCTCTGCTATGAGGAAAAGCTGAGAGAGCTTGGGCTGTTCAGCCTGGAGAAGAGAAGGCTCAGGGGGGATCTTATTAATGTATATAAATACCCGAAGGGAAGGAGCAAAGAAGATGGAGCCAGGCTCTTTTCAGTGGTTCCCAGTGACAGGATGAGAGGCAATGGGCACAAACTGGAACACAAGAGGATCGCTCTGAACATCGGGAAATAGTTTTTTATTGAGCACTGGCACAGGCTGCCCAGGGAGATTGTGGAGTCTCCATTCTTACAAATATACAAAAGCCACCTGGACGTGATCCTGGACAACTGGCTCTAGGTGGCCCTGCTTGAGCAGGGGGGTTGGAGCAGGTGACCTCCAGAAGTCCCTTCCCACCTCAAACATTCCGGAAGTCTGTGATTCTGTAAGGAGAAAGCCAGAGATTAGATTTTGTAGACACTGATTGGCTGGAGAATTAAAAACCCTGCCAGCTTCAAAGAGCGGAGAAAGTCTAGGAAAATAGAGTACTTGGTAATATTACTGCAGTAAACAAAACAGGAGGTGACTGGAGCATGGACTGAAGTCTGGACTGTGAAGGATAGTGATTTCCTATGGAAAGGACTGGGAACTAAATGAAGAGAGAGAGAAAAGTCTTTCCGACAGCGGTGAAAGGAGGTGGTCAGTGAGGAGGAAAATGGCCACATTGATTTTTAGAAAGAGGAAGAGATAGAGGAGATGGTTTGTAACAGTAAAGCCTGTGTTACACAGCTCTGTGATGTGTTTAGGTAATGCTGGGCAATGCACTCTGTCTCCCTTTCGCTGTCATGCAAGTATCTGGAATGAGAGTCACTCTAGGGGGGAAAAAATGAGTTCCCAGGAATCACGAGGGAGCACAAGTTAATTTTTGTGGTGCAAATAATATGGTACTTTGTCAGGATGCACAGCACAACTATGAAAAATAAAACCAACCAACTACAGTCCAACAAAACACCAAAAAAAGGAGATGTATCACCAGGACAAGAGAGACATGGGAATTTTTGTGGGTGTTAAAATTGCATTTTTTCCATTTTAAGGGAGTAACCAGTGGTTGGTTCTAAGAATAACACACTGAATCTTTCATGTTGTCCACAACCATTTATACCCAGCAGCTGGGTGCGCTGTGACCAATTTAATAACAGACATGTCAGCTACCTGCAGACAACCTGTGATTAGGCTTGCCTTCGTCACACCTACTTACAAAGTGGACACCCACTAAGCTAGCTGGTCTTAGCTCCTTCCTTGCTCATCAGAACAAGATCAGCACCTATAGAGGTGATTCATCTTCCTCTCTGATCCCCCTCCCAGCTTATAGTGGGATGAATCATCCTACAGAGGTATCATTCAACCTCTACTTGGCATTGAGGTTACCTACTTGACTGTCTTAACAAATGGTATAGCTCTTAGTTGGCTAAAAGTATAAACCTAGCCTAGGTGGTGACTTGGTTGCTGTGGTGGCTTTTCTCCATCTGGGGCACGAGTTTTCCTGGTTTATGAGATGGGGATTACCACATCATAGCACTAACCCAGGTAGCAGGAGCAGCCTCCGATCCAAATGGAACCCCATCCCGACAGGAAGAGCACTACTTTATCAAACTCCAGCTTATAGCTCAGATCTCTTGATATTGCCCAAAATATCATTTAGAGCTACAGGAAAGAAAAGGCCATCAACTTTTTGACAGTCAGAGCCAGTGGGTTGCTTGTTTTTTCTGTGGTCATTGGTGTGTGCTATGTGGCTATCAAATTTTGGGGAATGAGAGGAGATGCAGAAGGCTTCAGAGACTCATCTTCACTGTAATTTGCAGATATTCTGCATGAGTAATTTCCATGCAAATGACCTTGAGGAAAATATTAATAATATGATAATGAATCATTTGCATACTCTGCTGAGTATGTTGTCAGTTCAAACAAGAGGCTTTGTCCAGAACTCTTTGTCAGCAAACAGAGAAGCAGAACAAGCTCTGAGAGTAACTCTTACATTGAAAATCCCAGCTGATAGCTGAAGACATTGGCAAAAAGCATGACTTTTTTGCAAGATTTCTTGTATACCAGATCAGTATGAGAAGCAATGGGACTCAGGCACCGTAAAAATGTTACTCAGCATTCAGAGTTTAATTTCACTCTATTTTCCCCTTTTCTGATGATTTCTTGTCTGCTGTAGTATTTTCTAAACATCGGAAAAAGCAGATTCCCTAAATCTGAGAATATGAACTTAACAAATACATTCCAGTTGTGCTTTCCTTAAAAGCCACTAAAATCTGAACTTAATTTTTAGCAATAGTTAGATGTAACAGAGCAAAACACCAGACCAGCCTTGCCCATGCAATTTTAGGTATTTTAACTGTGCTGCACCTCTCCCTGCAACAAATCTACGATAATTTCTTCCAGCTAATTTAAAAACTTTTGAAAATTCCATCAAAAGTTGAAAAAATCCATGCTGAAGACTTATAATTTTCTTCTTCCTTCTTGGTATAACCTTCCCCATGGTGATTACATTTATTATGGGCATAGAAAGGACAGTCTCAAATGTGAAATATGTGCTTTGTACGCTAAAAGGGCTAATTTCTCAAAGCTGAGAAAAATTTTGAGAGAAATTGACATAAGTGTAGACAGGAAATTGTGAACGAAAATCGAGAGTCTTTTAGGAATAATTTATTAGATGGCCAAAAGCCAAGCATCCGCAATCAAGGCAGAGGATAACTTTGACTGAAAAGCCATTATAATTTTCTGACAAAGTGAAAACATCCAGTAGGAATATCTATATATAGGCAAGTTATCTCTCTGTCTGTGTGTATTTATTATGTCTAATTGCTTCCTTATTTCTTCTGTGTATACATCTAATTTTTTTCATGTAGATGAAAAAATATGCATTTATGTATTTTTCATAGAATCATAGTATGTTTTGGGTTGGAAGAGACTTTTAAAGATCATCTAATCCAACCCCCCTGCCATAGGCAGGGATATCTTTCACTAAATCAGGTTGTTCAAAGCCCCGTCCGACCTGACCTTAAACACTTCCAATGATGGAGCAACCCCAACTTCTCTGGGCAACCTGGTCCAGTGCCTCAACAGCTTCATCATAACAAATGTCTTCCTTATGTCCGATCTAAAGCTACCCTCTTTCAGTTTAAAACCCCTGTCCTTTGTCCTGTCACTAGAGGCCTTAGCAAAAAGTCTCTCAACATCTTTCTTAAAGCCCCCTTTAAGTACTGAACAGGCACAATAAGGTCTCCCTGGAGCCTTCTCTTCTTCAGGCTGAACAACCCCAGCTCTCTCAGCCTGTCCTCATAGGAGAGGTGGTCCACCCCTCTGAGCATTTTTGTGACCTTCCTCTGGAATTGCTCTAACAGGTCCATGTCCTTCCTGTGCTGGAGACCCCAGAACTGGATGCAGTACTCCAGGTGGGGTCTCACCAGATCAGAGCAGATGGGCAGAATCATCTTCCTCAACCTGTTGGTCACACTTCTTTTGATGCAGCCCAGGTTACAATTGTCTTTCTGGGCTGAGTGCACATTGTCTGCTGATGTCCAAATTTTCATCCACCAGTATCTCCAAGTTCTTCTCCACAGGGCTGGTCTCAATCCATTCATAAGCTAGTCTGTATTAATATCAGGGATAGAACTGACCTTGCACTTGGACTTTTTATCTACCTTTTTTTTTAATTACTTTGCTTGGCCTTTGTTTATTTATAAATCCCAGGTCACAGAGGGCAAACAGAAAAAGACAATTAAAGTTTTCAGAAAGAAATAATAAGGTGGGGAAATCCCAAACTGGCAAGAAGGGTTATGGAAGGAAGGTTTTTAAATATACCAGAATAAGAACAAATTTAAGAATGCCAAAGGCCAAAAATTTAACCATCTCCAACTAATGGCATTATAGAAGAAGAATAAGCATTGAATAAACATTTTTGTTCTGTATTAGGAGATCTCAACGCTTCTTGAGGTTTTCAGCCTTGGTAATGTTTTCATATACCTTGGAATCCCAGAGACATTTCAGAAGGCTCAGTAAGAGTTATGGCTACTCTCACACCCTAAAAGGGCAAACCTGAAATCATAGACCGCTTAACCTGTCATAAATCCCAAACACAACATTGAAATACAGCTGTTAGTTGGTAAAGAACAGAAGGACAGGCATATAACTAGTGTCAGTCAACACGGTTTTGTGGGAAAGAAGCACTGAAAAAAATTCAGCCTGGTTTCATTCTTTCAGGGTGTTTGTTAAAAGTTATTTGGGAGAAAATACAGATATCTTTAAGGAATTTGGCTTAGTGATCACAGAGTCAGAGTTACTGAAGTTGGAAAGGACTCCTTGAGATCATCTAGGCCAACTGCCCACTCAAGTAGGCAGTTGGACCCGTCGGGTTTTTAATATCTCTGTGGATGAAGACTCAAGTGATGGATGACACTGACATTAAAAACCATACCCAAATAGTATCATTACCATGTTAAATGGATTATAAAACAACTGACTGACAGACAGTGGGAAATCATTGTTTGATAGACCTGCTTCCAACAAGATCGGTCTTACACCTCTACTGATCCTGTATTTTCATCAGCAGTCTGAAAATAAATGCAAAATTAACTATGATCAAATTTGCAAACAACTGTAAGTGGGGAAACAGTGATGGGTGATGAGGCTGGAGCAGTCCTAGACGGTAGCCTGGACCTGTCAGTTAGCTGTGCTCATTCCAGTAAAATGCAGCTGCATCCAACCAAACGCCAAGAACAAGGAGCACGGGCCGTGCTTACAGAACAGAAAGTGGTTTTCTAGCTCACAGGGGCTGCAAGCAGGGTTTGGGGAGCTGAATGGCATTCAGCCATGACCTCCTAACACAATGTTGTGGCAAAGAGCAGCCTTTGGCTGCATGACCAAGGGGGAAGCGAGTGGGAGAGAAAAGCAATGCTCTATTTATGGACAGAGCTGGGCAAGCTGGTACTGCCGAATTTGCGTCACTTGGTTGTCCATCCTTTTCAAAAGGTCACTGGAGGTTCTGGAAAACACTGCACTATAAGTTAAGATGTAGAGAAGGATTCCTTATTAAATGAGACACAAAGAGGTCATGCTGTTTATCAAAAAAATGCAGTGCCAAGGTAATAGCATAGACAAACCTGCATCAGAAGAAATCGTGGGTGCTCAAGTTTCTTTAATCTAGCAGAGAACGGCAAAACAAAGACCAAAAGGAGAAAGCTGAAGGCAAAGAAATCTAAATTAGAGGAAAGGCACACATTATTAATGGTGATTAATCACTGAAATAAACTTTCCAGGGAAGAAGCAGAATCTCATCTCCTGATGTTTTCAGAGCAAATGTGTTTGCTTTCTCAGGCAGGATGCTTTCAGTAAACATACGCTATTGGTCTTGCTACAGGAGGAACCAGTCAGATTTAAGAAAGAGTTCAAAAAATGTGACCTAATGACCCCTGTTCTCTTATCTTTTCTTCTAAGGCTTGCATGAGTCTATGCATCTTTACCTAATTAACTATATTCAGTCATTACAGAGATAATGAGAACACCATGGTTACATCAGAATCAAGATACATTTGCATAAGACACCTCCAGACAAGCACAAAAGTCTTCCAGACAAAAACTGGGTATTAATAGACAAGCGAAGGGGGCAAAAAATCCTTTTGCTATGTCCTATCGATTTTTATTCCCATCTTGTCTCAGGGAGTTTGTCCTGACCTGGACATCTTTGATCTGAGATGCTGTATGTTTCCACACCTGTCATTTTGCTTGCAAACCCTTTAAAAAATTGATATTCACTCAAATGTAAGTTAGATCTCCTCAGCCTGCTGTTTATTGCAGAAGTTGAATGCAATGCCTGATTTATTTTTCAGTCTGAGTGCTCAACAATTCTTAGAAACATCACTTTGAAGATGTCCCAGGTGGTCACCCAAAGGTAGTGGATACGTTCAGATGAGTAGGTGAAAAGAGTCATACATAGGTATTTTTGATAGAAGCACAAATATTAAGGGCTGTCATATAATATCTGTGCACAATTTAATTTATGTTAACATGATCTCAGAAAAAAAAGGAGCTAAAAATTATAGCATTATTATTATTATTATGACATTATTAAATAATGCCAAAATTAGCATTTTAAGCCTCTTTCTTCCCTTAACTAGCTAATCTCCACCCCGAACATTGCCCTGTAACAATATATAATGCTTAGGCTGGCAGGCTGGGAACAGAATGATTCTGGAGGTTGGAGCATTAATTGAGAGCAACTGGATTCTGATTTGTTCTATTCCCATTCATCAACACAGCTTAGGTGCTAGCTTTGTGATTTGGTTTCTGCTGTTTACCTCATTTCTTTGGCTTGTTAGTAGAGCATCCAGGATTCCTAAGCAGTTTCCCACCTAAATACTAGCCAGGCCTTGAACGGGTTCGTTTCCAAGAACAGATGAAAGCAGCACAATCGTTCCAAAATGGGCATAGGCCAAAATGCTCAGTGCTCACCGCCAACTGCTCATGAACTGTCTACAAACCAAGAGTTATTGGCAGGCAGCGTATGGCAAATATGTTGCTCTTCAGAAAACTGTGATCTCTTTGTGGGCCACTTCTAAGTAGATAAACGGACCAAATGGTTTGTTATGAATTATATACGCCATTTCTGTATGTCACCAGATGTGTTTCAGTGTAAAATCACCAGTCCGTAATGATTAGTTAGCAAGCTGGAAATGAGGAGAGCTTGGACAGGCATTTTCAGCTAGCTGGTTTTTAAACCTTGCCAAGCTAAATCAAATTATGCCCAGATATCAAACTGTGCCTAATAAACACCAGTGCTGATAATGAGCACCTGTATTTTTCACTGGTGTATCTCAATGTTGCAACAAAGATTCATTGGGAAGAGTAATTATTGTGAGCGAGCATGACACTGACTATTGCAATTGCTCTAGTAATTGCTGGCCAGCCTAATGCCATTGATAGCAAGTCAGATGAGGAAGACAGTGGCAAAAGGTGACATTGGACTCCTATCACCCTTTGCCTTGCTCAGAGGGTAACCTTACTCCTGTTTGTGAACTTCAGGATGAAAACTCCCAAAGATATCCACCCTTTTTTCTGCTGTCAGCTTTACATCATCACAGTAAGTTTTGGCAAATTTCTCCTAGCTTCCTGATCTGTACATAATTTTGGACCAAGTTTTAGCCCTTCACTCTTGAACTTAGTGAAGTATCTTCCAATTTAGGAATCTGGATGGACAGTCACCACGTAAGCCGTAAGCTCCTGTCAGCCTCTTCAAGCAGTTGTATCTCTATAGCGAGACAAGAGTTCAGAAAAGACTTAACTTAGAGGGGGCATAAGTTCAAGCAAAATCTTGCATCCTAGATCTGTACAGAGGATGTCTTCAATGAGAACAATTTTCCTGAAAAGCACGGAGGCCATAAGAAACCTTGAAGTAATTAGAAAACTGGAACCATAGATTCATAGTATCATAGAATAGTTTGGGTTGGAAGGGGCCTTTAAAGATCATCTAGTCCAACCCCCTGCCTGCAATTAGCAGGGACATCTTCAACTAGATCATGTTGCTCAGAGCCCCGTCCATCCTGACCTTGAATGGAAAAGAGGGATCTCTCCTTCCAATAGCCCAGAAAGTTATGTTGATCTGTTAGGGTTCCCCAAAGCAGCAGCAACATGTTGCCTAGAAGATCGTCCACCCTTTCAGTCAGTATCTCAACAACAAGCACTTTTGGTCCTTACCTAGGTGGACATGCACAGTGTTCTTGGAAAGGACTGTGCTCCCACCACGGGTGGAGGACCACCAGTCCCAGATGTATCACGTATTGCCTTGGCAGTTCAATGGGGGGAGCACTGGGGAAATCAATCCCTGCAAAACCAACTGTACAGAATACAAAAATATTAAAAAAAAACCCAAACCCAGCATTCACTCTCTCTCACGCCATACTTTCTGTTGGAATAGCAGGTTGATTGATGCTGGGGTGTTCACCCAGGCTGGAAGGTGAACTTTGTCTTCATGCTTACATAGCCTGATTTTAATTTAAGGTTTCTCTTCCTCCCTCGTGGGTTCCTCTCCCTGCCCTGCTCTGTGAGTTCACTGGATTTTATGAGTTATGCTAATCAGTCTGCTGCATCTGTGCTAATTCATCATCTGGGCTGGAGCGGACAGATGAAACTGGATGGCTGTGCTCCTCACTCTGTACCCCACAGCCTCCAGCAGTCTGGAGGAAGATGGTGGTGGGTAGGGCTAGACCTGCTGGGCAGAGGTGAGGAGGGACTACTTGGCAGAACAGAAAGGGCAAAGGAATGCCCGTTTCCCTCCATCATCTTGGAAGTGGATGTCCTCTCTGCATGCAACTTTTCCTCAAGACACAACAATCCTCCTGAATTCCAATTTGAGGATGGGGTGCTGGGGAGCTTCTGAGAGCAGCATCAGTGTCAATAAGCTGTCAGGAACTAGCCTTATTCATCATGGTTATTGGGTAACTGCCAAGGACCCTACAGTAATTCGGTTGAGTTTCTTCTCTGCTAAATGAGTTTACAGTGATGAATAGTGTTTTCTGGGTAATTTAATAATATTAATGGGTTCTCATTAGGTTGGCATTCATTTACATTCTTGAAGGTGTATCCCCTGCTGGCGGTCTTTGGAAAGACTGGGATGGACAGGAAAACCAATATCCTAATTCATTCACAGACCTAAATACTTCCAATAAGGTAAAGGTTTTAAAGCACTTTATTGGTTCGGTTTATTTAATTTACATTGCACTTTGTGTACTGTGATTTTATTTCCTACACAGGCAGTAAACCCAATATTGTTTAGTCGAAAGTGCCCTCAAGAAAGACGATATTAGAGTTAGAAAGAGATATCAGAATGGCTAGAATTATTATTATTATTATTATCATTCAAGAATCAGATGATGGAAATGCAATAATTCACTCAAAATAAATCTGTCTTCTACCAGAGCACAAGTAACCTATCTATATGAGATAAGCAGCACCGATAGCACTGGTAGCTGCCATCTCAGTCAATGCTCCAGCTATCAAAAAGTCAATTGGCAGAAAGAAGGTACTCATACTATTTGTTTTGATCTCTCTGAACAGGATCCTCTTTTTTATTTTCATTAAATTATATATCTCCCCCTGTGAACCCCTCTCTCTCTTTTTCACCTCACAGGACACATGAAGGTACTACTCATCATATGACATTATCAATAGGAATAGTAGTACCAGGGCAAAGAATCATTCAAAAAGTGAAGGTGCTACCATGAGCCAAGACCCACAGTGCCAAACAGAAGGAGAAACTTAAGTTAAAACTTATTTTCAAAAAGAAAGACCTCAAAATATATTTCTGTGCTTCATGTTCTCACCGGCCTCTTAGGTGAAGGTAGCCGGATCATAACATTGAGTGCAACTTCATTTTCTGGACAAATGAGAATCTCCTGCAGAATTATCCTTTGGAGATTAGTGCAGAAGGTACTACCTTTCATCCATGTGCTCCCTGATACTCTCCTTATTTCTTCCAAGTTTTCCTGTTCACATAATTTCTCGATACCTTTAAAAAAAACCCTTACTCCCAGAAGATCATACTATAGGCAATTGGAAAATTTCTGCTTTTACAAAGAAACTCTTCTTTTCAGTAAATATTTATTTCCCTTTTTGAAAAAAAAAATCTTAATAAAAGTTGAAATTTCAACTTTTTCATCTTTTTAATTTTTGTTGTTGTTGCAAGGTGCTGAATATAATTTTGAATGGGGAAGACTTAAGCAAGCTATTTCTGTGCTGGAATGTAAAAAAAAAAAAAGCATAGACAAAAGAAGGGCTATTTTTAAGAAAATACGTTATTCAGTAAAAATACTGCCACATTTTTCATCACAAATTTCAAATAGAATTCTTTTTACGCCAGCTGCAGTTTACCTCTAATACCAGAATAAAATCCCTATCATGCTAAAAACCTCCACACCCTCAGAGCTCATATTTCATGCCATTTTTGCACCAGAAGAGTGAATAATTCAGCAGATTGGAGTAATGAATCATTTTCTCATCCCAAGGTGGCTGCTGCTCACGATGATTAATACTGATTTATTTATTACTCATGACAGTCTCAACCAGGTCAGGGCCTCACTATGTGACATACTGTATGGGATACACTGAATAAACAGTTCCTGCCCCAAAGAACTTGAAGTGTAAGTTTTTGTTCTTTGGGTCCTCACCAGTGGATAACTGCTTTTATCGAGCAGCCAACCTTTACCCACACCAACCATGGAGAGAGATAGGATAGGATAGGATAGGATAGAATAGAATAGAATAGAATAGAATAGAATAGAATAGAATAGAAAAGAATAGAAAAATATCAATGGGTGGAGCCAAGAAGATAATCTCACTGCATAGACACCTTGCCAGTTTATCCTACCTTTGATAAACACCAGATACTTTTTATTTTCAGCAGATACTTATTTTTTTCAGCCGCCTCACTTCATGTCACCTTATAAAAACTAGATGATGAGATGTTTTGTGCAAAGAATTGTAGGCATTTGTGGGCTTCCTGACAGTGTTGTTAGGAGTTGCGGTTACATTATTCATCTACCCATGCCTGGATGTGTTTAGGCATTTTGACAGGCTGAAGTCCCCGGACAACAAGGAAGACGGCCGAAACAGGCTATATGCAATCCCATTTCTCTTCATTTATTAATCATTTTAAAGAAAGACCAATATGTTTTCAATATACAAGTCCACCAATGCACACAAATGCCACCAAATACATTATGGTCTCTTTGCAAAGAAAACAGTTTGCACCCAGAAAGAGAGATGAGCACTGGACAACCGTGAGACTATCAGAACCACTGCACCTTCTCAAAATAGCACAACAGACTGCACTTTCAAACAGCGGCTGTTTTAGGAATGGCAAAAAAGAAAAAAACGTTTATTTTCTTCTAAGTGGAAAATATAGCTTAGGAGCTTATATATTCTCACAAACACTGAAAAAGCCTGTTAATATATTTTGAGCCCCCACCTGGAGTACTGCATCCAGCTTTGAAGCCCCCAACACAGGAAAGACATGGACCTCTTGGAGTGGGTCCAGAGGAGGGCCATGAAGTTGATCGGAGGGCCACGAAGATGATCAGAGGGCTGGAGCACCTCTGCTGTGAGGACAGGCTGAGAGAGTTGGGGGTGTTCAGGCTGGAGAAGAGAAGGCTCCAGGGAGACCTAATAGCAGCCTTCCAGTACCTAAAGGGGGCCTACAGGAGAGCTGAAGAAGGACTTGTTACAAGGGCGTGTAGTGATAGGACGGGGGGTAATGGCTTCAAACTGGAAGAAAGTAGATTCCGATTAGATATTAGGAAGAAATTTTTCACTCTGAGGGTGGTGAGACACTGGCACAGGCTGCCCAGAGAAGCTGCGGAAGCTCCATCCCTGGAGGTGTTCAAGGCCAGGCTGGATGAGGCTTTGAGCAACCTGGTCTGGTGGGAGGTGTCCCTGCCCAGGGCAGGGGGGTTGGAACTAGATGATCTTCAAGGTCCCTTCCAACCTAAACCATTCTATGATTCTATGATTCTTATTACTTTTATTATTATTTCATTATTATTGCTACTATTACTATGAATTAATGTTATTAATTAAATTAAGCATTATTATACTTCTTTCCGAAGCAGAGATTACATAGGTTGTAGTGAAACCCAAAGGGTAAAGATATAAAAAAGCGGAAGCCTGCCTTTGTCTCCTGCTCTGTTTGGTCCGTGACCTAGGACTTCACTGAGCTCCCTGTCATCCCTCCAGCCAGGAGCTGGACGGTCTTTCCACACCAGAGCAGGGGAAGGACAGGGTGGCTAGCGTCTTCTAGAGAAGTGTTGCTTTACTTCTCATCTTGACATTGCACTTGGCTGTATCTCTTAACTCACCCAGACTTACCCATGACACCTGTTAGTGCTGTACTGGGTGGTGGGGGATGCTCTTTTACCCAGAGTCCCATCCTCCTGCCTTTGTTGACAGGTGTTTTTATCTAGTCACCTGGGAAGAAACTCACCTAAATTCAAATTAGCAGTTTACCCACAATCCTCTTTCTCATCCCTGTCAGTCTACAACAAGGAATGAGATTTCTTTTCAGGAATCCTTTGCAATTTTGTCCCTGAAGGAGAAAATTATCTTAAGTGAGCCCAACTCACACGTGCTCAGCTCACACGTAAGTGAAGCGGTGTCTGCAGACTGGGATCAAATCACATCTCTAAAATAGGATGGTTTAGGTGTGGAATGATGTCCTCTTGCCTCTGGGTGATGCCCCTGTAAAGGCATCACCCTGGAGGAGAAAGAAAACTTTATAATTCAAGAGTATCTGTCCAAAAATATTCAGAAACCGTAACTACAGGACTATACCAGTGATGCATCGATACTGGCAGAGTGTGTCTCCTCCACAGTTTCCTGCTCAAACAAGCATCATTTGTCATGTTGTCCTACACTAGGGAGGGACAATTCGGCACCACAAATGCCTCTAGTCAGTGATTACAATAACAGGGATATTATTTCCCAAAGAAAGTAATTTCAGCCCACATTTTCTGCCAGAGAGCCCAAATAGTAGTTGTGTCAATTTATCCTGGTCAATAATTTCTCCCAAAAAAGCAAACACTCTTCCAACTTCATGTTTGTAATCTAAACTTGGTGTGTCCTGTATCTTTGGGGAATGGATAGATCTGGGACTGCCTATTCGTTGTTCTTTATCTCATCTGTCTCATTTCTGCACTATTTACTATTACAGGGTTCAGATCGTTTCTGTTTTTAAGACTTTCTTCTCAGTTTCTAGACTCTGATCTTCATTCTCTCTTTTTTTTTTTTTTGGGTGGAGGGTCCCTAGACCCCTTCTCACCACTCTTCTCCGCACAGACACACATTCAAACCACATCTTCATGCAAGCACACCATACAAATACTCCTCTTTGTCAGCTACATTCCAAATGGATATCTCATTTTTTCTCTTTGACATCAACCCATAAATGTGTCATTGTCTGCTCAAATTAAGCTAAAATTATTTTTTTCCCAGGAGTTCCTCCCTCTCCTGTGCACTTCAGCTGAAGACTCCAAACACCAGCAAACCAACACAATATTTTCTATCATCTCCTTCCTTAATGTCTGTGGCAAACACCATTTTCTCCACGGTCATATAGATCCTGAATGCCTATCAGCTTCAGACTAGATCTGTCTCTGATCCACCCACCCATGGTGTGCCTTGGACTTGCAGATTCACCTTGAATAATAACTGTACAATCTCACCTTTTTGGCCCCTGCTGATAAACCAGTGGGCCAAGGTCTCTCACATCTTCCCCAGGGCAGGCATTTATCTGTGCTTCCATCACATATAACATTGTGAAAGTCACCTTCTGAGGCTATTTTAACACATCTCTATTGACTCCACCAGTTCTCCTTCCCCGTACATAAAACACTATGCAGTGTGTTAAACGGTGTCCCGCTCCTCACCTCCCCGATCTTCTTCTATCATCTCTTTGTCAAAGCACAATCCTGCTTCCTCGTGGACAAGATTTTGCCCTACCCAGTAGCCTTCTGACCCTCTCTGGTGTGAGCATCAGCTTGAGATCCCAGGAGTTGCCGAGTCCTGCTACGTAGGGCAGGATTCATCTCACCCATCTTGTGAATTCTATCATATAACCATCTATACCAGAGCTCATTGCTTAGAGGTTCCCTGTATAGTCAGTGGGGGAAAAAAAAAAGATACTCCAGGGTCCAAATGACCCACTTTATTTTGAGACATCTATTCTTAACGACAAGAAGAATTGTACCCAGCTCTACAACGCTTCACTGACTATATTGACTGTATCTCCTGCAATTATAGTGGAGCTAAGGGCAACTGTTTTCGGTGAAGACATCACACGTAGGTGAAACCTGCTTATATTACCAAGTGTAAAAGGAATTTGTTGCTGTCAAGTGCATATTTTCTTTTTTTTTTTTTTTTCCCAGGGTGAGGTGAAAGCATTTAGCTTCCTTGCAGGAAGAAGCCACTGGCAAGGTGTAAGCTCTGAATACCAATCCAGAAATAACACTTGAAGAACTGACTGCTTCCTTGGGAATGAAAGTGCAGACAGAAAATTTATGTGCATTCAGCCCAGGCCTTTTATTCAGTGTCCACAACAATTTTCACACAGGACATTTTGGGTTAATTAGGTCAGCTCAGATTAGTCACAGCTCTCTTAACGAATGTTTTTAAATAGGTTTCTCTTCTTAGGGCCATATGGAATTAGCAAGAGTCTAGTCAAAATACATGCACATAACAGCCTTTTCTGGGCTAGGGCCTTACAAAGTTTATTTAGAGAAAGCCATTAAAAAAGCCAAGTTCTAGTTCAGCTCCCCCTGAGCATGAGGAAATAAATAATGCCCCTGTAGCGCTAAGATATGTCTCTGGAAATAAACAAAATAAGGGATATTTGCCCTCTCTGCCCTTTGATTTCAGACCTCCAGACCAGACTGATGGCTGGTTGCCCATACACTCAATAAAATGTGTCCATTATTACAGTCTGTAAAATAGAGCACTAAGGTCATACTTCCCTACAGAAAATACTGAGGAGGAAAAAAAGGTCTGTTTTGTGGTTTGTTTTTTGTTTTGTTTTTTTTTTTTAATTTGAATGCTGTTTCATGTCACCCATGCCAGCGTAGACACTCCATCCCTTGGCCCCAGCCATCACATTGACCACTGCAACTCAGAAACAGCCTGAACTGATGAAAAAGTTTTGTGGGATATTATAGGTCCGTATCTAGATGTGAACTTTGTGTGTGTCCCAGTGCCATGGCCCACAAATCTGGAGATCCAGCTAACATAAACCCTTTTAGGACAGTGTCCTATATATTTGCAGAAGACCCAGTGGTCATTGTGTTCATAGTGGGGTACTGACACAGTTGGGGGCCGTGGAATAGCCTTCAAACCTGGCTACTACCAAGCCAGAGCCATCAAAGACTCTCAATGACAGTGGTCCTCCTGCTCCCTTAGTTGATCATGCAGGTGTTTCAGCACGGCCAGGAGTTTGTCATGTGTGCATTAGGGCTGGGTGAGGTTGTTGTCCCCATGGGCACACTCTTTCTGGATGGATATGATGGTGGTCACGCCAGCTCTAGCTCTTGGGCTGTGCTGAATTTGCAGAGAAAGCTGACCAGAGCACTGTCATGCTTTGTTGTACTTTGCCTCATCTCCACAAACAGGCAATAAGTGGTGGTCAAGGCCATTTCAAGTGAAATCGCTGTGTCTCTAAGGCAAGAACATCTTGTCTATTTACTGGAGGAGAAAGAGAGATGGAAGGGGGCTACAATTGTTACTGTGAAGCCTGGACACAATGTGACCTGTTGCCCATTCTTGTTCCCTCTGACCCTTTGGGTAGCCCATGCCTCTGATTCTTCTTCTTGTCTTGCTAAGGGTCCCTCCCAAAGTCCCCTCATATCTAGCTTCCACTGAGATAGGTGACCCAGAAACTGTCCCACCAATGCTTTGCCCCTCATCACGGGCCTAAGAAGGTTGTGCCCGTGTCGTTCTTGGTACCTTTGGGATGGAAACAGGATGTGGTGTTAGCACTTTCTGAGGCAGTGGATGAGGAGGTCTAGCTGTCCATCAAGCCAGCAGCTCCCCTGCGGTCCGCCAGCCCACCAACATTGCTCTATGGAAGAAGATGAACAACAGAGCTCTATGGAAGAAGATCCCTCAACCTGAGAAGGGGTTGCTAATCTTGGCCTCATTGTAGGTCTCTCTCAGGTTTTTAACTCCACCCACGTGCTGGTTGCAATCTTGCCAAGCCATACCTTAACATGTATGGGTCGTTACAAGTTCTTTTTCAGTAACTATGATGCTGTGCATATATTTTTTTCCAAATGGAGAGGAAAAGATAAGTATCCTCCTCCTAATTGCAGCCTGGCTTGCAATCTCATCCGGTGGGGTCGCTGCATGGAGGTGAACAAAACATGTGATAGATCTTTTTTGCTCTTGCTGTGGAGACCTGAAATGACTCACTGTGAACAAACTCAGGCTCTGTATTGCCCATGAACAAGAGACCCTTGGGACAGAAAGGGGGCAATGCAAATGCAGGTCTTCCTTGCTGCATGGGTGAGCTCAACGGATGAACTCATGTGCACGATGGCACAGGAAAATGAAGCCTCAAGCCTTATTTCTGCTGGAGCTCTCTGCCAGGATAGAGTAGAAGCACTCCTGAGACCAGCACTGGGAGTAATCACTTTAGAGGATGATGTTCTGGGATTGCATAGCTGCAACTCTCAATAAACCCTACAGTGAATAATACCAACCCCCATCCATCCCGTGTCCATCTGAAGAGAACTTATCAAACCCCAAACACTTCTGAATCCCGGCAGACAGCTAGGTGTAGTCCGTCTCCCAAAGCACTCAAATGTGACACAGAAGAGCAGATAGTCTACCAAGAATCACCTACCCCTCCAATTGGTTTCAAATAGGCAGTGATGATGTAGTAAGAAGAACACCAA
>VZSZ01001127.1:72249-172207 GCA_013398815.1 Ibidorhyncha struthersii | reverse complement strand
TTCTCAATCATCTCAGCTAAGAACATACCTAGAGAAAAAAAGTGAATATTTAAAATATAATTTTAAATTTATTAATTCATTACCTATAGAAAGATTGACTTATTCCTGTCTTCAAAACAATCAGTATAGGGAGTCTATGTTATAGCAAAAATTCATACAAGTTATTACGCTTTATTGAAAGCTTTTATTAAGGTGAAAGCACCTTCCTTATGTTGAAATGCTATCTAGGAGAAGGGAAATGAGTAAAAGAAAGAAGACTCTGTCTGGCAAGGTAGCTAGTGTCTGTCTAAGCTTTCAGTCATTCCTAAAGCAGCCTGGAAAGAGAAGTTTCTGACTTAGATTTAATTTGTTCTTTAAGCTGAGCCTATTACCACTGTCTTTTATGAAGGACTATATTGGCTTAATTTCTGCAAATTAGTGATTTTTTTTTTTTACCTGATGATCTACACTGTATCAGCACAGCCTCTCTCAGGTGTATTACTCTTTAAGGCTTAAGTTTTGTCACACAACTAATTTGCACCTTGGAGAGTCATTAGCTTTTAGTTGACAGAAATCTAAATATTCAACAAGACCTTAGTTAGCAAAAGCAATTAAAAATCTCACCCCTTTCATATACTTTTCACTTTTAGTACTGAAAGCAAATTTATGGTTAGTTCACATATACTACTAAACATTCCTCTTTATATTTGTACGTGTTAATCTAATGTGCCGAATAGTTCCTTAATGTCTTGTGATGTGGAAGATGGCAGTGAATCTAATGGGAGAGATAAAAGTCTTATATGCAACATTTCATATATTGTATGCTATAAAGTATGAAGATCTGAATCAGTATGTAAGTCATATAGGAAACAGAAAATTTCATATTCAGTATCATAACATTCTTGAAACAAATGTTCCCTTTTCCTTCCCCTAGTTCTTTCTTGAAAGGGAATTGCTCTTACCTACTATGGAGAGAATCACAACGACAAAATCAAAAATATTCCAGCCTATAGTGAAGTAGTAATGGCGAAGTGAAATCAATTTCAGGACACATTCTCCAGTGAAAAGGATAATGAACACCAGGTTAATCCGGGATAAAATTGTTTCCATTTCTTTACTCTGGTCATCTGTTTCTACCATCATTGTGACCATGTTAAGGCAGATGAGTATCATGATGCTGATATCAAATACTTGTTTGGTTACAAAATCAAAGACCATGCCTTGGAATTTGTTCTGCAAAAACAAAGATGGAATACAGCTTATACTCTGAAAATATTTGCCTTTACAAATGCCAAATGGGAAAGCAAGTCCCTGCAAGATTTAGGAGTGCAGAGCAAGACCCAATCGCAATACATCTGTTAGTATACACCAAAAGCCATGCTGGTTTGTGTCTCATCCTGTTAGAGCAGATCAAGAAGTGAACCACTGTTGGCTGTAGGGACAGGAAGGGAAACAATGCAAAAATAATAGTAATAACATTGTCAATTTATATTATTGGTGTTATAACGGTGTTATAACTTGATACCCACCCAAACAGAAGCACATTTTCCTATCTTTATTATTATATGGTTTTAGAACACTAATGCCCAGTGATGATTCTCTCTTCCTTAAACTAATTGTGCCTCATGAGGTCATTGGACTATTGAAGTTGCATGTCTCAAAGACACCATGGCTGCAATATCCTAGTTTTCCTTTAATATTTAGCTAAGTGTTTATTGCCGTGTCTCTCCTTAGTTGCGTAAGGTGCAACAAGTATTTCATTTTTTCCGAACACTGTAGGAGTTCAGTAAATAACAGAGTAGTTTCTTATCTTGGAGACAAATTTATCCTAGTTTATGCTTTACTCCCTGGGGCATTCTTTTATTCTGTAAGATTATCTGCATTTTTCTCTTTCACATTAGGTGACCACTGCCCCCTTCTGTCTTCAGCAGCAAGGGGCACTGCATGCCCATTTCCTACAAATTCTCTGGGAGAATTAAAAACAGAAAATGGAGTTTATCCGTAGTTAACAAGAACCAATAAATGATCTGATGAACTGTACTTTTCTAGGACTTAGGCGGGGATTTATGACATTTATCACATTAACCTTATTAAATCATACTTCAGTTCATACTTCAGAGGGCATGTTTTTAAATGAAACAGAAATGATCTAGTCTGCTGAATTAAAAAAAAAAAGGGGGACAAATTCTACCTTTACAAGAAAATAATGGAAAAAATATTTTCTTTCCAGACATATAACTTTCTCTTGTTGGCTAAAATCATATTCCCAAATGAGTATTTAATATTAGGAGTATTAAAATCAAATCACTCTTACCACTGGCCTTGGTATAGGTTTCTGTGGCTTTTTGGATCCCAGTTTTTTCATTGCATTGTAATATTTCTTCTGTTCTTCTGTCATAAATATATCCTGACCTCCAAAGTAAAGAAATTATATCAAAACTAATTACTATCACGTCCACACATACAACGCTCAACTACAGTACGTCTCTCTGTAATATAATATTACATTTATATTTGATTTATATAACAAAAGTGTTTTTTTTTCAGGTATTTACAGTGTGGATGCTCACATGCATTCCTAACACACAGCACCCCCACCCCGCCACTCCTCCCCTTACTGGTGCCTTCTCAGGTGGACAGTTGAGTTTTTCCAGTGTCTTCATGCTCACTTTTGCTGACATGGCTAAAATGTTTCTTACCATATTGATGCTTGTCCTGGTTTGAGGTATTAAATAACTTGCTGATTAGGATATATTTAGTGCGTAGGAGCCTGACTGGTGCCTTACAGTCCTAAATTCTAGATAGACTTTTAGGATTACAGCTAGCCAGGTCTAAAAGTGGGGTAACCTTGAGGCACAAGTTCTGTCAAGGGAGAGTGTTTGGGTCTAAGGCAAGGGTTTTAATGACAGCCAAAAAATCACCTTTGATACAAACTTAAGAAAAGTAATCCAAATCATGCCATAGCAAATTATTAATTAAAACACCACTGGAACTTTGACTAACTCAAATTAGCCTTTGTTTGCAAATGTAAATGCTGCCAGTCAGATGTGCAACTGACTGACTGAATTTCAGTTTAAAGTAAATTGTTTTTATTGATGAGTCTGAACTAAGTCAGATGGAAACACAATGTCAAAGTCACTGTCTGCTAAACTGGATATTGAAGCCTAAACCATGGCGTAATTGATAGAAGCTGAGGAAGTAGCCCCAGATGTGTTTATGGCCCTTTTAAGGGGCTGAAGAATATTTTCACAAGGAAAGATTTCTGTAGTTCACAACTGACTTTACTGTAGATTCTGTTTGCTACTGCTGCTTTTTATTTGGTGATCAGATAAAACCAAATCATATGAAACTGGTTTTTCACAGCATACAAAGATTTAGAATGATCCTCAGGTTCTAGTTCTTTTTGGCAGTTGAACGCTAAGAATTGTTAGGCTTAAAAATATTTTAAATGTGATTATTTGTATTTTTAGATTTTAAAAGTTATTTTAAATAAAACTGTAGGCATTATCAATGTAATTATTTTAAACACACTTTTATGTCAAATGTATACAGAAAAAAATACGCTTCCTTTTATACCTTTCCTTTATTATTGCTAATAAATTATGCATTGTGTATGTGTCTACAAAGTTCATCTCATTTCTCACAAAAGTGTTAGAGAAACACAGCTCTTTTGTACACATTTTTACTTGCATCTTTAAGCCTGTTTGGGTGAGGTCTATTGGACTTAACCCACTGTTTAATCAGTTTGCAGAACTATTATCTATTTCATTAACATGATGCCATATTGTTTCTTCATTAAGTGTCAATAGTTTATAAGATTAATTAAATTAATTTATCTTGATTCTTTAAAGTTATTTAAAAAAGAAACTCTTCCATGGCAGATAATTTTACATCTTATCAAAATAATAATGCACATTCCCTTTTTGCATCTTCATTTTAGCTCTTACACAATTTGCAAATTAGTATGAACCAACTCATGATTTGTCCCTCTTTGCTTGTCAAGGTGCTGAAATGCAAAGGTCAAAATCACATCCACAGATTTAACACAGATTATATTTAAAAAAGAGACATTTTTATTCAAGGAGTTGAAATAACATTTTATTTTTCTTAGCTTTACAGAAATAAGTTATTTATTGTACTATGGACACATTTAGAATACTTATCTTCTTTTTTTGTTGGTTGAAGTTATCTATAATGACACCAATGAAAAGGTTCAAGGTAAAGAATGATCCAAATATGATAAAGATGACAAAATAAAGATACATATACAAGTTGTCCTCATACTTAGGTTGATCTTCTACCTACAAAATATTATAAATTTTATTACCCATGAGAATACTAGACGTAAAAAACAATATATAATTTATGAATAGGTACATGCTATCTCAGCTAGAAAAGCTATAAACTGCACTTAGTTATTAAAAAACCCCAACATGTCCATTACAATCAGTATTTGGAGAACTGGAAGCTGACAGAATGATTACTCATATGGAATTTTAATGTAAAGGGGCACACAGATATGTTTATGTATGTACATCTACACGAAGTTCCTCATATTGAAGGAAGAAGCAGTGTAGCACTGAGAGCAGTCATTAGTACTTAAAATTTTAACCACACAAAACTAAATATTTTATATTGCATTCAGTTTATTTTCATGCAACAGAATCAATCAGTTTTCCTATTGCCTAAATCTCCCTGGAACTCTTTTGGTCTTACATGAGTGTTCTTACATCCAGCTAAGAACTGATGCTTTCAATAAATTTCTAGTGAGTATATGTTTTGTGAAATCCATTAAATTCAGGCAAATTTCTACAGGGGATTTTTGTATTGTTTTGATTCTTTGGTATTCCACATCTCTACACCTGCCCCTCTACTGCACAATGTGCTAGAGTGTAGAAATGCTGAAGTTAATGAAACAGGATATATTACTCTGGGAGACAATTATCACTGTGTGATGACGGATATCACTAATGTGACTATAACCTAGGTTGTATAGAACTAGTTCAGGCAGCTGTGTTGCACTTCTTTGTTCAAGATAAACATAGTTTTAGTTTTGTAGCCAAGATAAAATTCTAATCCCTAGAAAATTTAACAGATGATCTTCAACCTTAAAATCTAATTGCACTTAAATAGCTAGGTAATGTAAGTGTTCAACCTAAAGAAACAATGAAATGTATGGTTACAAATTATAAAACAAGATTAATATATTCAATATGTAATCTTTACATTATATAATCTTAAATTCATTCATACTCATGATTACCAAAGGAAGTGGTTAAAAAAAGCTCTTCTTTGTTTTTTTCATTCACATTAGGTTTTCCAAAAAAGGTCCAGTTAAGTTAACGTATTTGTCTAAACAGCAGGAAGTGGAATTAATTCTTTACAAATTCTAAGATTCGTGATGTTACATAAAAGTTCCTTTCTAGATTAAATGTATCTGGAAAAAATATATATTGTTGCTGATCATAATTTTAATGCTATTGTATGTGTAGCTGTTTAAATTCTATACTCTATAAGTACGTCAGAATATAACCAACAGATGATCTTTGAAAGTCTTACACTTACATCTCGTGAATCAACAGCAGCATACATAATATCCATCCATCCTTTGAAAGTAGCCTAGAAATAAAATACAGTTCTTTATCTTCCCTATGAAAATTCATAATGTGGAGAATAACTAGGTCAAAGCATTTGGACCTTAACTTTTAATAAAATAATCTCTAAATTTATAAACCACATTTAATAACACAGGCATAAAAAATATTTTTCATAGTAATACTAGGGTTTTTTTGAAATTATTTTTTAGGTCTTCCAAAGGTATTAAAAATCAGGCTCTGAAGGTCTCAGCAAGGGCACAGTGTGTTTGGAGCTGCAGATGCTTCCTTTGCAGATGCAGAATGGTAGACTCACATAGACATTAATGCTGGAGATGTTCAGGTAGAATCTACTAGAATCACTGGTGGTGACAGCCATTTTATCAAGTTTAAGTTTTATCAATTGATGGAGTCTGCAATACAACTTCTGGACAGATACCAACATGCATCTGAATGTTTTTGCTATGGATAAACTGCCATGGTATCCTTAGAAATGCTTTAATCCTACATAACTAAGATAATAGACTCTGTTCATAATCAAAATATACATTGGTTCTTGAGGGATAAGATATACAGAAGACCGAAAAGTGAACTGTGAAAGAGCTGTGATAAACTTTTATAAAACTTTGGGCTGAGTTCCTATAGAGACTGTCTAGATAGAATAAAGGGTAAAACAGATCTGCCATCATTGCTTTAAGGAGGCGATTTTAATGGCCATGGAATGTCCACTTTCTGAGGAACACCAAAGGGTTGGTGTGACGTGCTAGTTGAAAGTGTGAGTGCCGGCTCATTAGCCAAGGTTTCCAAGCTTATTCACAATAAAGAAAAAAGAGCTAAAAAGTCTGTGAAATGAACAGATAAAGATCATCTCTCTTGAGAAGATTCAGGAGAGGAACCATCCCAAGGAGTATATTTGCATCTGTGCTTGCCAGAAGAAGCTCTGGTACCTTGGTACAGCTGCCAGTTTTCACAGGAGAAAACTGGCACTCTGGGAGTATTCATGTCCTCCTGAATCTTGCAGTGCAATACAAATTTACTAAGAAGGTATGCTTGGAGCCAGGCTTCATAGATCTTTCTGGCTCAGCTGAAAATTGACAGCCATGTGGTGCACTTTGCGTAGCACCATTAGAAGAGGAGCAGAGTTTGATAAGAGCAATAAATACAGGAGAAGAGTGGAGGGAGTATGTTAGTGGAGGCAGTCAGCTGAAGAGGAGATGTGATACATGCTCAAGGATCCCTTAATCTCTTAAAAGTAAAGGGAGGAAGGGGATATTTGAAAAGGAAAATAATGAAAAATCAGAACGAACAGAAAAGAGAACAGAAAAAAGAAAGAGAAGAAGAACAGAAGGTCCATGGTAGTGATGTAGTAATAAAAGACCAGCACTGTCTGGATGTGTGACACAGATGACACTCAGCCACAGCTTCAAGAGACTAGAAGTTTTCCTTATACATCCTCGGAGGCAAGTATTGGTAATAAGATGGTTCACTTTAATCTCTAGTACAAGGGTAGCAATGAGATCTGAAATCAGAGAGTTAGAATCATCATTCAGTACTACCACTCGGCATATGAAAGTCACATTGCCTTTAGAGGCAAAACATTTTAAGCCAGGTAGTTAATTTGGGAATCAAGGTCAGCTAGGGATACTGACCTGCTCTGGTGTAGAAGGGAAGAGCATATCATTCTTAGATAACTTGGTCATCAGAGCAGTAACAATCCCATGACGTTTCTGACATCTTTTCATACAGTGAAGCTGTATGTCAATTTACAGACAAGTGATACTGCAGAACTCAATCATCTAAACATAAATGTTTTCTTTCTTTCTTGGGTTTTGGGTCAAATATGAGCTATCAGAAGCTCCATTCTAAGCCAAGGGGCCTGTAAAGAGCTAAGGTCTTTATTCCTCTGGCATAAGTAAAAGGTACGCTCAGTACCAAGAACAAAGACATTTATGAACCACAGTGCATAGCAAAAGGACCTGAAGGGGAAATAAAATTTACAGACTTTGTATAAGTAGCAGTAGTGAAAAGAATGACTATGCCATGCAATATAATAACATAGTTCATGAGGATAATACTGTAAGTAACGTATTTATTTAGTATATTGTAGTGACTCTTTAACAAGCATTAATGGAATATGAGTTATAAATCAAGAGTATTTTTTATGATAAAAGTATTTTACATTTTTCTATTTTGCCCACAGTTTAATGTCTTTTTAGTTTCATGTGCTTCTTAATGAAAGACATTTATTTTAGTAGCAAGTGCTGTTTATCTGCAAACATCAAGAGAAAGTGTTGTATGATTAATCAGACCTAATACCCAATTAGGATCTGTCTATCAGTAACTATCCATATTCTTCCCATGGGCAGCTCCTACTTCTCTCAGAGGATTTCATACCCCTTACACAAGTATTATGATCATAGAGAAAGAATTGGCTCCATGCTACGTGAAACACTGGGTGCCCCAATCTCAGATTTTGCATTATTTATGACTCCTTAACCTAAACCCACTTTCAGGTCTAGAAAATCAAGCCCCTATTAAACAAATATCTGCACTGGATACACCAGGTAGATATATATTTTTATTTTTACCATCTAACTTACAAACCTGTTCCTTAGATAGTATAGACATGAAGAAAAATCCACTCTACCTTGACCAGGCTGTTGACAAAAGAAAAATTATTTCACAGTGCCAGAAGTGCCTAGATTAATGGATTTTGACTGTGAAAGAATGTTGCTGCAGGCGTGTAATGATACCTAGGAACAGATTATGTGGGAGCCGTTGGCAGTAGTTGCTCACTTCAGACCAGTCGGTTAGGATGTCTGCTCTCTTTTAAGCTGCTCTCTGCCCTCCAGTCTTAAAAGATAACTGAGCTCATAAAGGAGGTGAGAGACCTTTTAAACCATTAGAGGGACCTGTGATCCTTGTCCACCGTGGCAAGACTCATGAAATGCATTCCTGACATTTATATTGTGCATCACTAAAAAGATTCTTGTACCTTTTTCACTTATTATTTTCACATTATTATCGTCATGATGAGACTGTATTCCCTAGCCTTGGAATGGAAAGTTATTCTGCTAGCGTTAATACAAAAATTACAGGTAACAATGCAATAGAGTTGTATAGGCTGTACATCATTGCTATGAAGAAATTATTCCATTATTAACAGTCTTAACTTGACCATTTTCCCCAGACTTCTTTAAAAAGAGCAAAAATGAAATATATAAATTTACTTACTACTTGAAGCAGAGCAAGATATCCAGCTCCTACATTATCAAAGTTTACTTTCACGTTTTTCCATCGGGCACTTTGATTGTTCTTTATGAGTTCCTCACACTGAGTATAGTTGTTGACATCACTGACATCAAACATCTCACCAGTTGTGGTGTTGACACAGTGATAGAATTTGCCAGCAAACAGATTTACTCCCATGATGCTGAAGATGAGCCAGAATATAAGACAAACCAGCAATACATTCATGATAGATGGAATTGCTCCTACAAGGGCATTTACAACCACCTAGTATACAAATTAGACAAAATAGCCACTTAGTTTGTGAACAGAAAAATAAAAATACTTCTGAAATGTTAAAACAGCATTCATATGGAATGAACAGTTAAAATATTACATTAAAAATTTACGGGGGAAACGTTAATTAAGGTTCAATAAAACCACTAATGAGATTGCAAGAAGCAAAAAATAAAATAATATGGAAACCAAGACAATGCAAAAGTTTGAAAAAAACTCAAAAAAAAGCAAAAGAAAACCTGTTAGTAGCAAGATGGATTCTTAGAATTTGTGTGCTCTAGAGAAAAAGAGAGAAAAAAATGTTAAATTCCAACCACACAAATCAAAATCTACAAATAGAAAATAAACCAGAAAAAGGTCAAAGAATGATGATGTGGAAGACTGAACAAAAATGTCTGCATGTAAAACCATCATTACTAATAATTTTATTCTCAGAAACTTTATGCATGTATTGGCACCAGTTTATTTTAGCATCTACATACAACATAAGGTAATTAAGTATATCTTATTTAGTTTTTATTAACAGCATCTGTTATAAGTCTTGGTTTTAAATTACCTGGCTCACTATAGTTGCTCTTACACGTATCCGTTAGGTTTTTTTTTTAATTGGCTGCATTTAATACAGTTGAGCTACTCTATATGGGCAAGTGGCAGTAAACGATCAGATGAAATCCCTTGACAAAACTTTTCTTTTACTTATTGTGATTGAACTAAAAGAAAGCTGCAGATTTTGAGACAATAATTTTCTACAAAATCAGTAGAGACTGGAGTAGTTTTTTGTTTATGGTTTTGAAAACGTACTTTTCAATTCACTAATTTGTCTGAAAGTAGTCTAAGATCAATAGAGGGTTTGGCCATTTATTAGATAGGGACTTTTTTTTTTGTTGTTTGCAGTGCAAATCATGTCAAACATGGTGGTAATAGCTGTGTGCCACAAGACACGCTCCCCTACACTGGCTACCGTCACCACCTCTAGAAAGTCAGCAGCCTCAACCCAGACAGGAACCACAGTATTTATTTGGGAACTTGAGACCTGTGACCAAACTATAAACATGTATTGCAACATCTGGGTATTTTGAGGGGAAAGATTAAAAGGAGATTTCTCAATAACATTACCTTGTTAATTTTTTATGCACCAGTTTTTCCAGGAAATGGCATAGTCTGCATTTTCAGATTGTAATAGTTTGGTGGGTTTTTTTTTTGTCAGAATATGAAAATAATAATTTCCTCAACAGGAATGATTTAGATGTGTAGGAGGAGGAGAGGTAAGATGTCAGCAGATGCATTCATATGAATTAAAGGACACTAGCTGAGAAAATGATTTTGCATCTCTCCCTTTCTATACTTCCAACCCTATCCTTATTTCAGGTATTTGTTCAGAGAACCTTTCCCTAATACTACAGCATTTATCGTGGGATTTTTTTTCCCCAGGCAGGTAGACAGGGAGCCACAGGGAGGCTTTAATTTCTGATGTGTCACTGTTGTCAGCCTCTTCACCTGGTTTGGTTTGGTTTGGTTTCTGGCTAATCCCGTTCCATCCTGAACCACTGACAAACTAAGAGAGAATAGAATTTAGCTACAGAAATGCATAAAATAAAGTCCCCAGCTAAACTGGAGAAAAAACCCCAACCCTTTGTTCTAAAATTTCTCATGTCCTCTTACTTTTTTATACAGATCCACAAATCAATGGAAATTTTAACAGTCAGGGGGCTGGGATAACATAATTATGCAGAAGTGAGCAGGCAAATTTAATGAGCTCAAGGTCTAATCTCCAAATGTAAGGTGTACATGTCTTGGCATATAAGGACATGTCGGAAGGCCTTTTTTCCCCACACATTTTTGCATGCATTTCCATTCTGGAGTTCTTTGCAGAAAGCATGAGCGTCACACGTCTACATTAATTTTTGTATGCATACATTCATTCAGACTCATTCATTTTATCTCACCCTCATTCCTTCAAATCGTGACAAGGCTCTTAAAGGTCTTAAAGCTCTTAATGTCCGAAGCGATTTAATGGCACCAAGTTCAGAATAGCCCAAAGCATTGGCTATTAAGCTAACCAATGAGACCTATAAAAATACCAAAAAAATATTATTATTAACATTGTTATACACTGTTTATTAAAAAAAAATACTGATTCAATCAACAGAAAGATCAACAGTGACAAATGGAAGAACATTTACAGCTTATAGTGACATTAGAGGCCCAATCCCACAATTTTCATACTTGTTGGAAAGGCAAGAGGTCATATGAAGGCATGTTTGAAAAAGGACTATATGCTATTAAATGTCTGTTATATCTGGATAGGGTTTAACAGTCAGATGGAAGCACACTGTTGGTGAAGGATAAAATTTTCAGAAATATTTAAAGACAAAATAGGCATACTTGCAGTAACTTCACTAAGGTTCAACCTTCTAAGCAATTTAAAATTCTGAATACATTAGGATAGTTTATTAACTACTGACTATTATTAATATCTATAATCACTAATAATATGCTAAATAATGTAGTGGTTAATTAGCTTTTGTTATAAATATTTCTTCTAAGTCACACACTCAGTTCATAGCAACAATAGCCAGGGTACCTATGAAATATATATTGACAGAGCTGGTACTTTCTCGCTTGCCTGACAGCTCTCTCAATAATTTTTTTTCTCTTCTAAGTATAGGACAGATATTAACAGATGTTAGCATTATAGTAGTAAGTTCTTTATTATCTACAACAGTAGTGAGCTCCTGATTCACATTATCAGGATTTTATTACAAGCCAATCCACTTCAAGAAGGAGCAATTAATTTGCTTCTCAAATAGAACAGAGTTTTAAACAGTGTTAATGTGAAATAATTTAATTTACTTTGAGCAGTTTTGGAGACAGGGGTGGGGAAATACCATACCTTACTCATATTTTATTCAGTTCTACCACCAAAAGGATAGAAGACACATAAATGAACATTGGCATATTTCTGTCCTTGAAAAAATCCCGCAAATGTTCATCTCTATACCTCAGTCTAGAGACTTCTTCAAATAATTGGCTGTACAGAAATAGGCATTCATTAATAATGGTGGTAAGATTTTCCCCATTATATGAAAAGGTGTTTTCCTTTGTTACTTGTATCCATAAAGTACTATTAGTTGAATCACAAACACAAGAGTTACAAAATCATATCTCCAAAGGACAATCTGAGAGCAGATAGAAATCAGTTATTCATTGCTATGTTGCTATGTAAATTAATCCAACAGAAAATGCCATTTTAGTGAATTCATATCACTGTACCTTTGCACCAGGTGACATGTCAGGATGTAATTCTTTTTGTCAAAGGAGAGGCTTATTTTGTGTAATGGATAAGTTTGTAAAGGAACTTGCTGTGATTTACAAGCATATTAGGAATGAATTCTTACTGATTTTCTGTAGTCTGTAACTGAGGTCTGTTCGCTTACAAGAGAGAACATTATTATTTCTGCCATTACATTAATTATTGTCATTAATTGCTATTAATAATTGTCATTAATACAATTTATGTGTCCTGTGATTCGAGAGTGAGAGAGTTCTTTTTTATCCTTAGCCACTCTTAATATATTCCAGAGGTAACAAGACATGGAATTCTCTGTATTTTTAATAGAACGTTCATTGATTTACTCACATGAAGATACCTAGACACGACAACAGACTACCGTAAAGACAGCACATTTTACGGATTTAAACAAACCCTATGAAATATATATTAAAAATATGACTCACTGGGAGTGCAAGACATCTCTTTTAAAATTGAACTCATATTAATGGCTCCTTCATTTTATACTTTTCTCCCCAAATTAGCCCTGTGCCTTAGCTATCTTTCACAAACAAGACTCCATACAAGTTGGTTACATCTCTGTAGAAGTTGGTTACATCTCTGTAGCTCCTGTAACTTCAGTGGCACTGTGTATATTGGCAGGTTTTAGGTTCTGATTTTAAGTCATTCTCCAGCCTAGTTTGTGCTTTCCATTCCAACCTATTTGCAGCTTTCTTACCATGGTGCTAGTGCTGTTACATCATAAACCTGAAGTTGTTTCACAGAGGAATACTTCATCTATTGTAAACAACACATTTTCCTTTGAAGGACAGTTTAACTGAGAGGCAATGATTTGCTTGGAATTCTTTGATATTAATTCTATTGTATATACAGCATACGTATACACATCTTTTCTGTACTGCTCTGGTTTTCTCAGTCTTAGCTTGGTCTTCTGTCATCTGTTCCACCTGTTTTGTTGCTAGTAGGTGAGAAAATAAATGTCTCTGTACACTGATAAATAGATTAATTTCTTTCCTTTGAGACAGGAATGCATGCAGATGTAGTAATTCTAAGAATGAAAATGAATTCAAAATGGTGGATAGAATTTTTACATTCATCTCCTAAAACTGGAGGGTTGTGTGTCCACATTTTTGTGTATGGATCTTCTAATGTAGACTATCTGTTCCAATACTGCTTATCCTATCTTTCATGTAGTTTAAAAGTGTTCAGGTATTACACTTAACTATGAATAAAAATAAACTGCAAGATCTGGAAAAAAAAAATCCAATATTTTTCTTTCTATTGAGAAGGTAATGATTTTTCTTATTTTTTGAGAGATAGATACTATGTTATCGGTTTTCCAGGTAGGCATTATTGACATTCTCGGAGACAGGACACTGGACACAATGTAGCCTTTCTTAGGCCTTATTTACCCTTTCTTATGTTGTGGTCCTATACTAAGATAATATTTTTTTATATGTACTTGGTGAATAATTCTTAATTTATGGTATTTGCTGGCAAGTATTCAAAATTCATTTTGTTTAGATGCATAATTGCAAGCTATCGTTCTGTTCCCTAACTCACTGAACAAGAGCCTTGGGTTTCATGCATATATCATCTGATTATCCCTTTGAATTAATTAATTAATTTCAATAATTTCTGGATTAGCTAATGTTATCATAGTGTACCATGTTAGGATAGACATAAAGACATGAGACTGTCTAGGAAGGCAAAGTGACATCTCTTTCTGTCTCTGGTTTCCCAACACATCAATATATCTTCTTATTTCTTCTTATTTTTATTATGAAGTTGTCAGGGCAGTAGGCGGCTCTTACTCTGTGTATATAGCATTTAGTATATTAGTATAATGTGACCCTGATCTTTTCCAGAATGTTGCTGCTGAGTTAATTACTCTGAAAGCTAATAAAAAGGTTGAGAGCACAGTTTAATTAAATTACTTTAACTATTTTAACAAAAAGCATGAAACATTTTTAGCTATATGAAGAAATATTATATAAGCCATCAATATCACTAACTTTTAATGTACTATACAGCATGGCCAATTGGAGGGTTTTTTTGCTACATGTCATTGTTCAAAAACTGTACCCATTGAAATTTTATCAGGCATGAGCAATTTCAGGAAGGTCAAAGATTTCATTCTACTTACAGATTCATTACTGCCCCACAGTATTTGGCAAAAACATGATTTGTTTTACTTATTTCCATTTCATTCAAGTACAATTATTTACATGATAATTTAGACATAAAGTGTCTATACCAAATTATAGGACTACCTTATAAAGTTTAAAAATATACAGCGTAAAACAGTATCCACTTAAGATTATCTAAGATTACATATCGTAGCAGAAAACTACACAAACAAATTTAATAACTGACAAACTCAATGAGTATTCCCAGATTCCCTATCTCCTTCCTTGATGTCCTGTCTCCTAGCTTTGTACGTGGCAAAGAGAACTTAAAGTCATTACAGCTGTACATTTAAAACCTAGACATAATAAACTCATGACTGATGGCTTCTGGAACAAGGGGTAAGAGTAGAAACCAAGGTGCAGGATGGCATACTCTATAGCATCTGGTTGTACTGGGTTAAGATATTGCTGTCTCAACCCTTTACTGGATACGTCTGCCAGAATTAGTCTCCCAAAAATTTTTTGCATTCAGTCTCTTAGCTTAAACCACTGATAAATGTGAACTAATTGAACTAATTTACCAGATTGTGATTTTGGGTAGATAAGGTGCTCCACCCAAATATCGGCTCCTTGCTACAGATATCGTTGCACATAGCAGAAGAGTGGGGTGGAGAGATGGAACGATAAGGTCTTAAACTGAGGTAGCCAGATGTACCAAGAGCCATCTGTCGTGGCTGTAAACTGACAGAGCTGAAAATTGCAATTTCTTTGTGTAATTATTAAAATCTAATTTGGTCACAATCACTGAGAGCAACTATGGGTATTTCTCACAGCGAGAGACTCAGGTATGGAAGACATTAAAGGTCAAAGCCCTAAAGGGCTATCAGTGTTTACTCTTGAATGATTTTAGAGGATGGAATTAAACAATTTGATTAACTTTAGTCACTTCTAATGAAGGAGGGCTCACTGGTGTTCTCACTGGGACAATGCCACTGAATCACACCTGTTTAAACTGCCTCTTAAAGCAGTGTAGAGTCTCTGCTTTTCTATAGGAAGAGAACATGAACTCGTATATTTCTTTCAAGTGCTGTCTGGTGGTGCTAAAGGAATTGCTGAGTTAGCCTTAGGCACAGTAAGACATTTTTTATCACTTTCTGGAACACTGAATATAATTCTTCAAAAGCAGGAGGTTCCAATCTCATTTATTGATACTTTTGTTTGTAAAATTAAAAATCATGGGTAAAAAGTTGGCAAAATAAGCTGATTTACTTCTGATGATGTTCTTTATAATTCTGAGAGCCTGCTCAGATAACAGCATCTCTGAGGCTAAACTATTATTAAGAAACCATGGAGTATGGCTTAGAATAATCTGTTTAGGTTTATGTTACAAAAAAAATCATTAAAACATGAGTTGTAGTTTATCTAAAAAAAAATAATTCCATTCTTAACATAATCCTGAAAGGGAGCATCTGTCTTCTGCATTAACATCCTCTTAAGAAAACCATTCACACTGTTCCATCCTAGTATAGATTTTCAGGACAGAGCTTGAGATTAACTATATAACAAAACTAACTTGGGCAGGTTAAAAAAAAAAAAAGACAAGGTCTTCCATTTTGAGGTATGGGCCAATCTAGCTAGGTTTTTTTTTTCTCTGGGTGTCACAAATTCAATACATTTCTATTATATATTCATAAAGAATAAGTATTCATGGGACCAGGATTTATGCAAACTTCTAAAGAAATACAGTAGCTTGGGCAGAAATTACTATAAATGCACATTTGCCCTGAGATGCCATCTCCCAGTTCCACATAGAGGACATGTATAGCCAATGAACTGGGTCAGATAATGTGTGAAAACAAAAGACCAAAATATTCTGGGAGTAAAACCAGCTTTGATCCCTTCTGACAACATAAGCAAGACCTTTGCACAGAAGTATATCACAGCTCGGAAGAGAGCCAAGAAATCTTGTATTCTCTTCTATCATAAACCCTGCCAAGTCATAGCTGATTTAACTATTGCAGATTGTCAGCCTATTAAAACTAATTACTTTTTAGACCAAATAGCCACTGTCTTTCTGTTTTACTAAAAATGATAACAGTAGAGTTTTGGGGGATGAAGTTCTGGGAAACCAGATGAAATCTGGACCAAATGTATTGTTTCACTTGCAAAGCTGCTATGTTTGCAGATGAAACTGGCACAATGTAGCGTCTTTTTTGCTAAGGAATAAGGCAGTATGATCAGAGTCCATTAAAAATAGCATATTTCAAAATCAGGTTTTTTCCTCATAAAATCTCAAGTTTGATACAACCTGGGTATGAAATTATTAACTATGAAGAATGAACAAACTGATGGCCAGCCATCCTTTTCCTTCTGGCATATAAATGTACTTTAAATGGCACATCCAGATCACTGCAGGCTACTACTAATGCAGCATAACTATACCATGTGAATTATTTTTGCATGTTTATAGAAAGGTTACATAATAGTAATGAGTTTTACAACAGAAAGGACTTCAGTCTAGTGAATTTTACAATATTAAAGACTGTGTACTTACATCAACAATCAGAAAGTCCAGCCAGCACCAGGCGTTAGTAAAATATATTTGAAAACCATATGCTACCCATTTTAAAAGCATTTCCAAAATGAAAATATATGTAAAAACTTTGTCAGCATATTCCAGCATGGTCTTAATAGTTTTGCGCTGTTCAATATATATATCTTCAAAAGCCTATGAAAAAAAAAATTCAGGTATTACTAATGTTTCACAGAGTATATATAATAAAAATGAGGAATGAAACAATAAAATTAAGTAGGTCAGAGCTAATCATTCCCCTTATTCTCCTGCATCCTTTTATTTTACATATTTCCCATCTTTAACCATACTACAAATTGGAGCAACTTTATGTATTCTGCAATGTCTGGAGTTGAATATATATATCCTATTTTACTAATGAATGCAGAAATAAACTCAAAGCCTGAATTTTTGTCCACTGTGGTATTAAGAAACTTTCACATACACACACAAAAAAACCCCCCGTTTCTTATACAAAATCTGTTCCAGATACGTGTATTCCTTTCTAGAAAACAGTTAGGGAGATTACATTTCTATCCTCCATCAACCAAACTTATGTCTAAAAGTTAAATTAGAGAGCAATGTATTTGCAAGAGTGTAAACTATGCACGTTGATCCTGTAGCAAATGCTGAACTTGAGTAAAGCTGGAAAGGTGCGTAATGTAAATCTTGTTGGAAAGTGGTTGTTAGTTTTAATTTGTTGTCACACTCTTCCCTATTTCCTACCTCCAAAAAGGGAAAAAAATGAAGTAATTATTTAATTTTTGTATGGTCTTCCATAAGCAGAATCCAAGAAGCAGCTGAGCCTAGAAGGAATTAAGGACTTAAAATCATACATTTAGCTATATATTCACAGTAAACAATGTACTCAAATCTCTTGATGAACATGCTGAAAATTGGCAGGCAATTTAAATTGTGGGCATCCATGCTGGCTTAAATAAAACTGCACCAGGTTTAGGGTGGTAAACCAAAAGTATCACTAAAAAAGTGAATGTGAAATTTAACAAACTTTTTCAAGTTTGGGACAAGTTTCATTCCATCCTGAAATGATGGAACACAGGTAGTTTTATATAGCTCCAAGCAAATCAGCTCTTTCTGAAGCAAATTTTAATTTTGCTGTGGCTTCTAAGGAGATGTATAAATATTTCAGCATATACGTTTTTTTTCTACTTACTAGTGCTCCACTGCTGAGGAGAATCATGAAGACAATGAAAGTCTCAAACCAGTTGTGCTCAACTATGCTGTAGCAGGTTTTTCTAAGATTCCACCAAATTTTTCCTTTGCCATCCTCTATACTTACTTGACAACAGGGAAATTTCTGCACACAACCTGTATTAGATTAAGAGACATTAGGATCCAAAAGCAAATTATTTCAAAGTTGGTATTTACTGTGGTATCAACATTGTTAGAAGCTTTAACAAATTTTATAATCATTTTTTAAATTAAACACTGGAAACCTTTTTTATAGGATCCTGAATATCTGAATTTAGATAAGTAATTTGGAGAGAAACCAGACAATACCACACATAGTTGTGAGTAATCTCAATCCAAAAAACATTGATATTTTTGACTGTTGGCATGTAACTGTTCCATTTGTTGATGGATTCCCACAAAAATTAATTTGTTCCAAATTTCAAGGGCCCTTTCAAATAACTGAAAAGCATTTTAAGACTAGAAAAATTAATGAAGTTTATTAGTTACAAGATGTATGCAGTAGCCAGGCAGATAAAGTTACTCAAAGCCTATGGAAACCTCGTTTTGGCATCTGATTTCCAGCATTGTAGGCTAAGAGTATTTTCTTTCAATTATGGAGGCCATGAGGGTCCACCAGATTTGAAAGTATAAAGAACTTAAACATGCCTAGTAATAATGCCATTTTATTAATACATCTCTTAAGTCAACAGTTATTCTACAACCTTCTGTAAAACAGGCTTCTGGTTCAAGAGCTTCTTCACTTTCAATTTCTGCTTGCTCGCCCTCTCCAGGAGGGGCAATATCAACTGTGCTGCCTTCTGATGAACTGGATGCATTTAGTTTCTGCAAGTAAAGTTCCACAGAACAATTTTTTCTCATTAGATACATATTCTGTAAGAAATGATACTGAATCAAATCATGCCAGTCTCTGACTTTTGAAGAACACTAAATTTATACTGATAAATATGCATCACCATAAGTAAAAACATAGTACTGTGTACATGTACATTGTATAGTTCTATTTCCCAGTTTATCTCCTTATAGGGAACAATTAAATATAATTTGGGTACTAACCTTATCCACGTATAAGACTTCTGAAGTGTTCTCAGTAGTATTAAAACAGGAGAGCTTGCATGTACCACACTCTCAAGTTATTTCATTTTCTTTACCATACTGGATTACACTGCAAATGTGTCTTAATTTTCCCAGTGAAATGAACTAACAGGAAGCTCCACATATATCTTCATGTCCACTACAGATGGTGTTTCCGTAAACATACACCTTATCTTGATTGAAGTGTTGTAAAATTAATGGCATTTAATGGCAAAGTTCTGCACAATTTAATTTTTGCAGAAAGCACAAATTACCAGATCTGAAATCTCTTCTTTGCATTCCAGTCTTCTGTGCATATTGAGAGACCACCTGAGGTGCTTTCAATCCCAAATTTTCCTATCATTCTACTAATTTTATGTAGAGTGAAATACTATAGTCCTTACTGCGGTAAAAGCACTTCTAGATCTGAAAACTGCAAGAACTGGAGAGTGGTATAAAACAACTGAAATTAAGTAGCTTTTTACCAAGTACATTGAAATTTGGATCAGGTCAAGCTGTTTTTCAGTCATGCAAGACTGCCCATAATTTTGTCCTTCTAAGAAAGCATATTTTGAAGGACAAACCTGCTAAAGTGCGCACAACTAATTCAGTAATTAGACATAGAGTTTGTAACTTGTTTTCAGTTGTCGATACTGCTTGTGTCTTTAATTGCTTTCATCCAAAATACATTCTTTCTTACTGTGATATAAGGCTTGTAATCAGAAAGCAACATTAAAAAAAGCACAGTTGTGAAATACGTCTGGTTTATACCATGTAGGAGTAATAAATAGTAATTTCGAGGGGGTTCTGTAATGCACCTCTAACTTAAATACTTTAAATTGTACAGGCACTGATGTAACAGAAAGTGCATTTGATCACACACTAGGTTTGTGGTTTCAGCTCAGCAGATCTGGTCATGCCCTTTGACCTATATGAAGACCTTTCCATACAAATTTTTTGACAGAATGCTTAATACCCAGTACTTCTCACATTTAGTTTTCAAGATAGTGACGTTTTTAGAATAAAAAAATACTATTCAGATGATTTGAATGGTTTTGCAATAAATAATAAACAATAACTTTTAAAAGAGGCATTTCCACATATTCTGTCTTGCAGAGACACTGTTGCAAATTAAAACTTGTTAAACTCTTCAGTTAAAACCCAGTCCTTTCATGAAAATGCACTGGGGGCTTTTTTCTGCCAGAAATGAAACAAATGACATGTATAACTTAATATAGTTTGGTAAGCATTTTTTTCCTCATATACAACTCTTACATGAGATGAATGAAGTTTAAAAGAAATTCATGTTGGGTGATGGATAATTTCAGGGTTAAGTTTCAAGAAGCTGCCCTTCACACACACCTGCGAATGTAGTCAATAGAGGGTCACTCAGACCTCAGGTTGCGTGGTTGTCACTGCATTGTAGCCAAACATAAAGGACTTATCGCATAATAGAAAAGATCTCTAACACGAACAGAGGTATGAGTTTGAAAGCCATTCTTTCCCTTTTTAAATATTCTGATCTGTCATACATGGAACATCATGCTGACGCACATGAAAAGATTTGTATAAATACATTGAGAATTAATGTTTCCAATGGTTAATTTTTGCTTAGTAAACATGTTAAAATATCATGTTTCCTTTTTCATACTGCAATTCCTCTATGATTGCCAAAATTTATATATGTAAAATCATTACAGCCATATTGCCTCTGAATGGAATAATTTTATTACTGGTCATGTAGATCAGTAAATCTGAAATAAAATATTGTGTACTTCATATACTGAGAATATTTAAAACTTTGCTTTCTGTATTACATTTACAGACCGAAATGCATGCTAATGCATAATATATTAAGCATTATTAGCCCACCATCTTATTATCCACACATAAGGCCATCTTTTAAAAAGGAAAAAGAATTTGTGAATTAATTCTCTTATTATATAGCATTGTAATATAATGAAATAAGAAGTCTGAAACGTGACAGTGAAATTATAGGCAGTTTCTTCATTAAATAAAAAACAAATATTGTGAAAATAATAATCTGTCACATTCAAGTTAGGAAAATTAAAACTAATTCATGGCCTGATCCATCATCGTTAAATCAACTACTTAGTAGTACCAAGATAAAGGTTCATAGTAAGTGTCAACTGTTAATCTATATGAGTGCCAATTAAAAGGCAGTCAATTTTTTAACTGCTTCTTCACATGCAAACTGTTGCAGATAGCCCTATCAACATAGTTGCTAACAGCCAAGTGACAGAAGTGCAATTTATAATCGGTACAAACAAAACCTATTATAATTCTCTTCATTATTTTTCACGTAAATCATTCTCTTCAGTATTTTTCAAATAATCTCAAATAATTACATAGTAAAAAAAACACCTCATTAAGTTAATAAAACTTCTTTGCTTCAAAACCCTAAATTAGGAAAGAACCATTGCATTTCAAATAAGGCGACTTTAATGATCTTTTTCTTCTACCAATAAAACTAATAGGAAACTCAAGATACATGATGGATTAACACAATCTTCTTTTCACCTCATAAATGTGATTATCAGCCTCTAGAACACGCCATGCCCTTTAAATACTTATTTGCATCTTCAATGATATCACATTTTCCTTTACAAGGATACAACTGAAAGCAATTGCTTATGATGCAGCATTCTCAAGGCCTGAATCAGCAAAACAACATGCTTGACCAGAGCAGAAGCCTGAGCAATACTGTAGAAATCACACACAAAAATAAAATAAAAAACAAGACTACCTCAATGGGATTATATTTTTCTGAAAATAGTATTATAAATATTACTGTATAGAATATAACATAAAAAAAAAAGCTTCATTACCAGCCCAAATACTTGGTTAATATATGTATAATCAGCCTCCATACTGTCCTTTCAGAGCAGTGCATCTCTTTTCAACAGCTTAGATCATTAAAACAAGCTTTGACCAACAGCATGTTAATGTGCCCATTTACAAGAAAATGCATTCACTTAAGCCCCGGTCTTGCTCTCATTTGATTCTAGATTTCAATAAGAGCAAGAGCAGGCTACTAAAATTTTAAGCTTTACAAACAGCTTCATGATTCAAGTGACAATAAAATAAGGGGATTCAGCCATTACAAATTGCCTTTTCAGCCATGTGGTTTTATCTTTTGAATCTTGAAAGCTGCACTGTAATTCAGTGACAAAATATATAATAACGGGGACCAATGATTCCAAAGTGATTCTAAACTGACTTTAAATCTCAGATCTCACAATATTTGACTTTTGTATAATATTGAGAAAACCACTTTAACAGCCTCTTTAGTCCTTAGAGTTTTATTTGATGTTTGAAGCATATCTTGGTTTAAAATTCAATCAGTAAAATCTGACCATTTTCAGAATACACACCAAATATGAATTTCTTTTTTACATCTCCGGACAAATTATACTATGATATAATATAGATAGATCATACTATACTATAATCAATGGTACAAAACAAACCATTTGGTTATCTTTTTGAAGCCAGTGAGACTCTGCCTGAAGGCAACAGCTTTGAATCCTGCTATAGGACTGAAATCTCGATCCCAACAAAATTTTGATGCCAAGGTTTACTAGGATAATTTGACCTCCTTAGTTTCATGTAACTTTGGCTCCTGTTCAGTATTTGCTGTCCCTGTTCCTGAAGGCTCGCCAATTATGCATAAATGGAGATTATACTTGCCTATAATGAAAAAAACCCTAGGGTAAATATACAGGGAATTTTATAGAAATGATGCTGACTCCTCCATAGTCTTTCTAATTTACACCAAGTAAAGTCCCCCAACTCAGTCGCAGACTGCTGTTGTGAAATACATTCCAAAATACCGCTATTTATGAAGTAGTTTAAAGTTTAAGAAAATAATATTTGTAAAATGCTTTGCTTTGAGAGTTTTTAAGGGGGGTTATTTGCTAAGTATAATTTTAGCAATTATGAAACTATTTTCTCTGGTTACAGTTCATAAAACTCAAGATATGCACTGCCCAAATGAATAGATTGTAGTCTGTAGCATCTTGAAGATTTGCATTACAGTGCATTGTAGTTTTAAAAGTATAACAGTGTAATTTTTATGCAAGTAGCTACTGCAATAGTTTAAATGTTATTCATTAAGGAGCTGAAGTTGTGGCAGTAATAATTACATACATCACTTAACACATTTCATTAAATATTTACATTTATAAGGGCTGAATCAAAAAGGGTTGTTTTTATTATTTAAAAACTGTGCATGCTCCCTTTTTCTTTGGCCTCTTTAACGGATAACATTCCAGTACTTTTATGATCCATACTTCAGAATCTGTAGAGCATGCAGTTATTGCTAAATACTGTATTAAAATATCCAGAAAAATCATTAGCAGAGTTAAAAAATGTATGTCGGGGTTGCCAATCCCACCTGACCATGCTGTGATGTGAGTCCCATGACTCAGCAGAGAGCAGCTGTGCATGTTTCTACTGTCTTGCAATGGATAGGGAAGGTACATAGCTGAGTAGCATGCAGGCCAGTCAAAATCCATTAAAAAGTGATTATATATATATATACATATATATGTATAACTTGCTTAGGTAACCTGTGTGAAAGTGGTGACACGTTGCTCTACCTGGTTAAAAAGCACCAGAGCTGCATTCTTGATTGCTCCAGCTTGGTTTTACCCCTGTGAGAAGTAAGAATGGTAGGTAGTGAAGTTCAAGACACAGGATCTCTAGGTTTGCTCTTTTTGGAATCTCTAATTCAAACATGGCTTTAACACAATTAAAACATAATTATTAAATAGTTTATGAGCAGTTCGCAAAAAGGGAAATACATACCACCTGAAATGTTCAACAAACTTTTCTACAGAACTTGTTAGTTTATTTTAGAGAAGTAAGAAATGCAGAAGCTAGACCTAATAATACACACTCTAAAATTGTGAATCATAAATAAAAATACAATGAATTAAATTAGTAAAGTCATGGTTAGCAGATTTGGAAAGTATTCCAGTATTTATATAGTGCTTAAAATATATTAATGAAAAATTTATGTTTTTTTTGTTTAATGTTCTAGTCTTCATTTAACTGTGTGATTATCTCTTTTATTTGCAAAAAATGTATATACAGTAAGCAAAATACTTTGAAGATGTATATCTTCCCATTCGTCCTTCATCCTCTAATAATGGTGGTAGAACTTACAGGTCTCAGTGAAAACAAACCTCCTGAATTTCTCTTCAAATTAAATGTGATGAAGTATCATATTGTTTAAGTTTCTAGTTTTAGATTTAGTATGCTGTATACTTCTGACTCGGTAATCACTCTCTAATTGTTTCAAAAGAGGATCAGATTGCTGTCTGGACAGTGGCCCATCAGTACATCCAGAGTTATGGTTTCATTCATTAGTTATCCACAGCTAGTCCATAACTTAATTTAAAGCGTCTGTGACTTTTGAAGACACTGTCGCAGAACTGGTCAGTTTTAGAAAAGGGGAATTTAGATTGTTGGATATTTTAAAACAAATGTGATAAAAAATCATCCAACAAATTGATCAAATCTCTACTGGGTATGTTTTGGCTAAGAAATTTATTGAAGCCCAATGGCAATGCCTAACTTTTGGGAATGCAATAACTGTGTTGCCTTCTTTTTACTTCATCTAGTCACAAAAGCACTAGCAAAGCCAATTAGAAAACGGAACTTATTCCTTGTTTTGAAAATTCAGTGAATTAGATGATGAAGGATATTTTTAATTTTATTAAAACCATCTGGTGTGATTTCAGAAGTTAACTGAGCAGCCTTACTTCTCCAATCTGAATTTGTACTTACTATACGTATACTGTAGATATAAAGGCTTTTGGAATTCTGAATGATAGAGGCCTGTAAGTATATGTATTTCTTTAGTTATGAAATATGGTTTCCATAACCGATGAATATCTTTGAAATTACTTTGCCATGTTGAAATCCAAAACTTTATTCATAAAGTTGTGATTCAGATATAATGGTAAGTGGTACAGAAATACAATAGTTAGGAGTCTTATGTTTGGTAAGATTAACATAGTCCATTCATTTCACTGATTAGCAGGCATATTTTATAATAGAAACAGCATGCACAATGCTAACTTTAAAAAGCACCAAATTATCCCCTTTAGTTGCTTCTAATTTTCTTATTATCTTTAAATTTAATTATCTCGAGTATCTAAATTTCAGAGCAGAAATCTGTTATTTCTGATGGTTATTGCATTGGGTATTGCACCTCTATTTTCTGATAGTAGATACGGACAAAATCCTCCTTCAAAGTATCAATGAAACGTTTGCTTCTTTCAGGTACTTTCAGCCAACTGTTACTCTAAAGTAGTGGGTAATATTTAAATCTAATAAATGTTATTGTTATGTTTCATCCAAACAGAGACTTCCCCAGATTTCTAGTGATATATATTAGAAAGATCTGTTTAGGTCTGGAACTTGCAACCAGGTTCGAGAATGGATTCTGACAGATTTGGTAAGTTATTAACTAGCAAATTAATTAGAAAGTGTTTTTATGAAAGGGAGAAAAAAAAACAACAAAAAAAAAACCACAAAAAATTGAACCACCTTTCCAAAAGAAACTTGGTGGGTAGAGTTAATTTGTACCATAGCATATCTGATAATAAAAATAGAAAAAAATATAATTTGTTCCTCACTCACCCATGGTTACAATTTCTATAGTAATTACCTCCTCTTGGCATATTCCTCAGGGGCACGCAGACGCTGCCCCACTTCTAGCATGACCTGTTATTGCTGCTAGACTTTAAATAATTATTCTGCTTTTAACATCAGTGGCAGTAAGACACCAGAAAAAAATGATTAATTTTACAGTTCCTGTGCAGATCTAGCTTTCCAAAGCTCTGCTGTTAAATAAAAAGTTATTAAAGGGGATAACGTCTGAAGGTATTTTAAGTGCTAAGTACTGCCACAGTTAAGGCAGGGAAAGTTCTGCCCCATCTCTTACCCCTCCTTTTGCAGACCAGGCTTTCTCCTAGGAGGAATGTTGTCTCAGTGGGGTATCCCTTGAGAGGCAAAATAAAGCAAATGATGGTGTACTGTTCTAGAGAGGTAACACTGCGCCAATATACTCTGTCTTCCTCAAAAGACAATCAGAAGGCAGCAAAAGATTCAACAGCACTGTAGACTTGGTAGGAGAAGATTGGGAATTTTCACAAATTCCTATTGCACATCAGAACATCTGTTCTTATATTACTAGGTGGATATATTACCGTGTGGATTTTTATACACACAATAAAAAAGGCACTTTATCCTTTCCCTAAAAATCATCCAAAGGAATGGAATAAGGAATCCAGAAAAGAAACTGCAATTAATATAGAATTCACAATTTTCTGGGCACTGGTAAGAAATTCCTGTCTTATTAGATACCATTCACAATATGCACACTTGCACTGTGCAAATACATGTCAAGCAGTTAAACACTGAACAGTTGTGTGTGAGCAGAACTTGAGGGAAACACTACTGCTCCAGCTTTGCAATGGTAGTGATTATTATATTCTATGGAAATCCTGAGTCTCCACAGAAGTCCTAAACTTATCCTATCCCCATTGAAAATTCCTCCACAAGTTCTTAATATATACACCAACCATCATTTACTGGCCGATTTCCCTCAGTCACCTGAAATTTTCGCTTTCAAATTGCTTGTATAGACTTCTGGATTTCATTTCTCTTCCTGAAGACACACGGATACATCTAAAGTCCATAAAAAAAGGCAAAATCCTTTTTGATTTATTACAGTCCTGAAACTTCAGGATGGCATTAGCAGAAAAAAGCATGATACCTGAACCAAACAAAGTTGGGAATGAACAGAGCAATTGACCTGTGAAAGTCACCTTGAAATTGGTATCATTCAGAACTTCCCAGCACAACAAGGGCTCTTAATCCATTTTCTTGGGTTGTACTTACATCATATATTCACTTGAAAAGCAGAGGAGTTTCTGCCTTTGCATTGCATTTTGTTTTGTCCTCAGCAGTTCTGATAGCATATATGTCAGTACACTGTAAACTGAACCATTCAATCTATCTTAAAGAAGAAACAAACAAATAATACCTATGGGGTGATATAATTTAACTTACATCGCTCCAGTGACGTGCCTTATAGTACAGACCCACAAAGCACTGTAGCAGAGAAAGGGGTAAAGACTGCCAGGGGATCGGGAGCCAGGTGTGGATGGGAACCTCCCAAGCCAGCTCTGCTGCTGCGGCTAACATGTCACGTTACCACACGTTTAGCATCTGCATGACTTATAAGCCTCCCAACTTCCTAACGTGTTTTACAAACTTTTTAAAAAGTAACATATTCAGGAAATTTTTAGGCATGTAACTTCATAAGATGAAGTTACTAGGAAGGCACTCATCACTATGTTTATCAAAACTGACCACAAGGAAAGCAGAAAATTTATAGTAAAATGTCATTGTAAAAAACATCAGAATATATGAAAAGACTTAGAAGACTTTGCTAAAGGTTCATTAGAAAAGACAATAAACTTTTATTAGATCAGTTTACATGAAAAAATACTTAACTCAGGCTCAGAGTCACTTTGAAAGCTTGTTTTTTCGTACTAGTTGATCTCATAAATTATATCACTTTACACTTCCTGAATCTCTTAGTAATCAAACACAAGTAAATCAAAAACAAGTAAATCGTCATGGATAAGCACTATTGCTATACTACCTTAGACACCTGCATTGAAAATGTTTGCCACGTAACTGAGCAACTCCATCAGATGATAAAATATCTTGCTCTTAATCATACAATTGTTATGCAAAGTAACCTTCTTTGCAGTTGCAAATAAACACACACTCTTTATATTCATTTTCTTTAGCAAAAAACTCATGCTATCATTAACTAGATCATGGCTATCCGTCAATGTTATGTAGTATAGTTTGGTATCGCTGCAAATATGGCATCTTTGTAGAAGAACTTTTCTTAATGGTACACAAATCTTTTTGTATTAATGAGTTATCACACAACATCATAGCTTCTAATCTAATTGAATACATATTTATCCATGGTTCCTGATCCCTTAAACCTCACAGTTCCTACATTTCTAATAGCATTGGATATAATTATATTCTGCTAATGCATTTATTAGCTTGTCATCGACCATTACACCAACATACAAAGTTTTCCTTGAATACCATTATCACCTGTTCATGATCACTTCTGGTATTTGAGCCGCTTACATTCTGAGGCACGTGGCTTCTGGTTTTTAGAGAAACTTCTGTCTCTTTGCACAATAACAATAGCATAAGGCTTTCAACTAAACTGTTTCCACATGCATCTATATTACAAGATTTTTCTGCTCTCTGGGATACCTTAAGATACTACTTTACCATGACATTGATTGGTATCTATCTGGATTACTTCAATTCAGCCAGCCATAGTCTCTGAACCCAAAATCTGTAAGAATATTACTCACAAAACTTTTTAGGTAATCCTGAACACGTCACTGATTTATGATGTCTCAGGGTTCATTTTTAGAACTAGCCTAAATATAGAAAAAAATATTTTTTCACAACTTCTACTTGATTGGGTATGCAAAGCTGTATACCCTTCATTATTCCTTAGCCTTCTGCAATATTCTTATTCCATAAATCCTGATCACATTATAGGTACTACAGAAAGAATGCTTTATGAAATATGTGCTAGTGCTAAAACCTCATAAAATTGTGAAAGAAATAATCATATTTAAAATGACACATCTTCCAAGTATTAATAAACAGAGTATTAAAAATGTAGACTCTAAGGACCCCCTAGTATACCATCACGTAGGGTAATTTTTTCCTTGAATTATAATTACATAAAATAATAAAATATAGAATATATTTACATGAGATAAGGCAGTTTTTTAAACAATTCTAAATTAAGAAATACGTAAATGCATGACTACAATTTAATTGTTAACATACGAAAAATTCCTACCTGTTTGCTTTCCTCCATATCGGATTCGCTGCTAAATTCTTCTGTATTTAAATTTTCAAAATCTGATTCTCCAACTGCAATTGGCACTGTCACAGTGAGGCCTGGATTGTTTATGAATGACATGTAATCATTTTCATCGATTACACATTTTTCCACACTGCTGCCTGTGCCTACACCACTAGTGGTTCCATTCCCGTCTTTAAGATAATTCAGATCTTTGCTTATTTCAACAGCAGTATGATTGGAAATGCAGCTGTCTTTCTTGTTGTTTAGCTCTTCAAGTGCTTTGATTTCCTCTAAAGCTTTCTGCTTTCTAATGAAGGCTTTTTGGATGAACTCCTGTATCTTTTTTTTAACATAATCTATCCCTTTCTGAATCCTTGCCACAGCAATCTGTAGGTTGTTCATTTCATTATCATCATCGGTAGCAGCAAGGTTGTCTGAACTAAATGAGCTCAGCAGCAAGGCCAGAAACAGGTTCAATACCTAAAAGATGAGAGAATACAGCTGTACAGTAAATGCATACATATAAGAAGTGAGTATTTTTACAGTATCTTACTGTCAAATAGCACACATTGTTTTGAAAAACAACATTTACTAATTTTAGACAACCATTTAGCACTTTAAATTACAAAAGATCTCCTTGTTTTGATCAGGATTCACTCAGAAGATGAAAACAGACAAGCTGATACCTAATTATTTTAAATTTTTTGATCTTCGTTTGAAGCAGCATGGTTGCTTAGACTATAAAGTAAAAAAAAGTTACAAAAATTCTAGCTATACACATTCATCAGGGATTTGAAAGCCTGCTGTCTAAATCACTTAGAATCACTGGAATTTAGGTAGAATTAAATAAACATGAGTCGTAAAATTAGATGGGTTTCTATGCTGCAGATATTTTAGAAACTTATACCGGTTAATGATACAATAACCTTTCTAACTCCTTTTTGGAAGATGATATCATGAGACCGTGATTTTCTGTTAATTCTGGGCTTGTCCCTTAAATTCTATAAAGCTTGTCGTAAAAGGATAAAAGGAGTATTTAAAAATGAAGTTTACACTTTAATCTCTTATTTATAATAATCCTGTATTATTTGTAATTGGATTTTTTTCATTTTTCACTTCACAAAAAATTTTGTTGGGTTTTATGTAGGAATTTAAAAATAAAATGGATTTCTTTCATCAGCAGGTAACAATCTTAGCACCAGTATTGCCTGAGAACTGTCATTTATTGCTTCAAAATTCAAACATCATTACTCTTGTTTTAATATAATCTCCTATAAACTGTAGCTATTTCACTAAATCTTACAAGCAATTAATAATTTCATACTTTCAGTCTGATACACGACCAGGAATCAAAAGTTGTCATGATATGGCAAAAGGGCATAAACAAACTTCCCCATAGTTAAAGTCTCTCATTTGTACTCTCAATGAGATTTAATTCTGCAGACTTTCGCAGTTCTAGAAAAGAACCCTGCAGGTAAAAAGGCACTTGGAAGAAAGAAAACAATATAAATCTGAAACAGTATTTCTATGCTGAAGCTAATACTAAAAAGAATAGTAGAGCAGGTTACTGATCATAAATAACTTTCTGGGGCTCTGCACTTTTCTCCTGATATAATGACAAGATTGCAAGGTCATGTAAACAACGAGGATACGAACACTTTGAATTCTATTTTATAAAAATTTAAATAACGTTAAAATATATCACTAAAGGAAGGGAATTTTGACAAGTAATGAAATACAGTTTTTAGGCATATCAGTCAGAATGAGCTGCAAAGATTAACAGTAAAAGAAACAAAAATAAAGTGAAAGTGTAAATGGTGCATTCCAATTATGATCCTGATTTCTAAGAAGTTCTTACCAATTCTATACTTACATATTGAACCTTCGGCATTTTAACTTGTCAGCTTGAATTAAAATTTCTCTATAAAGGTTCCTTCTATAATTTTGAGTTAGAAACATTGAAACATAATTTTAGAACATCCAATCACTCTGTATTTCATTTTTGTTTTTTACACCTAAACAGGCCAAACAGTTTAGTACTTAAATTCAAGAGATTCTATATCAGAAAATCTTCATTATACTTTACTTTTACTAAGCCAGAAGCATGAGTACTGGAATTAGCTCTAATGGGTGTAAGAAAGTCTGTTTAGGTTTTTTTTTCTCTGAAGAAGCAGCTGCCCAGGAGCTGGTGCAGCATAAGCTTTATTATTTCAAGAGTAGTTAGGAAGACATTTGGATTTAAACAGCACCTCTAAATTAGCTGCAGCACTCGCATGATAGGGTGTTTGATTTGACATTTTGGTGTATTCCTAAATTCCTGGACCCATAGTTCGAGTACTTCAGTGTATGGAAATGAGTGAAAACGGGCAGAAGGGAATCATCATATGTTTTTACCCAAAATCTAGCACATTCACTTTTATTTTTTAATTCTAAACAGAAGTATGACAAACATTCTCATTCCCTAGCTGTAACTTATGTTCATTTTGCATCAGAATTAATGTTCAAAAATGTTTTTCACATACCACTAGGTTTCCAATCACCATCACCAGCATGAAAACAATAAGGCACATGGTTTGGCCTGCAACCTCCATGCAGTCCCACATCGTTTCTATCCATTCTCCACACAGCACTCGGAATACAATCAGGAAAGAGTGGAAAAAGTCATGCATGTGCCAGCGTGGAAGCACGCAGTCACTAGAGATCTTGCAGACACATTCCTTGTAGCTTTTCCCAAACAGCTGCATCCCAACCACAGCAAAAATGAAGACAATGATGGCCAGCACCAGGGTCAGATTCCCCAAAGCCCCCACTGAGTTGCCAATAATCTTAATCAGCATATTTAGAGTTGGCCAAGATTTTGCTAACTTAAAAACTCGAAGCTGAAAAACAAAAACACAAAGGAGTCATTGGTTTTAGCTATGAAATAGAAGCTAGGTCCAAGTTGTTTAGCAGAGCATAGCAGTTTCTGTAGATTAATTTGTTATAGTAATTAAAGTAATATAGACTTTAACATCATGAATCATGCCTCCAGTAAACATACCTATAAATTAGTTCGTGTACAATAGACAATACTACTTGCTGTAAAAAAGACATTTCTAGTCAAAGCTCAATAATATTTCAGTTTAAGTGTTATCCTAAAGTCTGATTGTTATGACTCTGTTACATGTAATGGAGTTACTAAATGTTTATTCTTGGTGCAATTAAAATAAATGTTGTGAAGAGAGGATCTACTTAGGAGCTTTCTGAATAACACAAAGTAATCTTCACAATATAAAGACTGAAAAAGGTTATGATTCTTTATGCTGGTGGCAATATGTATGTTTTTACAGATACTCAGCTTTGATAAATCATCATGAAGTCAGTGTAACAACAATTTACAAATTTCTCAAAAGGTAGCAGTTAGTCTTATTCTGGCAAAGGATATCCGTAGGATAGCATATAAATAGGATAATTGGATACCAAAAGATATCAAAGGATATCAATTGACAAACACCTTAAACTTGTACTTATCAAATATGGCTTGCAAATTAGGCATATATGAAAAATAGTGTGAGTCATTGGAGTATATAATATATCTTTACAATACTGGTAATTATTACAGACATTAGCACATTTTTTCGAGTGAAACAATTGCATGCAAATATTTAATTATCAAGGTATTTACCAATCTGAATGACCGAAGAACAGATAATCCTTCAACATTTGCAAGACCAAGCTCCATTAAACTAAGGCTAACGATAATACCATCAAAAATATTCCAGCCTTCTTGGAAATAATAATAAGGGTCCATGGCAATTATCTTTAGTACCATTTCTGCTGTGAATATTCCAGTGAATACCTAAAACAAAATGTAATTAATTAGTTGAGTTGTTATGAGAAATTTATTTACCTGAGTAAATTTTTCTAATCCAGTTTGAGTTCTCATACCTGTTACTTGTACCCGTTATTATAAATAACAGCCGATTGCTATCTCCAGATGGCATCTAAGTATTTCTAAACAGTGAAAACTGATAATTAATAACAAATTACTAAATCAGGACAGATATAAGAGGGCAGAGATTTGATACACCTATAAAAAGCTATTTACCAACCAGTCAGAAGCTCAGCTCCTGTTCATATTTGACATGTGCTGGACCACCCATCCAGCAGATGATGTGATATGATCAGGTGTTTTCAGTCCTGTTTCTAGAGGATAGTCCCAGTAAAGCAAAAGAAGACTCAACAGCATTTTTTTATCTTGCTCACAGTCTAAACTGTGAGTGGTGGAGCACTGGAACAGGCTGCCCAGAGAGGCTGTGGAGTCTCCCACTCTGGAGACATTCCAAACCCGCCTGGACGCTGTCCTGTGCAACCTGTTGTAGGTGACCCTGCTCTGGCGGGGGGGTTGGACTAGATGATCTCCAGAGGTCCCTTCCAACACTGACTATTCTGTGATTCTGTGATTCTGTAAACAGAAGTGTTAGAAGAAACTCTCCTAGGTCAGACTCTCTAAGGACAGACCGTCTAAGGTCAGAGTTGTCTTTTAGGTCAGAGCTGAAGAGTATGGGTGGAATAGACAGGGGAAGTTGGAGTTTCTTGTACCGGACTTTTTGCAAAGATACAGAGATTTCACACAGAGCTACAATTCCATGTGATAGCTATTTCCTTTTGGGGAAAAGAACTGCATGGTGCTGATGTTCTTTGAAGTATCTGGAAGTGGCAAATGTGAAATTATCAACACTTCTTAGTGTTTTAAAGTCCAGAATTTAACCCAACACTTACTTGAATGAGTAGTGATCAGTAGTTTGTGCAGCATAATAAAACCACTCAAAATATATGACTATTCTGCACAACACTCAAAGGATATCCTAGATGATCCAAAAGTCTACTAACGTACACCAAAGTACTCTGCCATTGCCCTGCGATAGTTCTTTACCCAGCTTGTTCTCAGTCCTCCTACCGCAAGTTTTATGGAAGCAAAGCTGACTTTTTACAATACTATACGACTACACTCATGGCTACCTTTTAATCTAAGAAGATTAGGAGGTGGTTTATAATGCTGGGGAAACATTCACCATTGTCCAAGTGTAAATATTAACATTTTTAAAAGTGTATACTTTGGAGAAACTAGAAATATAGCAAGAAACACTATCCCATTAACCTGATATATGAGAGATGTTACTATATAATCAGAAGAATATTAGAGGTATTGCTATGTATGGTAAAGAGAATGCAACAAAGATTGTTCTTGACAAAATAATTGAAAAAAAAGCAATGGAAAACATTTCCTCTTAAAATATTTCCTTCACAAAATAACCCATTCCATCCACAACCTACTTTTTCTTAAGCATAACTGTGTCTTCAAATACACAAAAAAACATTTTAACAGAAGTAAACTCAAGTTTTCTTACAATTACTTAGGACTTTTGAATACTGAATGAATTTTAGTATTATGAAAATGAATTATTGCATTTTAGAACTATTTATTCCATCTCATTAGAATGCTACAGAAAAGGCAGAGTCATATTTGTCATATTTAATTTATCCTCAAACAGACCGTGATGTCACAAGCAAAGAGTAAATTAATATATTCTGAATGGAAATCACAAAAATTAAGGTTAATAGATTAATACAGTGAGGCACAGAGAATTTAATTGAAACCAGCAGGAATAGTATTTGCTGCATATACATAGTCCTAATTAACGATACTGGATTGTTACAAAGGTAATTTAAAATACGACTATTGCTAGCTTAGAGTAAAAAAAAGAAAAATATGAGATGGGAAAAGACATAAGACCTTGTAAATATAAATGGTTGGAGAGAAATAACTCTAATGATATGACAGACCAACATTTTAAAATACAATATTCTGTAATCTGTGATGAATATAAGAATATGCCAGCAATTAAATCTTTGTCCAAGAGAAAGGAAACTGTAATGCACATATGAACACACAGGTAGTAAGTTCAATTTGAGTTCTATTTTTAAAAAAAGTCATAGAAGGAGGTATTACTAGTACATAATGAAAATGTTCGGACTTTAAAAAATACTCTGACTGAGAAATCTATTGCTGCTCCATTTAAATATTAGCAGACTTTTCAAAACTAATCTTTTTGAGTGATTAGTTCAGAACACTTGCTTGGTTTTGATTTTCAGGACCGCATGCTGTGTGAGTCAATCCAGACCTCTCCTGTGTAAACCATTGTTAGTTATGTGAGCTAGCAAAAAATTAAAAATGTATGAATCTCCTTCTGAAACAGCCATTTGCAAGGTTCAGTCCTCTGCTTCCTAAGCATTAGAAGCAAATGGAGAGAAACAGACAAGAACATTTAAGTGCTATGCCACATTTAGATGTCTGCTTAGAAAAGGAATTACACCTAACCCTAAATCTCTGGATCAGGTTAAAATCAGGAAAGGCATCACTAATAAACTTACAGATAAAAGGTGCTTTTTGGTAGAGAATAAATAAAAATCTTCTAGTTTATTATGTATTTTTTAGTTACCTAAAGTGGCAAGGACTTACTGCTAACAAGAACTGCCTTTCGTGGAAATGTACGTTCACTGTAGTGTAACTGAAAAAAATTCAAAGAGAAATTCTGACATCTGAATATCTCATCAATTTCTTACAGAAGAAAAATATTTTCTGTGATGGAATATCAGTACCATGGTAAAAATTAGATAATCTACCTCAACATTTTAAAGAAAATAATCAAGGTAGACCTCAAGAAACGTGAGAATCCAGTGAAGACTGCACTTTCACACATATTCAGTTATTTCATTATAGTAGTTACAAAATAGATTCATTAAAGTTAAAGGCTACAGCAAAAATTACTTTATGAAAATCATATATACAGTTTCTAAACTGATTATAAAAAACAACCTGGAATAAATTTAAAATCAATGCAATGCATTTATGCATTTCTTCTTCTAGAAAAGGGTATTTTTACACCAAGTAATGCACGACAAACCACTTACCAGGTTCCCCACAGAAAGAACACTGCTAAACTGTTCTGTCATTGGGTAATGTTCCATGGCCATAAACAAGGTGTTTAAAACAATACAAATAGTTATAGCAAGATCAACAAATGGATCCATCACAACTAAATTGACGACGTGTTTTACTTTTAACCATGGACTCCAGCAATCCCAGATCAAGAAAGTATTTGCAAATCTGTACCAGCATGGTGGGCATTTCTGTCTGGATTCTTCAAGCTCTGAAAAAAATAGAAAAAAATGCCCAAATAATTAATATTCCAGTTATATCCTCTGGAAGTTCTTGTTTAAAATAATGTAAAAAGATTAAACCATTCAAATAAAGAGCTCACTCTAACATGGGATTTCCCTCACCGACGTTTGGTCATCTTAAAGTTAAGCATCTAATTTATTTAAGCTCCTCTACAACCAGTGGACAGTCAAGTTACCTCTGAAGACTGAGTCATCTCGGACATCTATCTAAAGAGAGAAATGTGTTTGTCACTTTCCCATGACAGTAGGGAGAGTCTAGACATTTAGTTTAGGTTAGTTGACTTGCTTATAGCAGATGTCTTAATTTTGGATATTAAAAGTTAACATGGCTCCATTGTAAGTGAGCTGATGTATATAATTTGTATAAGCGTCATAAAATACAAAATGTTTGTGTTAAGTATGTAACATGCATACGTATTTTGATTGTAGCTACTAAAAGTATTATATCTGCTACTGCACTGAACCACTACAATATCATAACAGATAGAGAGCAGCACCTAAGGAGGGATCCTCTCTACCTGGAAGAACTAAGAATTGCACACTGACAGTACCAACAGTTCACGCTTGCCCTAAAATAAGAAGATATACTCAGATACACATTTGTGAGAACGGTTTATGTATACTTTTAGAAGAAAATAGGCGACATGAGCTTTCTGGATATACGATATATATGATGCTTCTGTCTACAATTAACATACAGCACCACCCTACCACCTCTCCTTCCTTGCCTATCCCTTCTGAAGAGTTTATAGCCGTCCACTGCAGCACTCCGGTAGTGTGAGTCACCCCACCACGTTTCCATGATGGCAACTATATCATAGTTTTCCTGCTGCATAGTGGCTTCCATCTTCTCCGGTTTGATGCCCATACTGCATGCATTAGTGTAGAAGCACTTCAGTTGGGCTAATGGTCCCACCGTCCCCACCACCTTTTTGCCTGGAGAAGCCCTAATTCCTACCTGTCCATTCCCAGGTGTGGCCAAAGTTTCAAACACATCAATAACACTCACATCTCTGCCGCCGCATGGATCTCCATCCCCTGCCTTCACTGAGTCAGCAGACTGAGGGACCTCACCTGCACACCGTCCCACAAACATTGGTATGCCACCCCCAGGCTTATCTCTAGAGATCCTGGTTTCATCCCTTTCCCCCTTCAAATCTAGTTTAAAGCCCTTTTGATGAGCCCTGCCAACTCCTGCGCCAAGAACCTTTTCCCCCTTTGAGACAGGTGTACCCCGTCAGTCGCCCGCAGGCCTGGTGTCACATAAACCGACCCATGATCAAAAAAACCAAAGTCTGGCTGCTGACACCAGGCTCGGAGTCAGCTATTGATCTTCTGGCTCTTTCTGTTTCTTCCCTCGTAATTTCCTGTAACTGGAGGGATACTGAAGTGTGTGTGTACTCAGTTTCCATTCAATAAGCAAAACTATTCCAGCAGCGTATGCTTTTTCATATAGTAAATATAATAATTTTTAATCTTTGATATATTTACCTAAGAAAGTTTAAGAAATGCTTAAGGAAGGCAGTTCATGTGCATTGGCATGGGTTGATTACAGTTGGTTGTTTTCTTTAAAACTATCTTTTTCATTCCAATTTCCTATTGTCTATCCTTGGAATTTAAGTCTAAGGGAAATGACTGTTCTAGTACATCATTGCCTTTATCATAGCAATTCCCATGTATCTTAATTGATTTTTCCTATTGTTGTCTTATAGGAAGAAAATCCCTGTGTTCTGTTTGGGGCTCTGGGAGTCCCCTAGCTATGATTATTTTGTCTCTGTTAGTCCACTCAATAGGGTAATATTTTGGAAGGTGTCATGAAAAATGAATGACTAAGCATTTAGAATGTGTAAATGATCTTAGAAATGCTCAAAAGCCCTTTGTAGCTGATGTTCAGAGATTTCACGTGTCCAGTTTTACATTTACAAAGGAAATGATGTAAATCATTGCTCTGTACATGTAGTTAGCAGTAATTCACTGAACTGCCTGTCAGATAAAATGCATCAAATACCTTCCATCGTATTTGTAAGTATGCTGGCTATACTCATTGCTCTTTGTCTTGCAGCAGAATCTTCCAGCATTTCCATGGAAATTTGATAGGAACTCAGTCGTCTTTTTCTTATTTCCGTTTCAGTAGTGGTGCCCTGTAAATGAAATACTGAGGAATTAAACCATCTTTTTCAACAGCCAGCTAAAAATATTTACGGTGTAAATATTGTAGTGATAATCAAAATCAGCTTTGTGCAGCATGCTAGACTTTTCTTACACACTGAAGATTTTTGTTCCTGCAGGAATTTCTTTATTCTTTATTGAGGAACTCAGTCGGAATTTTGTACAGTGCTAGGAATAAGCAACTAGGGGACACAATACCAAGGCAATATGGGACCCAAGGTGGTTCTCATTTAAATGACTGAGTGAACAAAGTTTTTGCTAGGTATCTTTGTGCTAGTGATTATTACTGTTCTTTCAAGAAAAAATGATCAAAGTTGAAACCTGTCACCTTAATTTTCAACCGCTAGTCATGTTAAATAATTAAAGTGAGAGTACAGAAAGAAGTGAACTATTATTGAAGAAAGTAACTTTGATACAAGAAACATGAGTATAATTCTTGGAATGAATTATCTCTCTAATACTGTGTACCACATTCCTAATGTGATAAGCATGGTTGGAAAATTTTATATGACAAAACAATCACATCTTACTTAATATTTCTTCTACCTAATTTTCACCCACTGCAATGCTCATTCAGAATTTGTGAGATATTTTTGCAGTGAGTATGCAAGTCCTCTCTGTTTTGTATGGCTTCTAATTATCTTTTCAAAGCAATAATACCCGGCTCTGATTTAAATGTGTCTAACGTGTTACCACTCTGTAGCATGTAGGTGTCCTTACAGTTGCTTTGCTTTCCTTCTGGAGTGTGGCCTAGGGATCTAAACACAGGAGTGGGATTAAAAAGTTCCTAAATCTTGGTTCCTGCTCTACCACTGACTCTGTGATTCATGGAAACCACTCATTTGTCTGTCTCTATCCAGAAAAAGAATAAAAAAGCCGGCAGAACTCATAAAGGATTTCAAGGTTATCTTAGTGTGAAGACGAAAAAACAGTTTTGAGCATTTGCTAGTACTATTTCTTTAGAGAAGATTCTTGAGTTAAATAGCTAAATCCTTTTTTCAAGTGAATGTATTTCTGAAATAGAACTATATACGGATAACCTCTGAGGTAATCTGATTGAATTTCTGGTATGAAGGCCTATATGAAGATAAGAGAGAAACAAAAACAAAAAGAAATGTGTAAGAGTAGTAATGAAATCTCAATACTTATTTATAATGAAAATATTTTTCAGGTTAAATAGAGTGCTATTATTACCACCAAAATACCATACTGAATCCATATTAAAATATTATGTATGACAAAGCTTGATTTTTTTAACATTTGAAAGAATATCTTAGCTTACAGAAGTCTGAAACTGAGACTGAAATATAATGTAATTGCAAAGGTACATAGGAATTGTACATCTTTTTCTCATGAAAGTTATGAGAAAAATTGCTTCAGGATAAATTCAGTATGGGGTATTTCTATTAACTGTCATGAGAGTAGTAACTGTATTCTGCTTAATTTTGCAAGTGTTTTCCTATACATATTTCCAAGTTATGCATCAGATGTCTACCTTTGTTGATGAGGTGAAACTCTATTCAAATTGTCAAACTCAATTTATGGGGTTTTTTTTCTTTCTATGTGCAGATCTCTTGCACAACAAGAATATAATACTTTACTGAGGCTCAGATATAGGAGGTTAAGGACTCTTTTTCCCTTCTGTTATTCTGTTATTTAGAAACTATTGCAAGTTATTTATCACAGCTCTAAGAAATAATAAGGCACGCAGAGGTGAGCAGTAAGAAAAAATTTTGTGCCTGAGCCAAACTGTAATAATTACTCATTTACTTATAATTACCTCTGGTATAAGCTGACCAGTAGGTGAAGTTAGAGTTGAAGGTCCTCCAACCAAGGAAACAACTCCATTGCAATCCACAGTGCTGTGCATCTTCCCATTTACTGGAAGGGCTGGTACCATTCTAGATGACACACTCGCCTGACTGATATTACTGTTGCGCCGTTCTCCATGTCGATTTGGAACAAAGAGAGAATCTCTCCTGCTCTCATTGTCTTCCAGAGTGCTGTGCTCATCATCAGCAAAGTCATTTTCAGATCCTATATCCTTTGCACGACCTCTGAAACTGAAAATGCTTGTTTTGCTGTTGCGCCTTGGTGAGAACAGGGAACCACGAATACTTAGCAAAGACTGCAAAAGATTTAAAACAAACCAAACCAAAACAGCATTAGAACTGAAATTCTAATTTCTTGGCTTTTTAAAGAATAGTTACAGTGCTGGAGGAAGGATAGCTACTTTCTTTCTTCAGTAGTATCAGTGTGGCCATTAGGGGAATGTGCTCATTAGGAGACCTGAAGGAGAGGGAAAAAACTCTTTTTAAGGTGAAGTAGCAGGACTCTTTTACTTTTCTTCCCTTATTCACCCCTGCATTCCTAGGGATAACAACTGATAACTCACCAATCATTGTTTTCTATTCTATTTGCTAAAGGCAGAAGTGGTCTTAAGTTTGGTATTAAATTCAGTCTCAGTTGATGTAAAGGACTTGTCTGCCCTCTTTACAATAGGCTCAATAGCGGGGGAACAGCATACACAGTACTCTAAAACTAGTAGACAGAGGCAACAGCTTGGGGAAGCTCTGGAGGTATAGCATGAACATGACTAGTAGCACTCTTGGGCATAGCACTCCGGGGGCCATAGCAGGCTGCACACCTACCAGAAGGTACCACTTGGCCATCAGGCAGCTCAAAGCAAGCATTCACCAGGGACACAGATACCTAAAGATATCCTCTTACAACGAGAAAAATAAATCAGTGGTTGTTGGTAAATCATCTTTTAATTACAGTAGAAGCTGGTTAATGGAATGTTCTTCTCCCTTGCTACATATTTTATGAACAGCATTCATGAATAAATAAAAAGAGTACTAATTGTGGAAAAAAGAAACACGGCATTACGCTTTCTTCAATTCCACATTTGTACAAATCTTTGCATCTTGGTACATCAAAAACCTGGTTTGAGATGATTATTTTTCACTAGTTTTGCAGGTGGAAAGTACTCATGTAATAGCAGTGGTTTTTATCCCAGGGTAATTAAAGTGAAAGTGACAACTGCACTATAATATATAAACCTATATTAATACTGTGAAAATCAAACACTGATAATATACTTATATCAATACATATGTATCTCTGTATATGCATACTCAGATTTGTACATACACACACAAAATGTGTGTGCTGAACTCGTTATAAAGATGTATTTTTTCTGCTCTTACAGCTATACCAAATTTTAATAATTTGGGCTGAAATTTTCTATGCTGGCTGTCAGCCTCAAGCTGAGTTACTTGAAGAATATCAGCCAAATGGGTTTGCTAACTCATTTATGTAAACTTGGCTGGAGCAAAAGTGCTGGTTTGCTTATGCTGAAAGATAATTTTATCTAAAAAAAAAGCTCTAGCTGCTATAGAGCATGACACTGAATTCTGACCAAGTGGTAAACTAATTATTGCACGCTTTGTATGTTTCTTTGTACGAGTATTTGGCCAACCTACAGTCCTTCAAAAAATCACACACTCATTAGGTTTCATCTGACTACCACTGCTACCCTTGTTTTTTTAGAGAATGTTTCCATGGCTGCTATGTTTTGTTTGTTGCCCAATCTTTCGAGTGTGTGTTATCATGCTCTGAGCACAGCTAAATGGATCAGGCCCCTCAGGGATTTAGGAGGAGTAATGCCTGCTCTGAAAGTCCCTGCTGGATTGAAGCAAAAGATGTAAGCCAAAATGGCCGCAATTCTAACACCTGTAGAGGCAGAAATACGTGTGCCTACATGCTCCTGGAAAGTAAAGTCTGAAAGGAAAGCTTGGCTTTTCTTGCAGGCTGCATCATTCATTTGCACATGGAATATTGTGTCAAAGGACTAAACCTCTATAGGAGCCGACTGGGCAGATTATCTCCCCTTACCATTCTACTGCATTGTTTCATGCTCTGCCACCCTTTTCACCAGGGAGCTAAGCACATGGCTAAGAAGGCAAAACCAGTTCTATGTCCGTAATCCTTCTGCTCTTATGGCAGCACAGTTTTCTTTCAGTTATATGCAGGCAATGTATGCCCCACAGCATTTTTACAACTGCAAAAAAATTACCAATACAGTCTTTCATTAATAAATTATGCTCATTTAGATTATTTACTTGATACAAGTCTCTTCATATTTTAAAATTTTAAATTAATTAAAAAAAATTATTCCAGATGGTCATTTATTTCCTCCCTGATGTGTAATTCATCATGTCTCAACATGAGCTGTTTCCTGTCTATTGCACCATTTCCTTTTCTTTCAAATCCAAGACATACAATATTTGTTTTCACTTGATTTTAATGGATTTTAATTATTTATTCTGCAACCTGAATTCACATTTAATTTTAATGCTATCAAAAGTCATTTGAAATGCCTTGCTTCTTAAGTTTCTGCAGAAGTTTCACAGTTCTTCATGACAATTGCCAGGATGAAAGCTTTCTGGGAGCTTCAGAGTATGAACAAATACATGCAACAATGCTTTACTGTATGTTAATAAAGCTACAGAAAGTTGATTATCTATCGAATCTCTTTGTCTCAAATTCTCCTCCCCTTAGTATACGCGCTTCTATATGAAGTGTTTTTTTCTGTGCACCACAAATGTATTTAATATAAACATAATATATTCCTTAATCAGTCTCTTCACCAGAAGCATATAAAAGAGCATCAGGGAATTTAGACTAGACAATGAAGAGGCCTATTATCAAGCAGTTAAAGCACAAGACTAGCAGGACCAGCAGTCTGAAATTCCTTTCTGCTCAGACTTTGTCAATGATTCTACTCACCATCCTCATCTATGAGGTACAGACACACACACACACACATATATATCTCTCTGAGACAGAACTGTGCAGTCTGAGATGAGATCTTTGGCTGCAGCTCCTTTATATCAGCCTGACTCGAAGTCCATTCCAATTAATAAAAGATTTTTTGTAGCAGCTTTGGCCCAAAACTAATAGTACATTTTATTAGACTGGAAATATACTTTTACAATATTATTCAAAGGAATTGAGATAGATTTAATAATTTGTTTTTCTTACTTTTGCTTATTTCTTATCTAGAGAACAGCCTGGTCATTCTTCTTAATTATAATAAACATTACTTCACTTCCTTCGAAATGCAAATGTATCTTTTTCAGACCAGGCATCATCATTATACTTGACTAATTACTGAGGCTTTGCCTCAAATTAAGCTTTCCTCCCATCAGTGCATATATTTCAGTGTGAAGTATTTCTGCCACTGAATCTCATATTTTGTATCAGTCTGTAAACTATCACACTTGATAGAAACACTAAATAGGATAAATGTTGGTAGTTGAACATGGGTAGTATTGGTAACTAAATGTCATCTGCTGGCTGAGACCAGACATGATCATTTTGAAGAGATGCATTTTGAGCGATTTTTCTACAAACACCATAAGTGTGTGTAGACTTGAAATAAGCAAAGGTATCATTAAGCGACAGAAGACGTTCTTTGATTTAAGGGGGTAGAACTTTGAAATTTGATTAAATGGTTTCCAGAGGTCCTTCCTAAACTATTTTTGATATGATTGCAATGATTCTCCATCTTGTACTGTGAATTTCTAATGAAAAAGAACAGTATGACTAAATTCTTACAAATACAAGCCCAAATTATCCCTATATATTTTGTCTTTATTGTGGAGTACTAGAGCTACTTTTCTCATTACCTACCATTTAAAGAAGCTAACTAAGGAAAACAACAGAAACTAATGGTGGTGTGGAATTTCCTATTCAGGGTATTTTGATGATGGGGTCTGCTAAAACCCCACATATTTATATAGTTTTGAAATGGATGCAGAACAGAGAACCTACGGTTGATTAACGCAAATATATGAATACTGATCAAAGAATCTTTGATTCTTTTTCTAATCAACCAGATACATCTTCAGAAACACATTTTCAGAAATGTTTTAATTAAGTTAACAATTATCCTTGGTATGTTCTTTTTATCCCTTTTCTAATAGAATGGGTCAAACCATATCAAACTAACACTGTTAACAGTGCTACCATTGTTTTTTTCCTTCATCTTTTACATAACTTCCAATATGTAAAACTGCTGTAATGTGAGTCAAAAACAAATTAGATGAACATGCTTTAGTAAAAAAGAGTGCTGTACCTGGTGGGGAGATGTGAACCTTTTTTCATATGTCAGTTGACTTCCTTCTGTGGAGAAGCGGAAACTTTTCCTTCTGATACTGTCTTCTGACTCTGACTTGGGAAACGTATCAATATCTCCTTTGTTCTCTCCTTCAGACATTTCTTTTTGTCTTCTTTTCTTCCTTCTGTTTCTTCTTTCTTTAGCACTCTTTGAGCTCAACTTTGATGCTTCTGAAGAACTTTCCAAGAGTTCTCCTAATCCCCCTATACCACTGAAATCTCTTGATGCAACTGAAGCTGCTGCTACTGCTGCCGTTGCCTGTCAGGTTACAAAGCAAGGTATTCTTAGTAGGCCAAAAAAGAACAATTTTATAGGCTTTTATCAACTGTTTTTATTATCACTGTATTAATACTGCTGGTTGTACACCCTTGCGTATGCAAATACACAAACCCAAATTGAATGGAAGATAAACTATTGAGTTGTATCCCTCCTCATTGTTTAGTAGCATAAGCTACTTGGAGCGTCAACTTCAGCAGAACAATAGCATCACCATTCCTTAAAGACTTGCTGCACAAGCACTGGTCTAAAATTATAGTAGTCAGAAAAGTAAAGAACGTGGGGCTTTTTCATGTATTTCAGACCTGCTTCCCCATTTTCTCTTGAGAAAAGCCCCACATTGTGCTCTAGCTGAGCACGAAGCTGAATCAGCAAAAGGCTGATTCCTTCTGTGTCCTTAAAGAGAAAATTAATCCCTAACATGCACCATAAGAGTTAATGTATCATAATCCAACTAGCAGCCTGCAAGTAGTTGAGTCCAGCCTTTCCTCACTGCCTTCACAGCAAGGACAGTCCCCTCACTTTCTTCTATCTTCACTGGCAACAGGCACACGCTCTAGACAAGTCTTCCAGCCCTCTGCCCCTCTTCATGTTTCCCCTCCCACATTTCCCACTGTAACAGCACTCTAGGTCTTTGTTATAGACAGAGAAAGGTACAGTTATTGTCTATTGCTGCTGCAGCCAGAGGGAAGAAAAAGTTTAGGTTTCTTCTCTAATGGAAAGGGATGAGATGCCTTACTGGAGCAAAGAGCCATCCCAAAACTCACGACCCGTATCTTCAACTACAGTGGTCAGCCTACCTGATTTGGTTCATTAGGGAAACCAGTTTTTAGTTATCAAATAAAGGAAGAATTGAAAGCGTGTCCAGTACTCTTCCCAGCAAGAACTGTGTGGGAGATTGCGATGAGATTCTGCAGTGGGAAATATGTTTGGGAAGCTGATAGGCTCCTGTGAGCTTATAAAAAAGGGTGGTGTGAGAAATGGCAGGAGACTACGGTTATATAACAAAGATGACTGGTAAATTTCTGGCAAAACATATTATATTCAATGCACAGTATTTCGGGAATGACGAGACATCTCTCTACCGCAGGAAAGGATAGTTTGAAAGCTCATAGTATGAATTAATGGCTTTCTCTGCCACAATATACAACCCATGCCATACAAGTTGACTTGATACAGACTTTTTCTGCTAAATACAGTATTAGAAGGATTCTGAAGTGTTTATCAATTAAAAAAAGTGATACTCAAAATTTTTTTATACTGGTTTCAGAATATCGTCCTTCAAATGCTCTAACAGAGACAAAGGGAGCAGATGTCACCACCCATCTACTTCATAATACTAACACCAAAGATCAAACAAGCGAAGCAATCCAAAGACCACTGTGATGACTTAGGTTTGTGGATGAATAGGTTCAGTGTCAAGGGAGTGAAGAGATGGGTCCCACACTTGTTTCCATCTCAGAAACCAATTCAGCAGCTCAGTGATCCACCTTGTAATGCATACTTTCTGCAAATATTTCACATACAAAAGGGATCTTGACTGTCATACTGCTTTTCCTATAATGAATTCAGTGATCATTCATTTAAAAAGTAACGACATTCCAGGGCCTTTATCCAGCCTTCCATGTTGTCTCTGTTTCGTATGGTTTTCTTCTTCTTCCCAACTCTGGATCAGCTTTACCTCTGTCCCCTCTCTCAAACATACAAACATCTAGATGAGCCTCCTGATATCTTTTGATATAATGTGATTTAGTCCCTTTCATGGATGAAACAGATGTTTAACTTTTTTTTTAAATTTGAATTTTGCAGGATTCTTCATTTTCTTTAGTGACTTGGAAGTGATAAGGTTGAATGACTAAAATAGAGATACACAGGTCCTGCATAAAGCTTTCTATTCAAGAAAAAGATGGAGAGTTTCACCTTCTATTAGCACTTTATAGAATCATTCTTAGTGAAAGTAGCTGTAACTTACTACCAAAACTACAGTTTCATAAAAGATTCTAATTTGCTAGCATTTCATAAACATTGTCCTGTTGAAAATGACTATAGGCCAGTTGAAAAGCAATAGAAAATCACTCCAGAAATTAGAGAGGCTTCTGACTTACAGAGCTGAATTCCTACATATATTTTACTTTCAGATAAAACCAAAGAAAACAAAGATTACTTTAAAAGAATTCTGAAGTAATATCTTTGTTATAAATATTGGTCATCTGTTCTAAGGTTATATAAACTTCTGATTGACTTCAGAGTGCTTGAATTAGGGATATGCTTAACTATCTATCTGGATAGAAACCTAAAAGAACACTGATTACAATCTTTCCCTCTATTTTCTGAGTACTGGGGAAGAACTAATAAGTACAGCAAGCCTGGTAATTCTTACCCAGACTGTAAACCAGAAGTAATGTCAATAGACTTTTTCCATGCTGTTCGTAAGACCTGTATCATAAAAGCATCATGAACTGTGACTACTTAAGGTCAGGTTTCTAGGACACTCTTATCACAAATATTTCACTTTTACAGCCTTTTGGTGAACTCAGTAGCATTTTTTTCTGTACCATTAGCTTGCTTTTTTGCTAACTGGTTAGTTCCTGATTTTCGTTGGCTATTTCCACTTTTGTAACTTGGGTGGTTAGTGAGACTTTTTTCTTTTTGTAATTCATTGCACAATTTACGCATATTCTAGTCATAAAAGATTATTATCTTTGCCTAAAGAATAAGGCTGTTCAGAAAGTACAATTTCCATCATTACCTGAGCTTCTTCTTGTTGCTTCTTCAGTTGTTCCAGCATCTGTTGAAATTCTGCCTCTTTCTGCTCTGCTTCTTCCATGGTTGCTTGATTCTGTTCTTCATAGGCCATGGCAACCACAGCCAGGATCAAGTTGATCAGGTAGAAAGAGCCCAGAAAAATCACCAGAACAAAAAATATCATGTATGTCTTCCCAGCAGCACGTAGTGTCTAGGGAGTAGAAAGCATATCTATATATTATTCCACCACTTATCTTTGTTACTGCAACAGCATTATGCTTTCAGCTTATGTACAAATAAGCCTATTTATATAATTCTGTATGTCACCTACAGTTCACATTTTATGTCATAAAAATTTCTTACCAGCTGATACAGGTTTTCCCAGAAGTCCTGAGTCATTAGCCGAAAGAGTGACAAAAAAGCCCAACTGAAGGTGTCAAAACTTGTGTAACCATAGTTGGGGTTTCTACCAGCTTTCACACATATATATCCCTCTGGACACTGCCTATGTGAAACCCAAAGAGAAGGTACTTAGTCATAACTTTTATTTCCTTCTAGAATATATTTGTTACCTTTTGGAACAATATGCATTATTTTTCCACAGGAAATCCATGAATTACAATTTAATTCATTCAGAAAAAAGTCCTGAGAAATGAACTAATAAAAGCGTAAATGAAAGATACCCTTTCCATCCGTTCAGTGGTTGAAATGACCTAAATAACTAAATTCTCCTCAGTCACATTTTGCAAATAGAATCTTTATTCCAAATGAATTTCCTGACAGAAATAATTGCTAAAACGTTGTTAAGGTTACAGGCAGATTAAACATTATTATTAGCTAAATCCAATTGTACTGTTAGGTATCTCCCACATAATGCTGAGATATTTTTTTTTTAAATAAGCTCTTCACTGTTGCCAGTTAGGTATTGGAGTTCAGCTAACAGTTCTAGGCTCATAACTGGGCACATGTGTATGGCAGAATTTGCCAGTAATGAAAAAGAGTTAGGCTTGGAACCCTTGAACTATGAAATCACTTATTCTTTCTTAATATTTTACGTATTCTCTTTCTCAGTTGCAACCTTTGCTTTCACCTTACTTTCTTCAATCAGTACATCCCAAAAATAGACTTTACAAGAGTTCAGATTTTATCATTAACACCAACATCATTTTCCAATCAAGCAGGAAGAAAGGCTGTTAATGAGTATTTTGTTTAGCCAGAGAGTAAAATATTTTGAGTTAAGTAAGAAATCATTGTTAAGCAGCAAAACTCTTTAAGTTCTGTAACACTGCTAAATATGGAGTTGCAGCTACTACGGATAGGTTTCATGTTTATTATTTTTTCTACAGAACATAACTGAGGATTTTTGAAAAGGTCTTACCCTGCATCAGAGCTATTACCACAAAGTAGGGCATCTCTTTGTCCTTCCAAAATGTAAAAATGAGCTGTGCAAAAAGCATTAGAAATATATGTGAATAAATCAAATGCACCTGAAAGTACTACAAAGTAAAATAAAAACAAATTGTAAGAAAATCAAGGTGGCTAGCTGCTGATCTCTTTGTAATTTGTTTAGGAACCCTTCTAATTGTTGTAATTGTTTATTTTATGTATTTGATCTCTGTCAGTCAGTGACTGTAAGCAGTTCTACATAAGGCAGAAATACAAAGCATTCAATATTCTTTGCTTGATCACAGATAGTTACACACTATAGCCACAAATATATTAAAAATAGTTATATCAGTGATTCTTACTTTCATCTTCAATGTAATCCTTCCAGTTAAATGTGCTCACTGTCATATTAACAAATGTACCATTTTCATCCATTGTGCTATTAAAGTAGGAAATAACATTTATTTCAAAAGTCGAATTGTCTGGCGGCCACTGCAGGCATTTATTCCTCAAGTTCCCCATGAACAGCTGCAGCCCTATTAGTGCAAACACACTCAGACAAAACACAGTCAGGATCATAACGTCCGAGAGCTTCTTCACAGACTGGATTAGGGCTCCTACAATAGTCTTTAGGCCTGCAAAGAGAAAAGATCCACAGATTTATCAAAGACTATCTTTGCCCTTCCCATATAATTTATACGTCATGCAGACACTTAAAATAAATTATGTTTTATTTCTCAAACAGTAAAGCTTCATGAGCAGCCTTAGAGATTGTGAAGATGAATGAAAGAAAAAGAATATTTTTTATGAATATGCAATGTACATATATTCCAATAAACTGAATATATAGTATTATTCTCAAGCAGGAAATTTTATCAATCATGCTTTCCTGATATGGATTTGATTTTATTTCTTAATTTTTCTCTGCATTTAATATTCTGCCAAATATTCAGTTTCCAGTTAATATTAAATATGACTTCACAACAATAGGAAGATAGAATGAGATAGAGTGGCAAGTCATTTTGAGAAAAAAAATAATCATTATTAAGTATGACTTCACAACAATAGGAAGACAGTATGAGTTATAATCACAAGTAATTTTGAAGGAAAAAATCATTTGCATTTGATAAATTTTCCTGTGCAATATTTATCTCAATTTTGGTAGCTTTTTTGTTGATACTTGGTTGTCTTTAAGACTAATGTCAATTTTAAGTGGTAAAATAAAGGAAAAAATTCAAAATCAAGAAAGCCATACTGCTAAAGCTCATTTAATATAAAAGAGACAACTTGTTATAATAAAATGCAGAAAAAACAAAGCAAAATAACCCATAGGCCTCATATTTCATGTTTCATGCAAGAATCTGTTAAACTCAAAGGCTGATTTTGCCAACTAAAAGAAGCTAATGCTGAAAAGGCAAAGAATCATAATCCAGGGTTATGATCCATGCCTTTTTTTTTTTGGTTTGGGTTTTTTTTTGGCAACACGAGCAGCGAACAGCAAGACTTATGCTCAAAGGAAGTGAATTCAACTTCAATGGAATGAAAGTCAGCCTCGGTGTTTAACCTCGCTCTCACCTGGAATGACTGATATTGTTTTCAAAGCTCGGAGAACTCTGAATGTTCTCAACGCTGAGACATTGCCCAGGTCCACAAACTCTGTCACATATCTGTAATAGGGGAGTTCACACACAAACACAATGACAGCACACAAATAACAATCGGAGTTATGAGGGGCCTAACACCTTACACCAACTACTTCTTACCTGGGATTACAGAAATAGTTTTCAAAGCTCTCAATACTCTGAAAGTTCGAAGAGCTGAAACATTGCCTAGGTTTACAAATTCTGTTACATACCTGTAGGATTAAATCACAGTTATTCAGAATTGAGGCAGAGCTTATACTAATTACGTGGGTCTTCAAAACCTCTGTGGCAATATTAGCAATCATACTTCAAAATTTACCTGTCTCTTCAGTACATCTAACTTTTATAATTCATTCTTTTCATCAATTTTGCTTAAATTTCATTGAAGTGAAACTCACTGATTTGTATTAGAAGAGCTAATTAAACTAGTTAGCTTGTACTAGGACAGTGACATGAAGTCAAAGGGATGGCTTCCATTCTGGTGAGCAGAAAAATGTAGGACATGAAATTAGTGTCCCTCAGCAGTAATTACACTAGCGGCTGACACTGTGCTAGCTCCTGCCGTATTTTACTTTGATTTAAGTACTAAAATGTGTGATACGTTGTCTAAACTTCACAGGTTGCAGAAATTAAATACTTTTAAATCAATATATTTATTATAATAATATTTGCCACTAATTTCATGCCCTAAAAGTTAAAAAAAGTTCTTGAACCACTTACGCCATTAAAATGACACTGAAGTCAAGCCAGTTCCACGGGTCTCGCAGAAAAGTAAAACCTTCTAAACAGAAGCCCCTTGCAAGAATTTTGATAAGTGATTCAAAGGTATAAATTCCAGTGAAAGTGTACCTGAAAAGCAGCAAAGCAGGAATAATGGATTTTTGCATACTTACACTTACAGACAGGGACATTCTTTATCAAAGATGGCTTACAAGAAAAAAAAAAAAAAAATTTAGAAGTGAAAGGAGGAAATAATTAATTTAACTTGCCCCAAACACTTAAGAATGTAATTGTTGTTCAGTAGATGAAATTTAAACCCAGCACAAATATACTATTCGTTTTCTAAAAGGCTGATTTCATCTCAGTTTTTATGCTTGCAAATAATTTCAGACTCTAGTATTTATTGCTACATTTCAGACTTTGATATTTATATGTACATTCTCTGGCACTCACAGGGCTGCCTCTTTGCTTGCATTCACAAATCAGGTAGATGTCTAAGTGTTACAAAAAAATGAAGAATTTTTTTTAATGTCAAAATCGGAGGGCTTTGTGAAAATCACTTCTGGATAATAACTATAGTCATGCCTATAATACAGGTTTATTTCATAAATAATCATTAAATGTAAGAAAGCATTCTTGAAGATGTGGAGCACGATTAGCAATTTACCTGGTGTGGGAACAACCATTCATTTAAAAACGTATAAGAGTCAGTTACAACCAACGTAATGCAGGGACTTCCTGAGACCCACATGGGTCCAGGACGACCTCCAGAATAAAGGAAGTCTACCTACAGACCCTACTGCTCTCCTTTCGGACTCTCAGCGCCCCTAACAAGCCATAGTCACTGGTGAGCATACTGGGAATGGGTGGCTACTAGTAGAGTTTCTAAACAGAGCCTTCAGAGTAAGGTTCTTTAATGCAGTGAAATAAACAACTAGAAATCAATAATGGCTATTGGAGAACAGGAGAGAATGAAAGAAACCGCAAGTGGTTAGAACCAGGTTTTTGATGAGTAGTATTATCTCAAAGAAAAAACATAACATTTCAAATGAAAACGTGTATCTGTATTTTGTTAGAGAAAAAACATCATGCATAACCACGAACAAGATAGGAAACAGAGATATTTTGTGGTTTCTTTACTTCTGTCAGCTCTTTGTTACTCCTTCACAGGTAACGACCTTTCCTCAGTGGTTTGAGTTTCTTGTGTTTTGGGTGTTGTGTGTGCTTACTGTGGTCAGCACTTGTGAGTTCACATCAGTAAGCCACAATGAATGTCCCACTGTGCTAAGATCATGGACACTCAAGCGATGTATGGCTGGCCTCACCAATGACATGCAATAATTTTACATGCACATTTGAGTTCAGGAGCTCCTTTTCCAATTTACAGCTCAGAACACCCAAGGACAAGAGCTTGTGTTTGTACTTCACAGTAGAAGTTCAGATATTCCTCAGACATAATTTTAAAGAGCAAGGCATTACTCTTCTGGCATGCAGCTTTCCATAAATGCTTCTTGTTTGGAGTCACACGAAAACAAAGATGAAAAAATAAAGAAGTAAAAATGTTTCACTTACTCTACATTCTTTGTCCAGTCTGGAGGGTTACTCATGGTCATAAATACACAGTTGGTCAAAATAGTGCACATGATAAGCATGCTGAATAATGTAGATTATAGTCAAGGCATGTAAGTCAAAAAAGTATGACAGTTTTATAACACTGAAATCATTAAAAATATTAAGTGTATAAAAATATGTACAAATAAAGTGACATTCTAAATAAAATCTGAAAATAAAGCTTTGCACATAATTTTATCTATTATAAATGGTGTGCCATCTAGCATGTTACGGTGCACTTAATGTAAAAAAATGCATTACTTTTATAATTATGGCAGGTTTAGGATTTAAATGAAACTTAAACACATCCTTAGGTCTGTAAAAATATGAAATGAGTACCCAAACATCATTACTCATTGAAGCCTGGGGGATCACTCTAAAAGATCTTTAGGCAGAGCTCGGTTGTTTATGCCCAAGCCATTCTTTGGACATGATTGAAATATATTGGAAAATATTCTCCTTTATTCTGACCTGGATCTTTTATAGGACACCTACCCCAATACTGAAAAAGTGTGCCTGAAAAAGCAGCTTTTTCCTCATGCTCTTTTGTCCTTGCTAAGTGAGTCTAGTTCGTCAATAGTACTACTGGTCATAGTATAAGTGTGACCTTAGATATATTCAAGTGCAATGGTTTGTTACTAATTCGGCCTTAGCTGCGGGGCTTAGGATGGGATCAGGTCCCCTTTTGTATATAAAGCCTGATATTTAAACTCTGACAGCTTTAGGTGGTTCAGTAGAGAAGTCTCTTGGTAGGAATGAAGATCATACTGCAATTCACATGTAATATTATGGCTTTTTAAGTGTGATCAGTGTATGTTTAGTTAGCATAGTACACCCACACAGACCTAATTTGTATATCTGTATGGAAAGTATTATTTCAGTAATTAAACAGTTTTAAATGGCAACCCTTAAATCAACATTAAGAAAAAAAAGGATATGAATGTACCAAAATCTTGATAGCAATTTTTCTGATGGGATTAAAAGGAGTTAAAATGTACAAGGCAGATGTGGCACTGAATCGGAAAATTGCCTTCCCCTTATTCAATACTATGAAAGTCTGCAAAAAAGAAATACAAAATTAAAATACAGTGTTGACTACATGTCTTTACCTCCTTCTAAAGGATTCCATTCTCTGCCTGGGAGGTTCAAGTTCCATTCTACTGTCTACCTGTGGTAGGAAAATAACTGATTTCTATGAATACAGCATATTAAGCCCTCCACAGCCAATTCTCCACTTTTCTAAATTTTCCAGCATGTAGACTGGATTCTGATGTTATTAAAATTGGTGGGAATTATCATCACCAATGCCAGTTTTTTAATTATAGCAAAATGTGGCGTTTCATCACTGAAATATTTTCAATTTTATTTTTAACAAAGTCTCTGATTAAAGTCAGAATTTCAAATTAATCAAATGCATTCGACCTTGTGAGCAAACACTAACAAAACCAATACAGCAAAAGGGCAATTCTAAGCACCAGTTTGTATTTGGAACAAATACTTGACAGTATTATATACACATATATATGGTGACAAGGACAAACACCTGTCACTAAACAATGAACCATAATTTTTAAATAGTTTTGCATTCATTTTAGATTTTCAAATATTACCTATATATTATATGCATCTTCTAAAAATGTATCTGTGAAAAAATAACAGGGATTAATAAATTGCCAGCTGACATCATTCTAGCAGTCTGAGACAAACGTACACCAGAATTTAGCATCATATAACAACAAATATTTTCTTAAAAAAACCCCGCTGCTTTCATTTTTAACAATATGCTCTTATTTTCCCTGTATGTGAGCACCAAATTTAGGTAGTTACCATCTTTTAAAATTTGACCTATGGTTCATGTTCACTTTCATTCTGTTCCTGTTGGCAGTCATCCCCTAAGTGTTTTCATTTTTATTCCAAGTGCATTTGTGTGTGAGGTTTACTTGCATCTTTGGTGCTGTTTGAAATTTCTTCAGGACATGACTATTCTTCATTCCTTTTGCTCTTTGTCAATGGTAATGGCTCTGCTTTGTGTTACCATAATAGACTTTTTGTTACGCTCTCAGCAGAGCTATATAGTATCACTGTTCTCCAGGTTGATTTCCATTCTCTGTAAAAACTGGGCTGTGATCAGAAAAATGCTGCCCTCTCCGTGGCCTTTACTGCCTTTACTGCGTGGTCTGCCGTCTCTGGGAGAGAAAGCACACCTCTCTATAGGGGGAAAGGAGACAGGTAAAGGAGCGTTGCCGGTGCCTGTTCGCAGAATAACATCAAGCGTAGCACTGAGGATGACAGAGAATGGACTTAACGCTCGTTGGCATTTCTCTCTGCCCTACAGTCCTTCGCCCCACTAGAAATGGTAGAAAGATGTTGCCTGTCCCAAGGTCACTGCTGCAGCTGAGCCTGAAGACAGACTCCAATTCACAGATCATTTTCTCTGCATTGACAAGTCGATGATTAAGAGCAGTTTCTGCTATAAACTAGAGGAAGGATGACTAATTCTAGTTCATCATTTAAGATGTCCATTTGTTTTCTGTTGAGCACATTAGGCTGGTACGTAACATAAATACAGATGTTACTTGTGACAAAAGATTCTGCCATTTACTAATTACTCTCATAGACTAAGTCCATCAGTAGTCCAAGTTTTTACACTTTTGTTCCAAAAAATCTGACTCATTTTTCTAATCATTGGAGGTTAGAAAGTGTACTTCAGTACTTCTCAGGGTTTCTGATACTTCATTTGTAGAAGACTTGCTTAGAAAACTTTAGTCCTGAACTTATTTATGCAACTTTATGAATTGTTTTGCAGCTAGTCAAGAAAAGGGCTTACCACACACAATTATATTGTAAGTAAGAATCTTCATAGAACTGTTGATATAACCAAAACCACATAAATGAAAATAACCCTTGGCAACACTCCCTCTCTGAGCTTTCATTGCTTTAAATTTCCTTAATAATGTTAATATTTGTATTATCTACAGCACTGTTTATTTAACTTTGGCAACTGTTAGCTTATGCAATTACATATGGATTCTGCTTTATTTTCCGTTCCTGTTACTGAAGCCATTATTTTTAAAACAGTTTTGCAAACCACAAATTTAGCCACAAAATTGAGAGCACTAGTGGCATGATTTTTTCATAACAAACAAAATAACTTTCTTCACAGTTTAAGATATTTTAGGTCTTCATTTTTCTATAGTTACTTAACATCAAGTTTCTTATCTGGATGGCAGCCTGGAATGCCTCAAGCCATCAAGGGAGTCAAGGAAAGACAACCCAAGCACTTGCCCATAAAACACCTTCTGCACTTTTGAATTTGCGGTTATTATCCACAGCTTCATCTTCCTTCACTCTCCTTACCCACAACACTTTGCAGGTCTACCAGGAACTGGGAGAACATCTTGATGCTGCTAAAGGAGCGTGCAGAAATAAGCAGATACAGAGCACAACATTCTCCTACCACCAGCTGTACCTTTTACTAATCTGTGCAGGACATAAAGTATTTTTAACTATTCCCAGGCTGGACTATTTCAGATCCTGGAGGAATTTAACGCAGGCTACAACTAATCCCAGCTATGGAGATATACTTCTTTGTACCTTGTCTTTCTCTTAAGTCATATAATGGTAGTCTGTTTCCAGATTGTACGTGTCATTGCTACAAGACCAAAACGCATATACTCTACTGCAGATCCTGACTTTTAAAAAGGTCAAGGGGCAAACTTTTTCCTTGAATGGACCTCTTCGAACTAGCCTTTCTATTTCCAAGTCCTTGGCTTGCGGATCATGTGAAAATGAGGACTTTGTATGACTGTACAATCAGAAGGGGAAGGACACCTCTTTTCAGAGTTTAAATTCTTTGTAGAACACAACTATGCTATTAATGGTCCAGTTGTGTCATAACCTTGCACCTGTAACTCGGGCATATTACTTTTCTTTCACAACACAGAACCCTTCGCTCTGCTCTTTCTGCATGAAAACTCTGTTAGTCTTCAGAACAACAAAACTGTCTTTTTTTCGACTCCTTCCTCAAAACCTAGCTTTTCTGTGGTGTCTGCTGCAGGCTTCTAACTGACAGCTGTGCAGCAGAGAACTGTCATAGCAATCCCAAGCACCTCAAGCAACAGTTTTCATTGTGGTAGTTTTATATGACCCAGAATTCACATGGAGTCTTTATATGCTAAATATATATAGAAAGAGGTATAATCTATACATACGTAGATAGATATACGTTCACACATGTTATGTAGCTATAACAGAAGCAAAGAATGTGATTATAGTCCCGTATTTCACTAACTCGGATAGATTATCTATCATTATCTACAACCATCTCCACTGCAAAATCATGCTTGGAAAACCTTGTTTGTCATATCCAGTCTTACTGCTACATTGAAATCAGGAAAATTTAGTCATGTTCGCAAGTTCAGGCAAGCTCAAGGAACCTATATCTTTTACTGAGGTAAATAAGAAGTAACTCAACGGAAGTTGAAGGAGTCACAATATAGAAGAGCATAAGTCAGTTCTGTTAGATGAAAGGATGTTTCTGTGTAGTGGCTCGATGCCTCTAACCATCACATTTTGTGATTAAACTTTTCTAATGTAGAAAATCATGTTCTATTTTGTGCAAAAGATTATTCACTTACTTTTTTATTGATATAATATGGGTCCAGGTCTTCCAAAGGTTCAGATACCATTCCTGGAGGTATGTCACCATAAATAAATGGCAGTGTCTTTCCTGCCTCCAAGTCACTGTTTGGTTTTGGACCATTTTCGTCATCATCATCTGTATGTTCTTGCTTGGGCTTTTTAGCTTTTTCTTCTGCAGAACGCTTTTCAATAGCTGCGAGAGAATCTCTAGTAAAATAGCGGAAACTTTCAGGTCCTGGTGGTACCAGCAGTGCCTGTGCCATGTTTTCATCCTGCAAATTTAAGTACTTTTAGCCTCTTGCATAAGAATGACCTATAAAAGAAAATTAGATAATTTAGGAAAACTAGATTGTACCAACAGAAAAACACCCCAGCATTTGCTCAAAAACACTTCCCAGGCCTGAAATAGAAGCAGCATATTTCAAAACTGAATAAAAGTTAAAAGCAACTGTTCAGACTTTATTTAGATATTTTATAAATTATTTTTCAGCTTTTCCCTGCTGGTGTGGAAAAAGGCACTACTTCTGCCCACAAACACTGCTTTGCCTATGTCCTTAGACTCTCCCAGTTAGAAAATACTGATACAAGTGTTTTAACAGTATATCTTTTTTTAACAGCAAGTATAAATGCATATTCTATGAAGTACTCTTGATAACTGTAAACCTATTTTTTACTAGTTAATACATTTTATCTTCCCGTATTTTTTCAAGTAACAGTGATCCAACTGTATAAAAGCAAATACTTTCATTAAATGAAAAAGAAGTTTTTGTATGATTAATGCTTTTTAAATGACAGCAATGGAATTATGGGAGGAACAAGCCTAATTCTTTCTCACTGACAGTTTACTGTGCTGAAGGTTAATGTTAGGTACCCAAGCAGGTTAGGTTGCATTTATTGACTGTCTGTGAGCTGCGAATCAAAGCCACAAGCCTCTTAGGTAAAAGGAAACAGGATGTACAATCAAGAGCATGTGGGAAAAGAATGCTGCTCCTGATTTTTTGCAAGGCAAGTGTCATAATAGTATTTCAGACTAAACCTAGTTTGAAATTTAAGACTCTGGTTCCCGGTGAATGCCTTTGGTGCCAGTGCTGGCTGGTGTTGTCCCTGCTGCTTTTTCCTGCTCTCTGCACCAAAATCTCGACTGTACAACACATCTCTTTTTGAAGCCTTGCAGCACATCAGCTGAAAGTAATGCTCTTTTCTTTCTTCCAAGTCCTTCTGCAGCAGGACCAGTTGCTTAACTGATGCACTGTACAGCACAGTAGAGAGGTTTAAATGGCTGGAGGGAGGGAATGGCAGAAGGAAGGCAGATTTGATTAAGGAGCAGTGCCACCAAGTAAGAAATTATAGCCTTATTTGATGACTACCTTGCAAAAGGTTGTGGCATAGTGTAGTAATAATTTTAATTATGAAAACCAAATTTTAAGAGTGAGTTTCAGTGCCTGAAATGAGTTCTAATTGTGTTTTATGTACATGAAGACATGTAGCCTTCCCTATGTTACCTCATGAATGTGCAACAACTGTATTCTGGAGTTGCCAAGTCTAGATTTGAGACATAATATTATATTAATTTGCATTCATTCAATTAGTCTTTCTCCTAAAGCTTCTTGCCTGTCTGGAGTAGTTTGTAGAAACTGCGCACGCACACACACAAAAGTGCCACAGTAATGATCTTATGAACTAATGGATTACTTTTCAAATGACCCCCCAAAAATAAAAAACTGTATGAAGGTAGAGGGGGATATTTAAAAGTGCTTGAAGAATCTACAGTAGAAAACTGGAGGAAAGAAATGAGACTGCATGTTCCTAGATCTGAATTACCAATCCAATGACATGGTGAGCAAACCTGCTCCTGTGCCACCCCAAGTCTATCTCTGGAGTGGGTTCACAGCACGGAATCAGTGTGTACAATCAGCACTGATCATTGAAATAATTTAGTTGGTAGGTTATAGCACTGAGCATCTAAGTAACGCAAGAGCAAGACCCGAGGTACCTGACCACAAATTAATAAATAAAATATACTGTAATGTAGACATGGAGAAAGCTTTTCTCCAGGAATAGTCTGGAGAATGTTGAGTTAATGTAACGTGTAGAATCAGAGATCCTGGAGGGGCTGGAGGTACTGATGCAGTACAAATTGAAAACCAAATTGGTAAGCCAGCCAGCATCTCCAGCGGGCAACCTCATCACATGTTGCTATACTGAAACTTCCGCTATTAATTTTTAGTTTGTACAAGACAGACGCCTTTGCTCATACTTGTTCTGTATTAATGTAACTCCCAATTATAAGGATCCTAAACCCCAAATTGTCCTTTATTTGAGAGTTAAAAGCACACATTCTCTGGATACAGTCGATACTCCTTTGATTATTGCTTTTGCCCATCCAGGACTAATAAACTAAGAAGACGTTTGAGGTTTCCCTTTGGTCTTTCTGAATAATTGATTCCTTTGTTACACATTTTACAGGTCTGTGATTCAAGTTGTTCACGTAGGTGCCTTGTCTATGAAACTAGGCTTGAAAAGTGCACCCTCCTAAAGTCATCAGTGGGCCCATCTTCTCTTTTTAGTTTAGTGCATTTGGTTAGGCTGCTTTTCATCCATTAACAGTTACAGTTATGAATGCTATAAAAAAACACATTGTCCTCACTAGAAATATATGTGTTTGTAATGCCAGAAGTCCACAAAGGGGCCAATGAATGACTGGGAAAAGTAATATTAGCGGACTTGGGGTTTCACTATATTTCTCAGACCGTCATAAAACATGCTTTATAAAGGTTTTCTTGACAGGTTGGAAACATCACTTGAGTCCTTCCTCCACTACTGTCTAGTGCAGTTATATCTTTCCTGGCTGCTGCTATTAAACAAGAAGTTTTTTCCTATACTAAATATACCCCAAGTGTTTTCATTCAGATTACAGGGCTTAATAGAACAACACCCAAATATGTGTTTGATTACTGTTGCTATACATGCAGTAGCTTAATAGAACAATGAAACAAGAGTAATTCTGTTCCCTGCACTGAGCCCTGAACAAGTTCTTAGCAACCCTTGAACTGTGAACCACTTGGTTTTCAGTGATAGCTTCCCTCTTATTCCTTCTAAAATTGCTAGTTATCCTGTGACTAAACTGCTAGGACATGAATGATACTGGGCAGAATTCAGACAAACAAAGAATTCTGTCTATCTAATAATTTCAGAATAGCTTTCATTAAAAAACTATCTTTAAAGGAATAGTCTCAAAAATACATGTAAGATCTGGGTCATCCAGGCCCCTCAGTACCTGATACTGCTCAGCAAAAAGAATTTCAAGTATTTGAAATATAATTTGGGCCTAGATACCATATCTATAATGGTCTACAATTCAATTGATTTCAGTAGAAAAAATAATAATAATTTATTAAAGACATGCTTTTGCTAAGTAAATCCATTTACTTGTATTTGAGCATTGCATTCCATAAATCCTTATCCAGTTTTCCTTCAGTCCCTTCCTTTAAATAATATTGAACAATTAACTCTATCCATATGTTCTTAATTTTATGCATATTTCACTTAATTATATTATGTCTATGGGTAACTTGTTAAATTTTATTTTTGAATATAATTATCTTCTCATCATTTACACAGAAGATGACTCAGAAAGTAAGTGAAATATCTGTGCTAACAATGTCAAATTAATTTTTGTGTGTCTCTGAAAAAGCCAGAAGTCACCATCTAAAGTATTTATTTTTATGATACCTTAAATCAGGCAAACGGTAAAAGTGAAAATATCAGTGGAAGAACCAGGTGGATACTATAAATATTTATTAAAATCATAAAGTAATCTAACAGGTTATTTGCATTCTGGATGAAACAATCCACATATACCCTTCAAAGTTTTCAAGGTAAAGAAATAACAAACCTTGCAGTGTTTCCTCTTAGGGGCTGTTTTTTTTTTTTTTTTTGCTTTTAGAACACTTGCATCAGAATTATTTTCCTGCTAAAACCTTAAAAAGGTGACTACTGAGATTTTCATTCCATTAAAACTGAAACACTGGCACACAAACATTTATTTGATTAGAGTTGGAATAAGTGTAAGGCTAGCAAATGGAATCTGTAAAATGACCAATATCATAATTTTCTTATGTTAATCCTTCATTTGAAAGACTGTAATTTGGGACTAGTATCTTCCTCTGTGCCAAGCACAGCAATAGCCTCTCAGATTCTAAAATCTGGATGAAAAACTCTACTCTAAATGAGCAGTGTTAATGAGACTAGCTGTCTCCCACTAGGCCAGCAAAGATACTTGTCCAAATCAAAAAGGTGCGGCTCCCATAGTAGGAGAGGCAGAAACGACAGGGCTAATGGCACCACTTCAGCATCAGCTAGAGATTATTTTCTGCAGCTTTTGAAGGAAAAAGTGTAGCTGTTCTGTGCTGATGTCATCAGAAAATCACCTCAACTCAAACTACCACTGTCCTGAGAAGGAAAGGAGTACAGAGTGTATGCAGGAAGAGTCTAATGAAATGAGTCATCTTAACTCTCTCTCCTAGTATTTGGGAAGTGGGTTTTTTTTTTTCAAAATTCAGGTATTATTTTTCTGGAAGTGAAGATAAGTTAAGTTTAAATTACTATGCTCTGATGAAATTCCAAATTGGGTAATGCCGCATTCAATTTATCCTAAAAATAAAAGGATGTATAAATATTAGTTTGTTGTGAAGACGATTTAAAATAAAATATTTTTATTGAAAAGTCTCATGGCATTTGTGCACAGAGGCTAATTTAACAAAGAAAAACCTATCTTATCTATCTTATCTGCTGAAATATTTTGAAGTATTTTTTTACAGTTATAGATTATTATATTTTCAAAACTGACATTTACCTTGTTTTTCCTGGCATCTTTACACTATTTTTTAGTGCTTTAAAAATATTTTAATAAGAAACAGAACTCCAAAAAGAAAAACATGAAAAGTCCCAAAGTGTCACTGCTGTAATTCAAAGTGGTAAATGCAATGTAATTGAGATATCTAAAGAGATATCCAGTCAAAACTATCCATGGGTCCTAAGCCAGGAAATCTGTGAATGTTGGTTCCACAAAAGTAGGTATTTTCAAGGAAAGGAGTGATCTCCTCAAAGCTGAAAACAGCCTCCAACATTTAGCACCTGCTCAGAACCTGCCTCTTCTTTAAACTGTAATCTACTAATTTAAACTATGATCATTTGTGTTTACAGGTCCTAACTGACTGTGTACGGTTTGTTTCCCTTTTTTCCATTCCTTCCAACAGTTATCATTCATCTATTGTGTCATTTTCCTTAGACTATAATTTATCTGTAGCAATTACTATAATTTTTGTCTGGATTTGTACAGTCAGCCTCAGTAGCCTGTAGGCATTAGTGTTACGTAACGATTCAAAATAAAAATAATGAAATCCCCACCAGGTATTTATTAATAAAATTAATAAATCACAGAAGACAAAAATACTTACTTGTTATTAGACTATGGAATCAACTAATAAGGGTATGTAACAGAAATAATGTTCCCTTAATAAAACCTTCCTTTAAAAAGATTTAGAATGGGGTAGTGATAAGTGGCTGAATATGAATTGGTAGTTCACGTTGGCTGAAACCTGACTGAAGAACAGTAAGTACAGGAAATACCGATGAATTAATACTAATGTGGTGCTTCAGGGATGTTACACACCATTTTATTTAATGTCCTAAGTAATGACTTGCAAGAAGGTGTGAAAGCATGTGAACTAAATCTTAAGAACCCCAACCTCAACAAAAGAAAGTACTGCAAGAGGTTGGAAATCCGGGCAGAATATAATGCATGAGGTTCAATCTGACTGATGAAAGACTAGGCAGATGGAAAACACTCAAACCAGATTATTTTAGAGACTGGAAAACAATCTCAGACATGTCTGAAAGATCCAGAAGCTGCTTCTTGTGATATCTTTGGGCACCTCTGTCTCTCACCAAGACATTGCTATGGATAGGCTTTCCCCCCACTCGTTTGCCTGTTTGTGCCCACTGGCATTCCACACTCATCTCTTTTCTTCCCTCTCTACCTCACTGCAACATTTGCTTTTGAATTAATTTTATCTTATTTCTTCTCTCCTCCTACCTAGGAGTGGAAATAGTGGCTTATGAATGTTACGTCAAGGCTAATGCATGCTGTACCTAGTAAACAGGACTAATCAAAAATAAAGAGGTTATGTAAAGCAATGAACCCGGATTCCTCAGATACATACCTGCAAGTTGTAGAACCCCTAAAATAAATTGTTTGATCTATTTATTTATAAAAATTGACCAAAACCTCTAGGAATTCTTTAAACGCAGGCCTGCCCTGTATCTTCCTGAACACCAGAAGTTGCCTCTGAGGAGGTGTGAGAAGAGATCAAGGGTGAGTACTGGAAGTATTAGAGAAACCTGAAGAAGGCCAAATGAAAACCACATGCAATTTAAAAGGAAGAGGAAGGGTCTCTTTTTTAGCCCATCAACCTATTTTGAGTACAGTACTTAGTATTTTGCAAATACAGATCCTAACCTTCTAATGGAAAATAGCTACCATACATGTAACACAAATTTCTACAGCTAGACCTCGTTAAAGATGTTGGTTTCATTTCCCACTGATATTTTAGTGAAGATATATAGCACTATATCAAATGGCCATCTTATGAAGTGAAATATTATTTCTGACTGAGAAGAAAAGATGGTCTTACCTTTATTTTTCTAAGAAATGCCAAATCTCAGAATTTAGCCACTTGATCTTTTGCTATCATGAAAACAAAAAGGCTGCATTTCTAGCAAAAAATGGAATTGGTAAGAAAAGTTTCTCCTTGGGAGCTGAAGCTTCTTCAAGACTGAAGTTTCTTCAAGACTCTCTCATTCTTTGTTCCTGTGTCCAAAGCTTCTCAAAATTAATTGCGGTAGACAAAGATAAGTACTTATTCACATAGATGCATTTTTCCAACCTAAGAGCAAGGAGATGCAGGAAAAGCAGGGTGGAACATGGGTTAGTCCACAAAACCTAACACAGACCGAACGTAGATTTAAGAATATCCTTTAAGTTATATGGGTTTCAAAAATTCCATTTGTTCTTTTACCTGCATGCTTTAACTAAAAGGGAAAAATGGGTCTTGTTGAGATTACTGCATGATGAGGGCAGTCTTTAGTAGACACAGGATAACTGTGCCCAGGTGAACAAGAGTCTTCTCATCTGTTACTTAGGGAACTGCACAGTGTATCATTACTCCCTACTGGATTTACTCTCTTTAACTAGGAATAGAAGTTAATTCAGTCTATATTTGCATGAATATATGGATACTTCTGCATGTTATTTATCTTAGAGAATGTTGGTATAAGTGTTTTTCTTTGTGTGCCAAAATTTTTCTTCCATCTCAAGCAATGTAATAGCAGAAAAAGAGAATTTTTTCTCCAGGTTCCTCAGTTTAAAGATTGCGTCATTACAAGAGCTGACCAAAGGTTGGCTATGGCTTCCTCAGTCTTTAAAGCTTTAATAATCTGAGTACCTAGTTAATTAAATTTAAATAGTCTACTTACATCTTGCAAACTTTAGTCTTCAACCATTGAGACTGAGATGAGATGCCTTTGAGACATTTAATCTCATTTGAACTAGATATATTTCTGGCTCTTTTCGTACTTTTTAAATGTTGTTGTTATTTTGCTTTTATTCCTAGAGAAGAAAAGGAAAAGAAGACATCCCTCTCTTCTAGGTCTTTGCTCCTGCCAAAGGAGTCCTTAATAATACTTTGCTCCAAATGTAGTGAGAATGAGCAGCCACTGTAGAAACTCTAGATAAAATAAAGAAAATCTGTGTAGACACAGATCCAGTCAAAGAAAACACAGAAGGTAGAAAAACAGAAAGTGAAAGCTTTCGACTAGACTACTGCTCCTATTTATAAAGACAGAAGATCTCCAAGTACTCCTACAGAAAATATATTTAAAATACTAGCCTAAAATCTAGCCAGTACTAGTTACTATTAATCTAGAATTACATTTCCACAAAGATACAATAAGTAATACCACAATTAGAGCTTCTATTTGTTTAATAATATAACATAAAGACATTCTGATGATTGCTAACGGCAAACTCTTTCAGTGTCCTGGTCATTTGGAGTAAGGGACTGATTCAGCACATCTTACTGTGGTGAGTCACACTGGAGAGGCTCCACTGAAGGCATCTGAAAGCTGTGTCTCCAGTACTGCCCTCGGGGAATCATGACTCTCATACTGCCACCAATAGTACTTATACACCAATGCATATTTTCCACTGAATGTAGCTTTCCCTGGGGGTACACAGGGGATTTCCCCATCCCTTTGCCTACTGGGTGCATCTGGGTTCTGGCTCTGAAGTAGCATTGTGGCTGAAATCTGATCTCATGGTCAGATTCAGTGCAAATAAGCAAAATGTGTAAGTGCTGTTGCTCGCAGGCTTTAAAATAACATGAAAGGGATACTATGGCTTCCTAATAAAAGACTAATCGCTAATACTAAGCATTTATATGACATTTATTTTCGAAAGAGCGGGGTGTAACTATGTAACTACTATCCGGTTTTTAAAATATTTGCCAGTTTGCAAAATGTTGAGGAAATCATCGTTAATGTGTATTGAGGAATTAATCTTTAGTGTGAAAATTGTTAATAACATTAGCAGTGCAGATAATTTCAATAAATCTGTATTTTGAATTAGAGCGCAAGGCAGTCACAGAGAACCTTTTTTCACATGTAACCCTACCACCTAGTCTCCATCCTCCTAGTTATTATATCCTACATATGTTTGTACTGGCTGTATCTCCAATGGATAAGGGATGCAGCTTTGTTATCAACTAACGCTATACATCTCGGTAGTATAGTAGTATCAACGGTAGTCAGCAAAAGTTGAAGGAAGGAGGTTGGCAGAATTGTGAGCCTTCTGTCTTGAATTTATAATAGGCCTAGGCCATGTTAGAGTAATTTCATTACAGAATTTCAGTTAATAACATCTCATAGAGCTGTAAGCATCTTTTTGTCTATATAATGCAGATATTTGCAATACAATGAAAAAAATGTTTTGCTTTTTTTTTAATCTAGTGTCTTTGGGTCTCACCCCAAGACTAGAAATTTTCATAGGCAGGTTCAGATTATACAGTTTTAATGCAGCTGAAGGTGATGATAGCGAATTATTTTTGCTGATATCGCGTTGACCAAAATAATTTTTATTTGGGGTAGTTCATCCTGATTCAGCTTCCAAGAGTGAACTGTCGGTAAAATCTCAGGCCTAGTCAGAGGTGATTCCTGATAGACAGACTACATATATTCTTTCCTGTGGGACTCTTTCCTGAACTCTTCTGCCTATATGGCATCAGCATTTATTTTAAGAGTGGCTGGAATATCCTTCAAATTCTGAGACATGATATTGCTTCAAAAAATTTCAAAATACATCTTCATGCACTTGAGCTCCCTTTCAATGTAATGATGAGCTGGGAAAGATAGTTGCATATTATCGTTGCATTGTGCCATGGCAAAATGTGTTGACTCCATATGAAATGTGATTTAGAAAAGAAATGGGACTATTCAAAATTAGACACTCTTGTAAAGAACATTACAGCATGATACACCAGTGATGGCTTCGACTAAGTGAAATCTCATGTTGGAGATGAATGCCAGAGAATGAATGGAAATCTTGGGCAACTATTGGGCAATATTTGAAGTGTTAAATTATTTTAGATTAGAAAGAAACAGCATTATCCACAAAACTACTTGTCCAGATTCAGAATTATTTGTTGCATGTTCTCCACACTCTAGATTCAACTAATTCCTAATCCTTTTTGTAGTCAAAATTTAAATGTGCTGACAAGTGAAACACTGGAACATAGACCAGTATCCACTGTGGAGGTGTTAAAGAAGTCACAAAATATCAGTTAGCAATATCTAAATACATCACAGTATCAATTTTGCTTTGTTAAAAAAATAGAAAGCTCTATTTGTAAAGTAATACTCTTTTCTAAAATTTTCTGTGGAAACTTATGAAAATGCATTTGCAACACAAAACATTGCTTAAGAACCTAAAAAGAAATAACAGACTAAACTCAGAAAATTAACTGAATCATTAAGAACCACGCAACTGGAACACTTACTTTCTTAGTCTTACTAAGCCTCAGAAACTAATCAATACAAAAATATGAAAGAATAAACTTTGTATAGCACAAGATGAATGGATTGCATTTAGACTCTGACAGTTGTGTAGCAAACTGAAAGGGAAAAAACTGGAACTTCTGGCTGAGAGGCTTACACACAATTCTCAGCTGAATGTGTTCGTTACTACACAAGGAGGAAAATGCACAGAAAGTCAACATGAAAATAGAGTGCTTTATACCTGTGGTTTAACACACGGATTTTTTCAAGGCGTTTATTCAGGCATCATGGAAGTGCCTAATAAAACTTAAGTTTTATAAGTTTTGTAAGTTTTCCCCTAAGTTCGGAATGTTTTCTGAATGGATTATGGAAGTACGATTTTCATCTAGTCACTACAGGTGTGTAATAAATCCAAAGGAACACAGCCTATGAGTTACAAGTTCTACCACCTCCTTAAATGCTGTCTCTTGTAATGTTGAAATTCAAGTATATTAACTAAATATTGTACCAATTAGAGGCCTTTAGCTTTAAGTAATATACGCTACAGAATGATAGCTAGTGTTATAGCAGCTACTAGAATTCTGGTATTCTTCCTACTATAACACAAACTAAAGCAACTTGATATGTAGGAAATACTTGGCAAGTGACTTAAACTGGTGTTCGTAAAAACCTTTCAAGAAGACTCCTTTAATACTCAGTTACAGCTTAACTTCGTAGGCAGAACTTCCTTTGGAATACAGGTTGAATTTTTTTAATATTGCTTTTGGTCAGAACTTCTGTCTCAGGTCAGACTTTTTCATATGAACATTTTGGCCTTAAATATTAGTTGCAGGCTTTTTTCTTCAGACATTTCATCTGAATGAAAGTAAACATTAGGATTGCCCTCTCTATTCTTTCAGTTCAATCTGACCTTGGACTCTTGGGCCCTTTCATCAAGTTTATTTCACTTAGGCCTACAATAACATTATAAATAGATTGTCTTTTTAACTGTAAAACTTAGCATTTTTACTTAGCATTTACATCTGTCGTACACAAGTTTTACAGATGATTGGGCTTTAAGTTAAAATAAACTGAGTAACAATTTTTAAAGAAGATTCAAAACCGTTGTTGAGTATAATTTGCTTGATAGGGTGCAAGACTGCAAGTTAAGCATATGCCTTCACTCATTTAAAAGTGCTCTCTCTCTCTTTCTGTAACATAAAAGTTATCACAGGAAACTTGAATTTTTGGACACAGTTTATATTTAGGGAATTCTTTTCATCTAAAGAGTGCTTTTCAATGGAGAAAACACTCAAATATCTGTTCAAATAAGAACAATTTATCTGAGATTAAAAATCTCTCTCTTTGACTGTGAAGTTAGGTTTACTTTTATAAAATGTATGGGGTGTCTTCATTCCTACAATTAATGTCCTAATTTTGTGGTCTACCAGCTTGATCCTTATGACTTAACCACTGCACAATCACATATCCATTCAGAAGTAAATGCTTAACACTAGTAACTGGAGAGAAATCTTAGTGCTAAAGGAAATCACGTTGGTATCACGTCAACTGCATCTGAGAAAAAATAATCCTGTGGCTTTAGGTGGGACAAAGGTGAATTCATCTTCAGGTTTCCAAGACCGCCACACATATATTTCAAATATGAATAGAAAGGGATAAAAATATTCTTGTATCAAAGTCTTGGTACAGTTACACAGTTGTACTTTGTGACTGGCTTTTGAGAAGACAGTGAGAGTTGTTTGCTAAGTGCATTCATTTTAACATCTGAAAACTTCTTATTTGGTCATATTTAAAATTAGACCAGGAACTTTGGTTTTCTGAGAGGATGTTTTTCACTAACATAAATTCGGAATTCCTCAGTGTGTCCAAATATTAAAAGATAGTACAATAGCACATACAAAGGGCAGACTTTTCAGGATGCTTGAACCAATGTAGGCAAGTATTTGGGACATGACCCAAATTCAGGCTATGTGGGCTCCGGAAATCTCTACTTCTACCCCAGGACTACCAGACAGTCAAAGGACATTATTTATGAGAAATGATGGTAGGTTTTTCTCAATGAATACAGTAGCCAGGCGACATAGTACTATGTTGCCTTATATAAAAGGAACCATTTTTCCTGTGAACAATTAATTTCCTTTTATTCCTTGCTCATTTTAATTCTTCATGTGCATTTCTGTAGTGATTTTGAATACAGACTTGTAACTTCTTAGTAATCTAAATACAATCACACATAATAACATCTGATGGTTAAGCAGAGCATGCAACAATTTGTGCTAGCCCCAAATTTCACAAACACATAAAAAAGGAAGTTTCTTACTTCACATTGTCCTTAAAATAAATTACGCTAAGAGACCAGAAACATTGCTCCCTTCTCATATCAAAAAGGAGGGCCTAATATTAAGTAAGCGATGTTTAATTTAAGCATAAATGGAAATTGCCTGCTATGTATCTCTATCCAAAGATCTTCCTGTTAAGTGGTTATACTGCGGTATAGTAAAAGGGATCACAGAGCCAATAGTACGGATACTCTTTCAAGCCATTTTCCATATTGGCATCTGTGATATCCTTTCAGATTTACTTCTGTCCCTCATACTTTCATTCAGGAAATCCTGCAAAGAAATATGAGGATGTGCCTGATGCAGCACAGGTATAGGGGGTCAGCTGTATGTGCTGTACATGTGTAGTAACCTCAACACGTATGAAACACATGAGCTTTGCTGAGCAGGTAGCTCAACAGTACAGCATGTGTGCAATCGATATATCTGGGATGTGCCAGACCCACTGCATATGGACTACACAGTCAATATGTACATACTCAAAACGTGAGCATTTGATAAGGATATATGACATCCAAGAAGATGATGGATCAAGTCAGGAATCCAGAGAAGTAGCAGGAAAAACAATTCCAGGCTGAAAAAGGGACCTGTGCACAAGGTAGCTCTATGATTACACTTGCCTAAGTAAAACTACTCAGTAAGAAGAGATCAATAACAATAAAGAATAAATGACTAGACCAATAATTAATCTGAGCATAAATAACCTTTTCCTTAAGGTGTTTACATGTAAAAGAGCCTCATAAAAGCTTAAGCTCTTTAATTAAATTTTAACTTTTTAGTTGCATTTTTTGCTGTAAAACACATTCCGTGATCTGTCTTAGTTGGTAAAGTAAGTGTACAATATTTTTTTGTAGGAAGACCTTACCGAGACTGGTGACCACTTTAAAGTTTAGCAACAATTTGAAATGACAGTTTTGGGGTGGGTTGGCTGATGTTTTTGATTTGTTTGGGTGGGGGTTTTTTTGTTTGGTTGGTTGGTTTTTTTGTTAGGAAAGAAATCATTTTGGGGATGGATAACAAACAAATGAGAGACCAAATATTTTTGTGAACTAGAATTTAACTTGCTTACTCCTATTTAGGATTACAGTGATAGTACACACACATTATGGTTACTGAAGAGCATATGGTGCTCCTACTCTATATTTATATTTTGAAGTAATACAGCCCCTGCCTGAGCTACTCTTATCCCTAGTCCCTTCGCTTTACCTCATCGTAAGACAAGGAAAATCAAGCAATACCACTATCACAATAGTAAACTAGGAATTCCAGTTGTCCACAAAGAAAATTTTTATGAAAGCAGATGAACTGGTTGTAAGATACCAGCTCCAATATCAAGGTCCTATGGGAGGGCAGTCAATACCAAACTTAGAGAGAGATGCCATTGGCAATGTGCTTCGGAGCTTTTAATCAGGAGCGGTAACTGTAATGAGCAACAGCAACTTTCCACTGAAGAGGAAGCAGTTTCCTACAGATGGACTTAATGATGGTTGACACTTGATTTGATGGACTCACTGAAGCCACAGCTCAGAGTGTGTACATTTGTTCTGTAAGCAGTTTCAACCAGTGAGCATCAATTTTATTATGATATTTAAAACCTTTTATTTATTCAAGTGGAGACAAAACCCCAATATTCCCTCCAAATGGCAACAATATATATTAATGATTAACAGCTATAAGGTAAAAAAAATATACAACAATTGCACTGAGGGGCAAATAAGTTAATTAGACTCCTGAAAATTAAGTTTCTAACTTCTAACTAGAATTTTCTGATAAATAACAGAGTACCGGTAACTTCCTGAAACTTAGTTTCAACAGTCATTTACAGAGATCAAAATCTAGGTCATCTTAACAAATAAAGTACCAAATATCAGAAACTTGCATTTACTTTCCCTTAGGTTTAACTCAAGGAGAGTTCAAGCCATTTTTTTTGTTTGTCACCTTATGGCAAGAACAGCATATCAGTAAAAAGGGTCAAGATTTGCACTTTAGAGAACAAGGACACAACTTGCTTGCCTTGTACAAAGAACTCTCTTAATGTCTGCTATTCTCTGATCCATCAAAAGTTGTGGGATTCCAGCAATGTAATTAATACATAGCATACACATAGCCAATTATACAGGCCTGAGAACGTCAGCAACAACAGAAAATGGATACCATCAGTCAGAAAGTTCCATCTTACATCCCACCATCCTTTTTAATTCTAAAATCCTTAGTCTTCTGAGGACAAATAAATTTATCTCTGTGCCTAATCTTCATGAGGTACAAGTTAACTCATCTAATGCCATTTGATGAAGAAACAGAGTTGAAAACACAAAATGTGTCATCAGCACACTGATTAAAAATCCCATACTTACTATACTTTCTCCTTTCCCTTGATCCTTCCCCACTCCAAGTTACCTGATAATAAAGGGAAATGACCAAATTCTCACTCTGACAGAGTCTGAGAGGGCACAGGGGAATTGTTTCATGTTCTCCAGTCAAAATGTGAAAGTTTCTACATCTGCTAGCATCTAGTATTATCTAAACAGAACTTTACAATACCGAGCTTAATTGGCACTGCTAAGAAAATCAGTATGGGCTCTTAACTTCTGCTTGTTAGAGGGAAAAATCATAAGCTAACACCACAAACATAATTGCTATAAAAATCAAGGCCTAATAAACAACATATCTGTTTAACAGGTGCTATGAACCTTCAAATTACTGCAGCAGCTCACATGCTAGTCTTTAACAATCTTTCCTCCCAAAATGGAGATGTGTAAGACAGCAAAAATTAAATATTAAAACTGTTAAAGTTAAAAAGTCTTCCTCTGAAACTGTTTTCTTGACAAATCAGTTATGAAAACACAAACAAGATACATTTCTAAAACAAACATCATCAATACTATTATTATTTATTTATTTTGAAGTTACACAGGGATGCCACAGGCACATTGATTTGGCACCATAAAAAAATAAAGATTAAAAACTTAATTCTTTCATATCACTAATTCAGGTACAGGCCTCACTTGCTACTCTAAATACCACCTGAGACCCAATCCTACTTTCTTTTTCTTACATGGACTGAGATGGTGATTTGTAAACAGTGGGCTCTTTATTCTGTTGTACTTCTTTTTTTTGGCATTTTTTCATTTCTACTGTTTTCTCTTGGAAATAATTTCCAAATTAATACTATGATATCATATATAGTTTTAATAGGAACATGTGTCTGTAGAACCACTACTGAAAAAAGAATTCTCATATCAAAGCGATCTTTGACACATATTTTCCTTTACCTTTAATAACTGACTGCTTTAATTTTTACTGCTAACAATGAATGAGACAATAGACAAATGGAGAATAACATGAAATATAGTAATTCTTGTGCTGTTTTCTTCAAACAGTCCTATTAAGAAGGATATATTAAGCTAGACGGTAATGTTACAGACAAAATATGAACTGTATCGTTGGTGTGGACCTCTGTTTAATTAACAGTTGGTGAGCCCTTTCTCTCATACACACAGACCATGCAAAAAATGGCACAGAAAGAAAATATGTCCTTACAGATCTTTTACAAAGCTAGCTAGTAAGGGAATTTCTTCAAATACCATATATATACATATATATTGAAAATAGCAGTAACAAACCACATAGATTTTATTCCTGGATCATCAGAATCTGAGATGCTCAGAATCTTATAAGACCTGGTGTTCCTGAGCCTGAATAGCACCAGATTTTTCTTCGTAGGAAACAAGGTCACTTTATAAAATGCTAGGAATTAATTTAGTATACCTTGATTATAAAATGATCTGATTTTGCAAGTACAACTACTGCATTGCAACATCACATTAAGAGTAAGAGGCCAGATATCAGATTTAACAAGGTTAAAATGAAAAAATCACACCATCATCACAATCAGTCAGTACAAAATGGCTTTGAATTCCCCATTCCATCTTTGACTCTACCTTAACAGCAAACCAGAGGGTACAATCCGATTCTGAAATGTGAAAACGATCATATTGCTAAGATTTATTATGAGTACAATTAAATGTTTTGCCAGCTTACCTGATTGAAAGAGAATGACAAATCACTGCAAAGCCCAGCATCCAGAAATAATATGATAATATATGTCTGCTCCTGAAATAGTCCAGATTTCCATCCACAAAGCTATACTAATTAATTATAATTTCTGTATTCTCAATGGAAAAGAAAACACAGAGACCTTTCCAGAATCCTCTCTGATTCTGCCTCCGCTTCCTGTTCTCAGTCTCACTCTATGGTACCCAACATATATCAGAAAACAGCTTATTAGGAGAAGGAGGGGGGTGAAGGGTGGGGGAATGGAGGGGGAGAAGTGAAAAAAATGCAGCACCTAACGTGGCAGCTCCACCTACTGGTAAAGATAATGAATACGTACAAAACATCAGTTTACGAGGGATCCTTACCCTGGTTTATTCTGACCTACACGTCAAACAGTTCCTGTGTAGTAAATTCCTCCAGGCACGAAGCAGAACAGACTAAAAAACCCGCACTGATTATTGAATAACCCTCTTAAAGAATTTTTCTTAGAGTAATTAAATTTAAAAGCTGTTGTCTATATACATTCAGCAGAGCATTTAGTTTTAAATGTGCTATTTCCTTTAAAAATCCATGGGAAAAGAGTATTGCGTCAATAAGAGAGCATAGACACTGACTGCACCCCTAACTGCTGTATGCGGAACTTGCTGATTGTCTTGATACTGTCTTATTCATTAAATACTACCATGCTTTTCTGGCATCGTGTTAATTTCTTTTATGTGCGTAAAATGTACTATGCTTATGTAAAAAGCATAGCTCAAAGTCTTTCCCTTAGACAGTATTCCTGAGCATGTGCAGATTTTCACCTGCTTACCTAGCATTCCTCTGGTCATCCTGGGAAGAATTATTAGAGCAGTGGCTTCAACCTCGCCTGGTCCACGGGCAACAGGATTGAGTGAATAATGTGCTTCAGGCAACGTATTATTTTGTCCTGCATGTCAGTTTGAGGAGTATTGTGTCTGTGGAAAGCAAGATGTAGAAACACTGAGCAATGATGTCAGCAAGTGTGTGCAATATATTGACTCATAGCCTTGGGTTAGAGACCACTACACTTCCCAACTAATTTGAAATCAAGCTACCAGCTTTTTTCAGTGACGTGGGATTTAATGAACAAACGTTCTTCCACAAAACAAGAAAAAAGAGTATGAGAGACAATGAATATTTTACTATCTGGTAGCTCCTGTATATTCTTTAAGTGCCTCTTCAGTAGTGGCTAAAGATAGTCCCATTCTCTGTCCCACTGGTCACATACTTTGTTTCGGAAGCGAGGACTCCAGGGCAGCCAGCACGTACCCAGCCTGATGGCCGCTACCAAACCATAACTACACAAAGCAGCGGTAGTGGTGACAACTGTCTACAATCGATGTCCCTTATCTGTAATATCATAAAGATATCCCTATTTAAATCAGCATACTTAAACCACAGTCCTTAAGCATTTGTGTCAATTTGTGAGTAGCCCTTTTGATTTCAGTTAAGCTTGCTGCGTGCTTGACAGATATAAATACCAAATTCCTGAATTTGGCTAATAACAGCAAAGAGAAATACATTTTCAGAGCATTATTCTGTATGTAGAGAATAATCTCTGTATATTAAGTGAAAAAGATGTTCCCCCAGCTTGCAAATGCAGCTGTATTACTTTCCTTGTTTGTTTTTGTAAAACTGGGGCATACGGGGACACTCCTGATCACACTGTTCAAGCAAATACACCCTTTCATTTCAAAAAGACTTTGAGGGTGTGAACATATACCACAGTTTTATGAGAAAAAAGAAGATTTGTTCTCCCTTTGATTTTAATAGTTACTTTTCAAACTTTCAGAAGTTAAGAAGGAACATATTTTAATAAAAACACTCGTCTCTAAAGCACTGCTTTTGCTTTCATAGGATTATGTTAATTTTGCCAACCCATGAATGAACAGAAGCTGGTGTCTTGATTTTAGGAACATTGTTTTGCAACTATATTGTGTTTTGAAAATCAAACCAGTCCTTGGATAGGACTTTAAATTGCTTAAATGCTGCATTGCTTTTATTTATTATTTTTAATCTTAATTTTTTTTCTTAGTGGTCTTTGGAAGTTTTCTTTAGAAAGTCTTTATGTCATAGTCCAAATGCAATCATCATCTAGTAACATCCTAGTTAAGCATGGGTTATACATGTTGAATATGTTTCTCCTGGAAAAATAAAGAAATTCTAATCTACATAACAACTATTTCAACCTCATTAAAAATTAGGAAACATAGTCCTTAATACCAGCAGTGTAATTCCAACAGAAAAGGGTGTATAAAAAGCAGTTTTGAACCTGGGCTGGTTCAGATATTTGATTCTCTAGTAAGTTTTATAACAGCATATTCTTAGAATAACTAATTTTTGTGCGCTGATGTTCCAAAAGATGGTTAGATTAATGTCATATTACCAGAGAACCCCCAGTCCTGCTGTATTGGGGTAGTGCCCTTATATTGATTGCAATCTTCTGTGATACACTGGTTGGCACAATGACTATACATAATGCATTCTATACCAAGACAGCCTTCTCATAGGTGTAGGTCTGATATTAGAGAAGTGTTGTGTCACTGATATAAACAGTTCAATTTTCAAGCCTCACACTAAAAAAGAAAATCCAGAAAAGAAAAGTTTTGTTTGTAGAAATGATCGTGCCACACAAAGTCATGGTAAATATTCATTTATGAATATGGCTCACATATGGCTCACATTCTTCTTTAATCAATGTACAGGACTGCCTACATAGTGATTCAAATTCGTCAAAACCAGTCAGAGTCTTTGATTTACTGAAACAGAGTTTGAATCATGTTCTTAAGACTTTCTTAGCACTTTTTAAATCTATCAGTGGAACAACAGGGCAGAAACAAATAACTATTCAATACACATAAATATACATTTATGCTATAAATACAGCAAATCATCTATATGGAACAACACACACACCCCTGAATTTTCAAACATGAAAATTTCATTTAGAATATGTTTTTTTTCACCAAAAATCTCTATAAAACACATACATGTGATACATACTATATATATCAAATGTATACATACTATGTATACAAAATCTCTCTCCTTCCTTTCCTCTGCCTCACTAGATCCCACTGAAGAGTCAACTGCCAGATCTGAAAATCAGAAGTGGTCGTTTGAAAGACAACAACAAATAGACTGCTTTGACAAATGTAATTTATAACGAGGCCAGCCTGGCATTTGTTTCAATTTAAATTACTAGTACAACTTTTAATGAATCATCACCGAAAGTTCATTTCAGAAATTACATTTAAAAATATAACTTGAAAAGCTCTGACATTTCTAAATAATCTGTTTGTCTGGGAATCCTGCCCCAGGTGCAGTTATGCTCTCAGTAATGAGTGAATAAATGCAAAGCTATTCAGTCACTTTTAACTAAACAGCTGAAACAGAAGTGTTGAAGTATCTTAGTTGCAAAGAGAAAAATATTTTTGAAGTGTTAAACATGAATGAATACAGCCTTTGTATGAGGTCTCACATAGGTGTCTCATAAGGTCTCTCTCTCTCTGTACATAGCTCACATGTAACTTCCCGGCAATGCAATCATCAGCTTGTCTTAACAGAGCATCAGAGAATATCTCAAGTTGGAAGGGACCCATAAGGAGTCCAACTCCCTGGTCCTCGTAGGGCCACCTAAAGCTAAACCATATGACTAAAAGCATCAAATATTTTGTTTGATTAATACCATTATTTTTGGACAATAACTCTCTTTATTAATTCTCAGGCACTTTTGTGAACACTATACATTAAACTACTCAAAATTTGTCAAATTAACACATACTTAAAGGGAACAACATGTAAGACATGCTTTCATATCTATTCCTTCAACTACTTACCTGTATTAGCCTTTGAAAGTGACCTAAATTGCAGTATTTAGCTAAGTGTGACAGATTTGACTTTAATTCAAGTTCAAGACTGGATGATATAAGTGTATAAACATATTTTTCCACCTTTGGTTTCTTTCTTTTTTTCTCCTTTTTGTCTCTATAGTGCAGAATCAAAAAGAACGCCTGTTTTTAATGAGTTTTGTACCAGAGTTACTAATGCATATTTACAAGCCATGGACCTGACATAGAGGCTTTCCAGCTAATAATCTACACTTTTACTTGAGAATCTTTTTTTATTTGACTGCTGCTTGGGGTAAGCAGAATTTAGGGAAGGCAATACACTCAACTGCAGTGAAGGAATCTGGTCTAGCATTTAAGAAAGATCAGTGGTAGGCTTGCAAAGGAGTTTCTACAGTTTCTTTTTATTAAAAAAATTGTAGGCTGAACATGTGGAATTTAAAAACTGGTAAAGAAAACACAAAATGTGGCAAGCAGTGAAATGCTATAGAACAGAACTGCAGAACTTCCTGGGGTAAAGAGGAGCCTGAGGATATGCCTCAACTCCATGCTGTATCATCCTTGCTGTATCATCAGTAATAACATCATACTCTGTATAGGATCACTTAAAAGTATAAGGACTTCATAGTGACTTAAGCCTTTGACCACTAAAATATTATAACAGGCCACAGAGAATACTACAGGCTGCCAGATCAAGGGGACCCTGTTGACAAAGCCTTCTTACTGCAGCTGCAGGAGGCATCGTGCTTGCAGGCTTTTGTCCTGCTGGGAGACTTCAACCACCCCAACAGCTGCTGGAAAAGTAGCACGGCGAGCTGTAGGCAGCCTGGAATGCATGGAGGATAACTTCTTAAGCCAGGTAATAGACAGCCCTACCAGAAGGGATGCAATACTGGACCTGTTGGTCACCAATGCAAGTGAGCTAATTGATGACACCAAGATGGAGGCAGCCTGGGCTGCAGCAATCATGCACTGGTGGAATTCACAGTCCTGAGTGNAGTAGCACGGCGAGCTGTAGGCAGCCTGGAATGCATGGAGGATAACTTCTTAAGCCAGGTAATAGACAGCCCTACCAGAAGGGATGCAATACTGGACCTGTTGGTCACCAATGCAAGTGAGCTAATTGATGACACCAAGATGGAGGCAGCCTGGGCTGCAGCAATCATGCACTGGTGGAATTCACAGTCCTGAGTGATATGGGTCAGGCAAAGAGTAAAGTCAGGACCCCGAATTTTAGGAAAGCAAACTTAAAGGTCTTCAGGGAATTAGTTAATAGGACCCACTGGGAAACTGCCCTCAGGGACAAGGGAGCAGAACAGAGCTGGCAGACTTTAAAGGACACGTTCTGTAGAACACAAGAGCTCTCAATCCCCACGTGTAAGAAATCAGGAAAAGAAGGCAAGAGACCAGCATGGCTGAGTTGAGACAAGGGCAAGAACAAAATGCACGAGCAGTGGAAGCAGGGACAGGTATCCTGGGAAAAGTACAGGGATGCTGCTTGGTTGTGTAGGGATGGGGTCAGGAAGGCCAAGGTGCAGCTGGAGCTGAACTTGGCAAGAGACACAAAGGATAATAAGAAGGGCTTCTACAGGTATGTCAGCCAGAAAAGAAAGGTCAAAGAACATGTACCGCCCTGATAAGCAAGACTGGCAACAGCAAGACTGTTACCAAGACTGGTAACAAAGGACGAGGAGAAGGCTGAGGTACTCAATAACTTTTTTGACTCATTCTTCACTGGCAGCCTCTCTTCCCACACCTCTCAAGTGCATGGACCACAAGACAGGGACTGGAGGAGAAAAGTCCCTCCCACTGTAAGAGAAGATCAGGTGCGTGACCACCTGAGGAATCTGGACATTCAGAAGTCCATGGGACCTAACTAGATGCATCCCAGAATCTTGAGGGAATTGGCTGGTGTAGTTGCCAGCACACTCTCCACAACATTTGAAAAGTCACGGCAGTCAGGTAAAGTCCCCAGTGACTGGAAAAAGGGAAATATTCCACCCATTTTTAAGAAAAGTAGAAAGGAGGACCCTGGGAACTACTGACCTGTCAGCCTCACCTCTGTGCCTGAGAAGATCATGAACAGATCCTCTTGGAAGCTATGCTAAGGCACATGGAGGACAGAGAGGTGATTTGAGACAGCCAGCAGGGCTTCACTAAGGGCAAGCCCTGCCTGACCAACCTAGTGGCCTTCTATGATGGAATGACTACATCAGCAGACAAGGGAAGAGCTATGGATGTCATTTATCTGGACTTCTGTCAGGCCCTTGACATGCTCCCCCACAACATCCTTCTCTCTAAATTGAGAGGTATGGATTTAATGGGTGGACTGTTTGGTGGACGAGGAATTGATTGGATGGTCATATCCAGACAGTAATGGTCAACGGCTCAATATCCAGATGGAGACCGGTGACAAGTGGTGTCCCTCAGGAGTCTATATCTGGACCAGTACTGTTCAATATCTTCATCAGTGACATAGACAATGGGATCAAGTGCACCCTCAGCAAGTTTACAGATGACACCAAGCTGAGGGGTGCAGTCAACACACCTAGGGGTTGGGTGCACTATAGAGAAACCTGGACAAGCTCAAGAAGTGGGTCCATGTGAATCTCATGAAGTTCAACAGGGCCAAGTGCAGGGTCCTGCACATGGGTCAGGGCAACCCCTGGTATCAATACAGGCTGGGGGACAAAGGGTTTGAGAGCAGCCCTGCCGAGAAGGACTTGGGGATACTGGTGGATGAAAAGTTGGACACGAGCTGAAAATGTGTGCTCACAGCCCAGAAGGCCAACCGTATCCTGAGCTGCATGGATAGAAGTGTGGTCAGCAGGTCGAGGGAGGTGATTCTGCCCCTCTACTCCACTCTGGTGAGACCCCACCTGGAGTACCATGGCCAGGTCTGGAGCCCTCAGCACAGGAAAGACATGGACCTGTTGGAGCAGTTCCAGAGGAGGGCCACAAAGATGATGGGAGGGCTGGAGCACCTTTCCTATGAGGACAGGCTGAGAGAGTTGGGGTTGTTCAGCCTGGAGAGGAAGAGAAGGCTCCGGGGAGACCTTATTGTGGCCTTTCAGTACTTAAAGGGGGCTTATAAGAAAGATGGGGACAAACTTTTTAGCAGGGCCTGTTGCAACAGGAGAAAGGGTAATGGTTTTAAACTGAGAGAGGGTGGATTTAGTCTAGGTACAAGGAAGACATATTTTAGAATGAGGGTGGCGAAACACTGGAACAGGTTGCCCAGAGAGGTGGTAGATGCCCCATCCCTGGAAACATTCAAGGTCAAGTTGGACGGGGCTCTGAGCAACCTGATCTAGTGGAAGATGTCCCGGCTTATTGCAGGGGGGTTGGAGTAGACGATCTTTAAAGGTCTGTTCCAACCTAAACTATTCTGTGATTCTATGATTATATGATACTATCTGAAAAATTATCTCCTTTAAGGTATTCATAATAATATCATAACAAAGATATGTGATCAGCAATCTGTACTTTAATTGTATCTTTCAATAATAATACAAAATTATTTTAACATTAATGTTACTAAATAATAGCTAGACCTCTCCTATTCTTGTACAAAAACAATGTGAAAGCCGTACCCAAATGGCCTTAGTCAATGCAGTCCCAATAATTCCATCATTTCAGTAAAAATGAATTAAAAATAAGTCTCAAAGCATAAGCCACCCCGAGCACCTTCAATACGTCCCTAAGTGCTTCCAAAATATTGACCTCTAGTTGCAACTTTCCTGTCATTCAAATGAACTATGATCACAATTATAAAATTATTGAGCTGAACAAAATGTACACAACAATCACAGCTTGGAGATGTCTTAAAATATTCACATTATATATACAGTATATATATACACACACATATTTTGTGTGTGTATATATATATGTAAAGTGTAGGGGTCTTGTGTTTTTACATTTTGAACAAATAAGTTCATCATGTGAGACTGATATCTGTTTAGTCCTGTGGTCTAACAGTGACCAGTACCACATGCTTCTAAGTTCAAGATAATTCACAGCAGTCAATAGTAAAATAAAAAGACTTTTTCTTATTCCAGTGATTCTCAAGCTAGATGAGGGTCTAGCTGGCACACTACTCAGTTGCAGGAGTTTCACAGCAAACTTCACTTGGCATTGTTAATTACTTAGTGAGAGTGTTGGTGAAAAGTTCCATAGGTTAACTGGAAAAATGTAGCTTTACCACCATATATATGCTAGATGTTTCTATCTTCTACCACATAGCAGGCACTGCATCCACTTCCACTACAGTAGTAGTTTAGGAATTTCTGGGTGCCAGGAGCAATATTCCTTCTAATGTTCTTAATCTTGCACGGTAAGCCATTTTCGTTTATATCTATTTTGGCGTAACACAGGAGAGTCATTGAAGGCAACTAATTCATAAGGAAATACTGTTTTTGCATAGTACACCTTAAGAACTTACAGATATACAGGCAAATAGCTTGGGAGGATTCTGAAAAACACGAGGTATTTATGTGAGTAATAAGAGTTAGAACAGGGAGCAGGTGCTGACTCAGATAATAAGGATTCAGTATCGAAGGCTTGCAAGCTTCTTGTGTAATTTCCAGAACACAATGTATGTTTGTATCTCAGTTTCCCATCTATGGAATGGGAATAACAATTCCTGACTTTAGAAGGGGCTAAATTAATTTTGTTAGCCAACAGTGCTGGGGAGAACAAGACTGAAGTATTTCAATATTCCTTGTAATGTCTGAAGAGGCCAGCCAGGCCTAGGAAGCTATTATTTTAGGCGCTAGATATTCACAGGACACAGACCATGTTCAAAATAATCTACTATATATGTATGACAAGACAAATAAGCAAAGGTGAAATGTGAAATGCAAGCAAGCAATTTCAGAGTGAACAAATACAATTTCAGATAGACAGATTTTAAGAGGTGGACAAATGAATTAAATGATACCTCAGCAACAAGTGCAGTAGTGCTCTTGGAGCTAGTAACAAAATCTAATAACATTCTCCCAGGACACCTATAAACAGAGAGATTGCATTCATATGTTTTCATTCCATTTATTGCTACTGAGTCATGTGGTTTAATTGGTCAGATGAAAGGTAATCATCACTTGGAGTGAGGGGAGGTTTTGTTAAGCAAACCTCAAGTTATGATTTATTTATTTGCTAGTCTTTAGAAGCTGGAATGCCTAGAAGAATTGCTCTGTTTAATAACATATGCTTGCCAAGTTGATTTTGCATTAGAAAGTTTCGTTGCATCCCACAGTATGCCTAGCAGTTATCCGCACTGAAAATAGTAGCTTTAGAATTAAGCCATGAAAATATACTACACTGAGAGATATGACACAAAATTTCAAGCAATTGACTCTAGTATGTTAAAGAAAAATAACTTTACCTTTATCTGCTTTTGGCCAAGAATGATAAAGATATAGAGCATGTAAACTGTTTGGTGCACTGAATCGTGAAGTAAGCACAAGTTAATGCCTTAATGGTTCTGACTATAGGCATATTAATGTCTCAGAAAGCAAAGATGGAAGTGATATGTGCATTCAAAAACTGTTGTACACATTCCTTTTCAAATCTGTCTTCACCATTGGTCATTAAAAGGGAGTTCAGCGTTAGCCCCAGGCAGGCAAGAAATGAGTGGCTTTACATTTTGAAACTATTATGAATGTGATTTTAAATATTCCCTTCTTCAAAAGTAATTATCAAGACCAAATAGTTTTCATTACATAGAAAAATCTTCAGAAATCTTTTAAAATCCAAAGCTATCTTTCTTCTTAGGTGGAGGTAAAAACCTGCCAACCTGCACTAATACATCTCGGATGCAAAGATTTTAGATAAGAAAGAAATGTAACAAAATTAGAAGACTACTGATGTTTAGTAGTAACCAGGGTAATTTCTGTTTAATTAACTCTGGAACAGGGGAAAAAATATGTGTCATATTTAGAATCATCTTAAAGTTCAGTTTCACTTCAATGAGTAATTTGCATAGGTGACTCTCAGACTTTAAAGGCAAGAATGATAGACTTTATGATTTCATCAGAGCTAAATAACAAAGGCTGATAACTTTTGATTGAGATTGATTTAATGATTATTTATTGATTAATAAGGTGACACATCAAGGGACCATGAACTAGTTCACTTTGCAGGCCTGTCTTTTGCCTTAGCAATTTACAGGTTCAGGTCTAGAGTTTTAGAGTTTGAGAGATTTATAGATAAAAATGACAAAAAGGAAAAGTAAGGCTCCTAAGTACACGTAACAGCTATTTCTTTGAGGCATGTAAAGGACAGGCGTAGATAAGTGTCTGTTGGCCAGAACAGCTACTGCCATTGCTCCTTAGGCTTAATATCCGATGCGCTGTGGAAACTGGAGTTTGACCTTTTGCTCCATCTCTTCTGGGTAAATGTTTTTGCATGATTTAATAGAATGGTTATTTTTTATGCAGATGACTCTTAGCCATGCTCTGAGAGGCAAAGAGAAATTTCTGGTAGAAAGGAACTCTGTCAGTATGGTTGAATAAGCAGAAAGATTCTTCTAGCTATTCTAGTTTTAAGACACTTAAATAAAAAAAAATCACAAAATGAGATTTATTCTGTGGATATTTGTTTTAATTCCTATATAATTATATGAATAATTAAACCATTAATAAACCATGTTTGTAGGTGTTGTTGGAGAGCTTTAGTAGATTTAGAATTCGGTCTGAGAGATTTACTGGAATTCATTGATTCTCACAGCGCTTTTCCGAAATTTTCATAGAAAACCTCTTTATTTTCTCACTTACTTGTAACTGGCCAAGTTTGTGCCACTGGAAAATGCAGGTTTTATATGAAAATGTAAACATAGAAAATTCACGTGAACTTCAGAAGTTAATTTTTTATTGTCTTTGACTTAGTGGCATTTTATTGTCGTATATGTGAGATATCGTATCCCATTTTCATTGTACACCTCACAGTGGATACAGAAAAGCAAAACTACCTTTGCCAATGAGCTTTACCATTAAAATGTAATTGTGATACACCTACAGATTAAAGAAGTGACAGAGTGGTAGACTGCAGAAGGATGAAGACTACAGAAAAATAATAATAATCATAATAATAAAAAAGAATAAATGTTCCTCTGAGTTTGCGAGAGAGAAAACAGTGTTTATAATGGAGCTGAAATGCATGTTTCTTCCCAGTAATCCTTTAACTAAAGGGTTACTCTACAGCTAACAATTATATATTAGTATTATTATAAGTAACAAAGATTCATGCAATCTCCAAATCTCTTGTCATACTTTTATCTCATTGTTTTTATATTCAGATTTTATTAATTCAAATGATCTTTGTTTTTTTAAATAGCATAGAAATTCTTGTTTAGCGTATGAAGTAGGTTAAATTAATACTCGACATTTTAATGTTACATATTCCAATGAAATATTGTTTGGTGAAAAGTACATTCAGCAAGTGACCTCAAGTAGGCTTTAGAATATCAGCGTCACCGATTTAGGCATATAGTAGGCCTATATTAGTTCATGGTGCATTTCCATATTTGTACAAAGCTGTCAAAGTATATTCAAAAGTATTTAACGTTCCATGCACTTTGGTCTCCGGCATTTTGCAGTGCAAGGTCTTCGTGGAATGCCAAGATGCGCTTCAGCACCAGGGACAGCGCTCAGTCCCTCCCTTTAAGTGCAGCTGTAAAAGATGGTGAAAATTGTCTACGCTGTTCAGTGAAATCATTTTACAAGGTATAAATAATGTTTTTATATAAAATAGTATTTTAGAGCAAAATTTCCTTAAAACAAGGTCAAAGGAGAGTGTAGTTTCTTTCTTGTGACAATCGGATTTTTAAAACAGTCCATGCTCACACAATAGGTATTTTGACCTACTACCGTGATGAATGGTTTAAGCTGATACAAATAAGAGTTGCTACTGAAAGGGAGTCTCTCCAGCAACTTCCCTGTGTTGATGTTAGTGATTTTTTGTGATTAGTTAGATCATGGATCCCAGTTAAAAACCCCATGGTTTTCACCTAGATCCATTTGTAGTTAACTCTTGCATTTTTTCCTCCCCCAAACCCCATGTTTTGGTGCAATGAAATTTTCCTCCACAGCTGAGAATTGTTGAGCCAGCCCGGCATGCAGGCAGCTGGTAGCTGTTTGATGTGATAGAGCAGGTGTAAGTGACAGAAAACTTTTAAGGAAACAGAGAGATAAAAGTAGACACACTCAGCTATACAGCATTCCAGTATAAGGCATTCTTTCTTAACAGTAAATCCAACATTGCCCTCATGCTGATTGTGGCTGGAGGCAGCTGGGGTGGGGCAGTCAACTTGCATATTAGTCTTTTATAATTAATAGTATCCAGAGTACCAAAGAGCAGTTTCCTCAAACCAGGACAAGATGTTATAAAAAACAGAAGGGAGACTTGAATGAAAATAAGTAAAACAGATCACCATAAAAACCTCTTTACTGAGCAATAATGTAAGAGTTCTGGCTAAATACAAGCATCCATTCCTTTTGTCTTACACAGAAATTTTGTTTCCTCTGGCTTTCAATAAACATATAAATGTAACTTATATTTTGCAAAATCAATAATCAAAGGGAAAAAAGCAGAGATGCTTATTTTCTACTATTTTGTAGTGGTGCGTTCTGAATAAAGAATGATTTTTTAATTTTTAAACATAACGGGTACATAGTAAAATAAAGATATCTGGCAGAACCTTGAGTTTTCTGCAATTATTTGTATACAGATGTATGCAAATATTTAATTTTTAAAAAAAAAGTGTAGTTTAAAACTCAAACCAATTTTTAAAAATGTGTAAGCATTTAATAGTCCTAACCTACTTACTTTTTTTTTTAAAGTTGTATAACGAAGGGCTAATATGCGATTTAAAACTAAGATATAGTTTTGATAGGGTGTTAAGAATCCAGCTGAGCTCATTTCCTTGCCAGTAGGTGGAGCCAGCANCCCTTTTTTTTTTTTCCTCCCCACAACCAATTTTCTGATCGATGCTGGGATTCAAAGAGTGAATCTCAGAACAGGAAGCAGGCGAAGAGACTACAGAATACTGCAGAGGTTCCTTTGTTGTTTTGATGGGGAGGTTCTTTCTTCATTTCTTTCCTTTTTCATTTCAGTGAAAATAAGAGTTTACGAGCTTCTTTGCCCAGGAACCTGAACCTGCAGTAGAAGGAGCCTCATCATCTACAAGTGTATGGATATTTCTTATGCCATGATTTGTAATTCTCTTTCAATCAGGTAAGACAATATGATATTTAATTAAAATGCTTAGGCAACAGATCCCACTTGTATTGTACCAAGGTTCTTCTCTTGTGGTGCCACACCTAGTTTTCAATTAATATTAATAGAGCAAGAAGGGAGGAAATAATAGCCACCTTTGTCACTGTATGGATTTTTCATAGTATTTAATTAGGTCTTAGCAAAATAGTAAAAAATGTCATTCTTTTGAGTTCTCTGGTGCTATGGTTTTTTAAGATTGTATGTTTAGAATTACTTTTTGAGTTTGTATGTTTCATCCTAACTGTGGTAATTTGTTGCTGTTGTTTTGAGGTGGTCATCCACAAGTGTTTTCTTTTTCTACTGGAGGTTATATAGGTGCTGTATCCAGAATACATATTGGAGTATATTTTAAAGCATATGAATATATCCCTGAGGTTGCCTAGTTTTAATGCAGAAATGTGCTGTTGCTTCTTTACACCATCTTCAGTCAGAGGCTTTCTTTACTTCCTAAATTCATTATTTTTTTCTGTGAGGTATAGGAGATTTATAGAATTCACCCCTCCCTCATCTCCCAAAACAGCCTCTCCCTGATGGAAGACAGAATGGAGGACTTGTCTGTGACTAAACATGGTGTTGCACTGCTGCAAATATCATATGAAACACATGTATTTTGTGAATCATTTTATATATACAAAAGAATGGATTTTTATCGCAAAACCTTCATTCCATATTGCATGAGAAAGAAAAATACTCTTTTCAGTATTTTTTTAGATGCATGATACACACTGGGAGAGACAGCAGAATGACTCAGGAGGTGGGAAGCTCATGCAGCACCCCCTGACTCTTCTTTCAAATCTTCTGGGTTTTTTTCTTACCTTCCTTTAATTACAGCAATAATTTATCTAGTCAGGGAAAACACCATAGAAATGCATTGACTTACACAGTCACAGATTAGAGAAAGAGCTCAGTAGTTGGTATGTGAGAAAAAAGAATGTGTGATTAATTTAAATGCATGTTGCTTTCTATTATAAGGTAGTAAGAAAGCACTGAATCAAAATTTTCACACACCTGTGTAAAGGTAAACTTTTTTTTTAGAAGTGATTAGTGAAGCAACAGAAAATTGTCTGTTGGGATTTGAATGCTATAAGATGCCTTGGCTTTAGATAACTCCTTAGACATGTGAAACGTTAAGAAGGTTCACACGCATTCTTGCCATCTATGCATTGTTGCCTGCTTAGCTGTATTTTTCTGATCAATGTTTATAATATGTACATATGGGTATGGCTCAGCCATTGTAGTGTCTGAAGGTATCTTTGCTAAGTGGTAAAGGATCATCCATTCTTGAACAGATCTGGAGAAAAGATGAATAATCATGTCCAAATGATCTGCGGTTTCCTCCAGTGACAAATGCATTAATTAAATGATGCGCTCCTAGGTCTATAGGCCCCAATTCGACAACAAACACGCATGTCAATATGATGATTCTCGTTCTTAATATAAGGCAAGTGGATAAATACCTGGCTCTGTTCTCTTGATTTTTAAACTGCACAAATGTTCAGGGAGAGAATAACTTTTTTTTAATCACAGAGATTTTGCAGTGTTGATAAAATGCAGTTAGTAGGCCAAACTAGCAGAGAGCTTCAAAGACAAGCTATAGATTTACCCTTACCTTTGAAAAATAAAAAGAAAATCCACTGAATTGTTACAAGCCTCGATGGAAAATATTGAAGCTGAGTTCTTGCAGATTTTGAGTACGTTAATTGTGAACACTAGTCTTTGGGAAATACAAACACATAAATGGCCATATCATATCAAAGCGTGATACAGTTACCTTTCAGTAGCAATGGCTGAAGTCGGATGTTTCTGGAGGAGTTCAAGAGAAAGTTGACCCTAAGAGAAAGCTGGCCCTCCCTACCTTTTGTGAAACTTAATTTTAGGTGATATTTAAGCCTTCTTGTTATTTTTCTCATCTGAATTACTCTAATTGAAGTGTACTCTGTATGCATAAAAGCATCAGATCTCCGCAGCAGAGACCAGCAGACCCATCCTGCAGCCAGAGCAAGAGCCCAGCAGCAGTTACGCTGCCAGCGCTGCTTGCTCGATTTCTTCCATCACAGACCTTGATGAATGGATTTGCTGGGTCGCTACCTGCAGCCCTGCTCTACCCCCGAGTAGCCCCTAAACTCTCCCTGCAAGGGGACAAAGAGGATGCTGCAATCTAATACAGCCTATCTGCTTGAATCATACTAGGCACCAATGAATGCAAGTGTAATCCCTCCTTATGCATGCAACTCCCGGCTGGAGCATGAAAATCACAAACAAGCTTTTTACTGTGTTGCTTCCATTTTTTTAAGGGCGCACACACTCTCATACCAACTTCTCCAGAGGACGATGTGGATCGTTTGCAGCAGTAGACCCTGGTCCTGTACTCCCCCAGAGTGGGGGCAGCCTCTCATCCATCAGACCTCCCCTGTTCCTGTTTGCCTTCGGCCCCAGCTTGCTGAGCAGACATCAGGGAGCCTGGAGGACTCCTTTCTAGAGGCTTCCTGAAGCCACTCGAAAGAATCCATTTCTTGTCCCTTCTGTCCTCTCACCGACACCTACCAGTCTGAGAAATGCTGGGTTAAAAGACATTTCTGCCAATGGTGGCCTGCATCTCCTGTTCCTCTCTTTTCATCTTTGAAAGACAAATAATATACCTGATTTCAAATAGGTGTTAATGAGGGGAGGTAAATGGTGTTGTGAATCACTAAATACCATAAGAATTATAAAAAAATGCAAGGAGGAAATTAATAATTCTGTAATCACTGCATGTTTGGGGAGATACGCAGTAAGGAAGGTTTGGGACCAAAATACTGAAAGAGGACGATTTAAAGAAATATTGAATAACTATATTCGTGTTACTCAGTTCAAATTCCTATTGTTTCCCAGCTTGCAACTTTGCCTCTCTTATTTCTGCTCCTGAACCTACTATTGTTCCTTTTTCTACCCTTACCACCAATTCAGGTTAGATTGCTTCCTCTTTCTGCCTTTTACTGGTTTGGGACCAGCAGAAGGGCTTTGTTTCTGCTCCTAGTTTCAGCATTTGATGCCTCAGCAGCTATTGTTATCAATTGCACTGAAGGGGCTGCTAATGGTAGGCAGAAACACAGTCAACACGTGGCACCTCTGTAAGCATTTATTGCAAGCTGCTAAGAAGCTTTTTCTGAGCATATTTAGAAATTATTTTAGAGAAGTGCTGAATGGCCAGATTACAATAAATTTAAACAGGAGCAACAAAATGCAAACTCTTATATTGCCTGAGCAGCCTGCTTGACCAAATTCAGAGTAAAGAAATTGTGGCAAAAGTTGTTTGGTTTTTTTTTGTTTTTTTTTTTAAAAAAACAGGTTGAAAATACATTTTAATGCTGCAGTATTACCAACATACTCATTAAATAATCACAAAAGTAGTTTTTAATCTTCCTATTAAAAAATCCAACAACATAGATTCATTGTTCTCTCCTTTTGGTTTTTAAACTTGTAGATTAGTGAAATGATGCTTTCAAACTTTTCCCAATAAGCAGACTACAAATGTACTTTTTCTATTAAATAGTGAAGTTTTTGTTTTTATAAGCATTCAAGCAGGAAAAAAATAAGTCATGAGGACACATGGATCTGAATTGTTAAGTTCTTTTTCTTTTTAACTTCATTGAAAGAAGTATCTCGCCATTTATAGTGTCATTAAAGAAAGAAATCAGGACGAGGCCAACAGCATAAACAAATTCAGTTTCAACAATTAAGGTTTGGCAAAGCTGAAGGCATTGGAAAGAGATTCTCATGATGGAAGCTATTAAGCAAACAAAACTGTCAGCTCTGTTCATGCTATATAGAAAAAAGTTAAAAAATATTAAAGAACTGGCAATAACTTATCTTTTAGGTCTCTCTATCTGAAGTTCTGTGATTGTTTCTATACGAAGTTTTCTTAGGTTTTGTGTAATTACGATCACAGTTGCTTCTTGATGCTTAACTCAGCTTCCCTTAAATGTGGGCAGAATCTGATTTGGGCCTGATGAATTATTTTGACCTGCTAATGCTAGCCAGTTCTCACTCATCTTCTTTCTAGAGATGCTCCCAGGTACCTCCTATAATGTGTTGAAAATGTGGGCTTTCCTCTTCAAGAAAGAGGATCATGTTCAATAAGATAATGATTGCTCCACGCAGTGTATAGTTACCTTACTTAGACAAACTGATAACATGTAACATTAACAGATGTGCATTTTAGGATGATGGATGTCCAGGTTTTGAACATACAGCAATTGGTCTTCCAGTGGTCTAACGTGGATGTGTCGTATGACAGGAGATGCCTGACTTTTATGCCATATCATGCTGCTTGCATGGTCTTAAATAGACTTGTAACGTACAGCTTTTGAGTACATTTAGAAGATGTCAAATGACCCACTCCAGCCAAAAAAAAATGGGTACCACTCAACCCTGCAGTAAAAAAGGATGACTGCAGTAGGCTTAGCCAGCTCTCAGCTTAGTGCTTTGGTTTCAAAGGCAGTGCATGTGCTTTATGGAACTGTACAAACCCACCTGATTATTTTGGCTACTTATTTGGCCTGCTAGCCTATCACTCCATAGCTTTCTGGTCACTGGTACTAGAGTTAACTAAATTCAAGTTACAATATTTCCACATCATTCCTCTGACAGCAGTGCAAATTTTGCTTTAGTTAAATTATTACCAGCAGGCTTTCAGAGTGGGGCAGAAACAGTCTTCCTGTTTCAATGGGTGCTATTTATATGGAGGGTTTTTTTCTATACCATCCTTGCCGTGTCTCACCCTCCTCAGTGTAACTGCAAAATCCTCAGCAGATTTTGACCCCAGTGTAGTTTTTTTTTGATGATGAATGTAAATGACTCACTCTGAAATTAGGAGTCTGACTCAAGTTCTCTGAAGCAATACACTGTGTTCTAGGCTCACCCGTTTGTCTTGGTAGGATCACAGATATATTAGGAGACAGATTCCACATATGTATACAAAATGGAGTCAGATGCATGCAGAAAACTTTAACAGTCTTGTGATCTCAAAGAATAGCAGCCGGCTTAGTGCATTGTAAACTGCACACATCTGCTAGAGCAAGGTTAGATAAAAGTGTTCTTTCCCTGGACGCTGCGATCTGAATTAGCTCTTTAAAAATGAGTTCCATAAACAGCTGCCAACAAAAAGAACGTTGTAGTAGCACCCGAGTATCTAAACAGACCGTGTTCTTATAGGGCAAATTTCTCTACAACCACGACTACTATGAAACAAGAACTCTGCCCAGGATATTTGAAATTCGACAGCCTATCTCTAAGTATACTCATTATATTTTGTTTATTAGTAAATCTTTGCACCAAATGCAGACCAGTGAAAAATCCTACCTCTTGGGCCACAAGGCAAGCTTTGTTAGATCAGTTTTTTCCGCTGGAAATCTCTGGAGAGGTTATTCTAACTGGGATTGTGGCACACAAGGTCACATCACAAGAGCATAACAGGTGTATTTGTAGAGTGTGTTGAGCTCCATATGTTTTCTCTTTACTGAGAGTCAATAATGAAACCATGGAAACTAAAAGATAAGTACTGATACCAGGCAGAATGAAAAAAATTTCCATCTGTAGTTGCGTTAACCTGAAAGCAGACATGGGGCAAACACTGCACGATTATTTCCAGATTGAGACTTCATTGATGGCTGCACAAACATCCTGATGGCAAATGCATTTGCACAGGGTAGATTTTGCAGTGCAGGAGCAGGTTTCCATTTTGTAGAATGGGAAGTACCACAAAAGTGCTGACAGTAGAGAGTCTCCTAGGTACCACGATAATTCTCCTAGTGGAGCAATGAGAATATACTTTGAAAACACTGGGATGCAGGATGAGCTAATGTGTTATTTTAATTTGGCTTCTGGAAAATACTAATAGACAAAAGGGAAAGCACCCAATTTTACTGTCAGTAGCAATGGTAAGATGCAAATCTTAAAGTAAATAAGGAAATTGACTTGATTAGGAAGCAATAGACCATAAGCATTACTGGGTCACATTTGAGAGTCAATTTTCAATAGAATAACACTTTACATCTTGCAAACAGTTGCTTTTGTAGTTTTGTTGGCTAAACATATGCAACAGTCACAGAACTGAAAACGTTATTGTTTTGAATTATTTTTTTAACAATATTTTCAGTTGGAGTTAACACTTAAAGTGCTCCACAGCTTTTTACAAGATTTGTGACTGTAAAAATATATTTGTGCTTTTTTCCGGCTGTAGTTTTTATGAATTACATGATCTTTGATCTGAAGCAAAGCTTTGGCCCTCTAAGCCAAGCTGAAGGCAGGTTAGTCTTCGCACAGAGAAAAATCTGTTACTCTACTCCACCAGTATCCTTCAGAAAAAAAATAATTATTAAATTTGAATGTAAGCCTCAGGGTATGGAGATGATGAACTTTTAATATTATATAGGACACTTGGGTGCTGTTATTCATGCTGATATCTTGCTCTCTGGAGCGGCAGAGGCTGGGAACCCAGAAGCATTCTCCATTGCTGGGCAAGGGTTTATATTGCTTTTCTCAGTATTGACCTCACTCCCAAATTAGTTTAAGGATTCACACATTCTCAAAATAATCTGTCCTTAGTGAGAAAAATGATAGATATGATGCAGAAATCGAGTGAGCTAGTATAAATATTGTGAAGATGGGCGAACAGCTCTGAAGCTGTGATAAGGAAAGGAACTAGTCCTTGGGAATCTAGAGAAGAGAGATTGATGGGGAGAAAGCAATCAAATATGGGGGGGTAGGGGAAGAGAAATTTTAGGAAGGTACATAAATTCAGCTTATACGAGAAAAAAGCAGAATCCGTTTTAAAGCAAATATTGAAATACATATCCATGTTCCCATACGGAGGCGAGCAGTGTGGTATGCATGGCTCCAGCAGGAAGATCTGCTCGCAGTGGTACAGCTCCGGGTTGCAGGTGACACTGTGTGCAAGGAAAGCTTGCAAGAACTCTTTGGGGAGCTCTTGCATTTCCTCTAATCAGAACCCGTTTTGCTGGCTCAACCATAGTGGGAAAGGAAAACTCTCCTGAGGAGGTTTTCAACATCTGCTCCCTTGCTTTATTCACATGTACCAACAAATGCAAATGGAATATACTCAAAGAAAATTTACAGTTAGGAAATTATTCCAAACTGGAGTAAACTCTCAAACTCCACTGAACAAATCTCAGTTGCAAATCACCCTGCTATAATGGGCTGCAGTTGTATTTTAGCCTAGACTCTTGCAGATTATCCTGAGCAATCCTTCTTTTCCCCGTAGTTATAAAATTATAGTACAATGAGCAAGCCTCCTCTTCCCCCCACCCTTTTTTTTTTTAAAGTTACCTTGAAATTAAATCTGCTTTTTCAAAGACTGTGACTGAACTTTACAACTGTTAGTTCTCTGTGGTTCGTTTCATGTGTTTTTGTCCTCTCATGAAAAAATTCAGGAGCCAAAATAGATTAGTTTTGGGCAGAGATATGGTGTAACTGTTCAGCTTTCCATTTCTTGCACATTCTCATACTTAAAAGAAGTGGCACAGAAGTTTTCTTAACTTCATTACCCAGGAAACTGGTGTCTAAGTATGAAATAAGGCACCCATTTTATTACAACAAGACTTTGCCATCAGGTAAACTTACTAAGGGTTTCCCATAAATTGGGCATTTTAAAAAGGTATGTTCCAGCTGAGGCTTATGTTAAATCAGGGGACTGTTACAAGCCATACGTTGCAGAATGTCAGAATAAACACTCATAATGATCTCTGATCCTACATTTATGAATCTGTGTTGCTCCCTCAGGCCTTTCAAGTTTCTTGATGGAATAGCGATATTAGCTTTCTGCTCTTACTTAACTGCATATGTCTGCCATATGCACTTTGTCCCTCAGGATAACTTGATCCATAAAGATGTTGTTAGAGTGTTCAGAATATTCTCAATTAATGTCTTGATATGACAGCTAGGTTATCGGGACACTATAAAAGGCAAGCAGAAACTGGGCCTGGCAAGCTGTTTCGGGGTTGGTTTGTTGGGTTTTTTTAATGGCATTTCTATTTAATTGTGGGCCAATTAACTACTCGGTTTCCTTTCAGATAAAAAAAAAATCTTTTAAATTTAATCGAGAGTTGTTTAATGCTTCCTAATGTTGTATATCTGACTGAGCTTTTCATTACCCAGAGAAACAAACATGCTGGTCGTGTCACCAGGGAGTAGTGGTGATGTTTGCTGTCTTGCTTTGCAGGGGCAGGGGGGATGAAGCTCTAGCTCTTACGTTTTCTAATGACTCCTGTATGATGGTCTGGGACATCCTATATAACCAATGGGCTGGGTTCTGCACAAGTCACTGACTATATTATTCATCATGGGATCTAATTTCATGCTGTTTGGTTTAATTTTTCCTTTTGGGTTGCCAAATTTTGAATATACATCCAGCCTTGCGTGCCTCGCATTGGTGACGTCTTCATTTAAAAGACATACTCAGCTGTAGAGATGCCTGTAGTGTGAAGTTTTGGACAGTTGGCAGAACTGTAATAAATCATAACTATTAAAATTACAGTAATTAATATATATTCTGAGTACTACAAAAGTAATAAAGGCAGGGTGAGAACTGAATATTCATGTGTATCAGTATGCAAACCACATATATTTTTACATGTCATTCTGTTTCCAAAACCACACATGGTTCTGTTTCTCAAAATGTAAAGTGGGAATAATATTTATAGGTGCAAAGTAAGTGGCTGATATTTAATAAAGAGATGTGCAAGTACCGGGTTCCACTAAACAGTTCACATTTTAAAAATCACATTAGAAGTATGTTAGTAAGTGGCAGAATTGAACAGTCAGTTATGGGACACTGAATTAAGGTTGTCTTTACATTCTGGAAATCAGACATACTATTTGTAGCCACCTGTGAAAACAGTGATTTGAGTGAATTGCCAACATATTGGAGTACTGAGTAGGATTCATGTCCTCTCTCTCCCTTTATAGTTAGTGGAGAGAAACAGGCACTTCTAGGGCACAACTTACCTCATCTTAAGGTAGATATCTAAAATAGGTCAGAAGAATTGCCTTTTAAAGGACCCATTTTTCTCCAGTGAATATGAAAGGAGTTCCGATTGGCTCAGATGCAGGTGCCTACAGATACAGGCATCTGATGACAGGGAAGGTGAATCCTACTTGTGACACAGGCAGAGGTAACATCCAGTTCCCAAGACAGCATACAGACCTTACACAAAGGACAGTACTTTTTGCTCATGTACTTATTGTCCTTTTTCCCCTTGCCCCTAGTCACTTCTTCTAATCCATGTGCAGCACCAAGGAATCAGGGAAGTCTCCTCCAAAACAAATCTCACTGCTTTTAAAAGCTTGTCCGTATTGTGTACTACAGAACACAGTGAATGTTGCATTATATTATGTACTTACAAATGAACCAAAAGTAAGGCAGATCTCAGTTCTAGCATATGCTGTCATTTGAGTCCTTCTTCCTACAGTAATAGGTGTTTTTTATTGGAGTGTTAGTACACAATTTTAGGGAGACCCTATCAATACCTACATGAATGATTAGGAGTTATTGAATGTATGTTTACACATACTTCACAGATCTCTGAACTTGTCATCTTTATAGTTCTCTATAAACTCATTTTCAGATCTTATTGTCTATCCTTCAATTAATTCCCATCATCTCAGTTTTTTATGCTCTCTCTTGTCCGTTCAGTCCAAGTTGGTTTGCTTTGTGTTATCTCAGCTTGCCCCATTATACTGGCTCCTCCTTACCTCCTTTCCCTTTTCCTTCACTTTTCCCAGCCTGGTCTCCTGTGAGGTTAAACTCACCAACCTAGATGATTTTCTTGGTCATAATAACCTACACGTCTTTGAGCTTTTCTTGTCTCTCCAACCAGCCTCCAGCACTTCCACAGCTAATTTTGAGATGGTCTCTTTATCCAGGCAGACAGTTCTTCCACGTATCATTTCCCTGGCGTTTTTTTCTGCTGCCAGTCTTCAATCCCAGATGTGTCTTCCTTTCTTCCTACCTTCTGTATTTCCTTCTGCATTTTTCTAATAACCAATGTATAGGAACATTAAGAACAAAAAGATGAAAGCATCCCCACTCTTAGGTCAGCACAGTCCACAGAGACTTCAATTGCAGGAAAATCCCCTCAGCTGGACACTGAAACATTAACAGAAAAGGCTTTATCTCTGGAATTCACACCTTTAAACCTCTGGGGTGTTCTTGCAAATATATGCAAACTAATTTTCAAAATGTTTCAAGTCTGGGCAAGTATTATAGATATTACTCCAACAGAAAAGTCCAAAATTCAGAATGTTGTTCTGCAAGACTTTATATTCATGCTTTGAAAACTGGCAGCCATGAAACTTTAATGAGAAATATATATGTAGCTTTTTATTGGAAATAGTCACATTGTTTGAGTTGAAGCTTTCCTCTAAAAATCAGTCTGAGGCGAAAATAGCAAATTTTAGCCCCAGTGCTTGAAGTTTGGCATAATCAAGCAAGGGAAAGTGTGTGTGAGGTGGGAACAGGACAGGTCAGACATCTCAGTAATAAACAGTACCGCTAGCATCATCTGTAATTATCGTGAAACATGACAACCTGTAACTAGTAGCTGGCTTGGACCCATCTGCACTCTATCCCTAAGGATACAGTAACAACTGCTAACCCATAAACCTTCATAAGACTAAAAGAATATTTAAAAGTAAATATAGGACCTCATCTATGACTTAATTTTCAGAATCACTGAAACCACTTTGCTTCTGGCTTATTTGAAGTGGCACTTCCCTGAAACAGAGCCAGCTCTTCCATTCCAGTGGCAAGGAGAATCTGGTGGAGACAACGCATGGGGAAGGAGTTGTGTTTTTAGTTGTGCTTTTTGCTGTTTATGTCTGCTTTGGAGACCTTGGTATGTTTCCAGCTACATAGTAGGACACACAGGTAGGGGCATGAGTAGCACTGATGAGGAAACAGCCTGTGGCATCCTGCCCTTGGAGGCTGATGGATATCCAGGGAGTTAATGGTTCTTTCAAGCTGCATTAACTCCTGCAGGATCCCCCTCGGCAGCTGGTGCGGTGCAGCTGCAGGGAGCCTGTCGGCGGCAGTGCAGTTCCCAGGGGAACGTTCTCATGTTATCCATGGAGATGTTTCTTTCCTCATGTGGGATGGTCCTCACGTTTTCCGTGTATATTGTGTTTTGGTTTTAAAAATAAGTGCCCCAAGAGGCACTTGTGTCTGTTACTAATAAACTCTCTTTGCAATTGCAGGCCTATTTAGAGAATACTCCATTTAGATTCAGATTTTGTTTATTTTGCAAAGTTACAAATTAGATACACACCTCCTGATGCTCTCTCACGTATACCAAACCTAAACTCAGGGTTGTGGCATGTGGTGGCGGAGGCTCTTTTTTTCTTAAACATAACAACAGCTTGAAATAAGGACAACATCCTTCAAAAGCGGAGATGATGTAAAAAGCGTCCCCGCACCCCGCTCCCCATGTCTGTTTCTATGGTTTTACAGCCACCGTTTCCTACTTAAAAAAGATAAAAAAACACAACCAAACACCCCCTCACGAAGAAGGGGAATTGGCTGACTGCACACAGCGAGCAGCATGGCTGACTACCTGTGCCCAATGCAGACGGTAAACGAACTTAGAGGGAGGGAGGACCATCCCCCGGTCCCTTCCCGCCGTGGTGGTACCGCCTGGATTTGGCACCATCCCTGCTCGGCTCGTGGGACAGAGGGGACCTCGCTCTGCCCGGGCTGGGGCTGGCCCAGGGCCTCGGCTGTTCCTCGCTGTCACCTCTGCGAGGCGGATTCACCTCATCCCGGCAGAGCGAGTTCCCCCCGCTCTTCTCCACAGCAAACCCCCCTTCCCCTTCTACTTCTCTGTAACACCACCCTACGCTGAATGCCTGCCCTTTCCCGCCGCTCCCGTTTGATGAGGTCTTGCTGAAGCAGACAGGGGAACCTTTCCTGCTGGAAAAAAAATAAATCTGCCTGGAGCCGGTTTTCACGGGGAGTCTCCGCAGCCCGCGGGCGGCGGCGGCGCTCCCCCTGCGCTGCGCTGTCTGCCAGGCCGCAGCGCGGGTGCCGCAGCCGCCGGCCCGGTTGCTAGGCAACACCCTCCCTGCCACCCACCCCCGCTCCCCTCGGCGCCGCTCCGTGCCGGCGAGCCCCGCCGCCATTGCACAGCCGCGTCCCTTCACAACGCGCTAGCTCCCCGTCCGTCTCTCCAGCCGCCTTTTCACTCGGCGTTGTCGTGACGAGCGACATCGGGCTGCCCGTCTTCCCTTGTTGTAGTCCACTGTGGCGGCGGGAGGTGACGAGGCCCAGGGCGGAGGTTCGGCTGCCGCACCTGAGGCGGCGGCGGGGGCGGGCTGGGGAG
>VZSZ01001127.1:0-72235 GCA_013398815.1 Ibidorhyncha struthersii | reverse complement strand
GCGGGGCTCGGCACTGCGGGCCGCGCTCCGCACTGCCTCCCCCCTCGCCTTTCCGCAACGCCCGCGTTACCCGCTTGTTGGCTCTGCGCGGTTAAAAGGAGCAGGTGGAAGTGAAGTGGAATCTGGTTGCAGCAGTTTACCGAGGTGGAGGGGCCCTTGGCCCTCTGTCCTTGGCTTGAGGGGGCTTTGTCCCAGCTGCGCTGCCAGAGCCTGACCTGGGCTTATGTAAGCAATAACTGGAAAACACGGCGATGTGCGATCGGTTGTGTTTGCAGTAGGAGCCCGTAAGAGGCTATAAAAGTGGGAACGCACAGTATTTTTCACGACCGGTTGTCCATTGGTTCAGAATCATGATTTATGTTGTTCATCCGAAATTGCTATGTAGTTGTTAGGGGATATTTAAATCTTCTATCTAGGTGGTGTCTTTTATCCAAAGGAATAAGAATTATATATGATTGATTTTTCTGTAGCCATGCTGTAGTTAAGATTAATGGAGATTTCATTCTAAACATCTTTACATAATGCCCATACTGGGAATGTTAAACTCAGGGTTCTGTTTTGTCAGGAAAGAAATCACAGCATGTTTTATTAACAGCATAAGTAGTCAGCACATTCTCCTATTCAGGCATCTGGAAATATCTAGCTCATCCCATACATATGGCACTTCTGTTATCACTACATCTTTGAATTGTATAGTCATTCTCCCCACACAAACACACTAAAAATGGATATATTTCTAGCCCAATGCTTATAGAAGGTACTTGTGGGGATACATTTCTCACAACAGATTTCAGGGCAAAGATTGATTTGATGAAAAGCCCCCCTCAACTAGATGGCTGAAAGGTCTTAATCACTTAACCAGCTTCATTGGGGATTTGGTGAATGCTCTGCTCGCATTACTTTGTCTCTCACATTGCTGTTTGCTTTGGAGACAATCAGTATATTTCTCTTTTTGTAAAGGGAAACTTGGAACTGTTGTTTTGAATCTTTCTCAGGTGTGAATTACCCTTTGTTCCTCTGGTCATGGAGCACCAGAGGAACTCATCTGAATCTGGTAGAAAGCTTATTTCACTGTATTTAAAAAAAAAAGTTAATAATGGCATTTTCACTGAGTGAAAAAAACAAATTGCCTAATGCTAGAAAGAAGGCCTTAAGGGCCTCTTAGCTGGAAAAACAAATAGGTTTTTTGTTCATTCACTGACATTTGATTGAAAATCCGCAATTGTTCAGAGACCATTTCTGATAAAAGAGGAAAATGGAGTATGTAACTATAACCAAATACAAGTTATTGCCAGCTATTGGCTAACAGTAAGTAAAGGTAATGATCAACTGATTTTTGCCAATATATTTTTCATACTTCCTTGGAGTACATCTTGCCATAGCCCTGTGGGCAGTACCCTGAAATAAGTTTCAGAGAGGGTGAGAAAAGTGATTTGAAGGTACACCCAAACTTTCCCAATAGAGGTCTTTGTATACCTGTCATTACATTAGATGATCCTTGCTGCACATTTTACATAAAATGCTGTCCTGATGTCATGATGTCCCTATTGTAAGGCAGAGGGAGATCCTAGTCACCTCCTGATCTTGGAAGAACACCCCTGAGGCTGCTGTAACAGCTAGCCCAATTTGATCCCTAGATTTGTTAGCGTTTGGGCATTTTAATAAACCTCTTTGCTTTTTTATCCCACCTATCCTGGTTCTACACCAGCTACAGGATCTGTGCTAATATTTGTTGATGGTACAATTGTTAGACCTCCTTTCAGCTCCAGCATTCAAACATTGAAGATCCATGTATTCATACTGTGGTACCTTAAGCCCTATTGAGCTTTGCAGTTAGGACAAGCGCTAAAATCTGGAAGACACTGTAGGTAGTCAGCTAGTCCTATGCACTCTAAAAGCAAGGGAACATATTAAGCCTCTTAACTTCTTTTCTGTAATGTGATGGATCAGCTCTTTGATCTGGCTGAAATCCAGCCAATTATTTGGAGTTTTCAGCCAGACCAGTGAGCTGATTTGACTGAGGTGCAGAGGCGCTCAAGCTCACACAGTGCAAAATGACCAGGCTAAGAGTGGGTGGAGAATGGGGCTGTCCCTTCTGACAGCACCATCTCATATTGGCATCTCATATTGGCTTAAGATTTTCAGAAACTGCATTTTCAAAGGTGATTTGCAAGTTATACCCCCGTTTAAAGTGTTGGGCAATGTGTAGGAAGCTGTATTTTTATATAGCTCTTCAAAGAGCCGTTTGGAAAAATCTGTTTTATAGAAACACCTACTGTTCAAACACTCACAGTTCAGCACATAGATACTGTATGAAGAGACCTCTGCCAGAGCTCTGACTTCTGAATGTACAATGCAGCATAGTATGAAACACACAAACCTCAAGCAAAGTAAAATTGATTTTTATTTGCAGTCTTCTAATTTCAGCGGTGAAGTGGTGAGACCATAAATCTTAGCAGGGATACTACACCAGCTGTAAACCTTCCTTTCTTCCACCTTCAGACAGGGTGATCACATGTTGTACAACCTTCCGTGCAGTGCCATGGGGTGCTGACACATCCAGAAGGGCTAGAGCCCTTTGAGACAGAACAGGTTTTTGTCCAGCATTTATTTTACCTGTGTGTAGAAATAGCAGTGATGCGAGGTGCGAATAAGAGAGTGGACTATGAAATGGCTCTTTTAAACTTGATTGGTTTAATTTGTTTTTGTCAGGCTAGGGGGAAAGGAAAATACTGGAAGGAGAAAGAGGTGAGTAAAGAGCAACTGGGGGCAGGTCTCTCCTATTCTATACCGATGCCTCCTTAGGCACTCTCGTCTCTTTCTCTATAAAGAACTCCTTGGGACTTTCCTGCATGTGATGTCACTTTTTCTATCCTGCACCCCACTGACTCTTCAAGAACTTTCTCAGCCAACAGTGACTGAAATCAAAACCCCTTTCTTTTCTGCTTCTCTGTGTATAAACAATAAGCTCTTGGTCCCTTGAGGCCTGCTGAGAAACACAACGGATGGAGCAGCACAAAACAGTGAGAAACCTACCCTTATTAAGACCCTAAAACAGCGAGGGCCTGTTACAAGTTTCTTGATTCTCATCCTGATCAGTTTTGCTACAAATCTCACACTGATGACTGATCTTTCTTTTCACAAGGCCTAGCCTTTCTTAAAGCCCTTGAATGATTGTGGTGTGTCTCCTCTCTTCATTCTCTATTTTCACTGGTAAAAGGTTTTCCTAGCAAATCCCTCTTCCTGCAGTTTAACCCCACAACCTCTTTCCCTATATGCCAGATAGAAAGAAAATAAATTCCTGCTCTTTCTTGGAGGAGCTTTCAAGACATATAAAGACTGTTGTTGTGTCTTCTATCAATCTTTTCAATGTAAAATTAAGACAGAAAGAACTCAAATAAGTCCCACAATTCCTTGGATGTTTTCTCATAAGTTATGTTTTTATTGCTGTGGTCTGAATTCTTTCCAGGTGGCCCCCATATTTTTTTAAATGTAATACCCAAGTTGGACATACTGCTTCAAATAGAAGAGTAGAAGGTCATGTCACAAGTTTGTAAATCCCAAGTACTTGCTTTTTTTTTTTTTTTTTGCAAGACTGCCAGTTTTCGCTTATGCTTGGTTTGTGATGCAGTAAGTACTCTAGATCTTTTCTTGCAGAGATATTGGGGTTTTGTTCCTCACCCTGTAATTTTTCAGTTCTTGCCTGAATATAAGACTTAGGATTTGTATCTTTTGAATTGCATCATTTTTTTGAGACCTTGTTATTTGTCAGGACATTTTAAATTCTAATACTGTCCTCCCATTTACCTGTAGCCCTTCCAGTTTCATGTCATCTGCAAAGCTAACAAACATGTTTTTCAGTCATCTAGATCACCATGAATAATTTAATAGTATACTAAGTGTTTTAAGTAGCGTAGGGGGAACAGGTGACAGGAATTTCTTTAGATTTGGTGTATTTGTTTAAATGTATACTCTTTACAAGATTAAACGTATACTATTTACAAAAAGAAAAATCTCCCTTTCCCCTCTTCTACCCCCTTTGCTCTTTAAATGCAAAAAAATACTATTTCATTTTAGAGAATAAACTTCAGATTTTTTGTAAGATTGAAGTTTGTAGAGTAGTATTAACTTATTTTGCAAACTACAGCAAATACCACAGTAACCTACACTTTTGTCAAAGTTGCTTGTCACCGTTATAATTCTGGGACAGATTTTATTTAAAATTTAATTAATTGTTTCAGCAAAGGAAGTGGAAATGTGCCAATGTAATTTGCTCCTATCACAAAGTTGGGAGGCATTGTCAAAGAAGGAGCAAGCTATTATACAGAAAGGACTAGATGAATTTGATGACTGGTGTTACTGAAATGAGTTGAAATTCAGAACTATAAATGAAAGTCGTGCACTTAGGGACAATTCTAATAGTGTACAGGAACACCCAGCTGGAGAGTAAAAGGATCACAGAACCACTGAATGGTGGCAAGTTGCCACTTGTGCGTTTTAATGCTCTGCTTTAACATTGAACAAAGACAGTTAATTTTTACAGATTTTTGAGCAGAAGCTGGTAATCTGTTTTCCTTCTGATTTTATTAATCAGGATTGTCTGTAGATGAAGGGCTCCTAGACAGCCAGGAGAAGATTCAGAAGTTTCTCTCAGCTCTGTTCTGTCAAAAATCATTCACCCTCATGTAGAGTTTTTTTACATATGACACTGAACAGTTCTTCAACTCTACCCTCTATATGGGTCATGAGTGTTTCGCCAAATGATTAAAGAACAAAGTCCTCTTCAAGCTTTCAGATGTGCCATAGTAGTGGGAAGGTGGATACCACTGGTGATAAAATTATTCATAAAATGTACCCATGGCTGTAGGTAGGAAGCTGGACAGCAGTTGGAAGTTACCTATTACCAGAATTATTCTTATTCCATGTTTATATTATAGGTAAATTTTGACAATGTTTGAACAATAGCTTTTAAATGTAGTTTATGTTGGATTGTTTTTTGATTGATATTGCCTATTTGATTTGATCATTTTCACTTCCTATCTCTACTAATTTTATCTATCACATTTACTATAGCTACGTAGTATCTAATTATTTTAATATATTTTAAGGATTGTTACTAGCATCTCTAGCTGTACTACTGTGGTCTCCTTTTTAGAAGTATATATATTTCTGTTTTAGACTGCAAAGATCATACTGCATTTCTTGCCTATTCTGTCTCTCTAAAATCCTTGTTCTTTTCACCTTTCAGCCTAGTAAGACTGTAGACACAGGTGTCTAAGGCAATGGGATACAATGTCCCACTGGCTATTTCCTTTTTGTCTTCACTTTTTACTGTCCTTCCTAATACTATGCATGTAGACTGTATAGCACTGGTGGAAATCAAATTGAGATCTTAGGTAATTTCAGACCCATATGATAAGAAACAAATAACCAGATACTTTAACTTAATATAACATTAACAGTAGAATGAAGCTCCTTTTCCATATTGTGTGAATTAGCTCGGCTTTTCAGGTACTTGGTTTATTGTAACTTTCATATGCCGCTGCATAAACACATACGTACATTTCCACACATAAATAATCAAAATAATTCTGTAGTTAGAGGCTCCTTTACCCCTTCTGTGAATCTGTGCTGTCTCACAATCCTCTTATTTTGAGACTGCAGAGCAGCTCTAACTAAACCACAGTCCTAATTAGAGCCAGCCAGAAGTTTTCATCCAAAGCTTTTTAACAACAACAAACATATTGGTTACGTGGAATTGTTTGCAGAATTTCTATTGATTTCATTGAATCATTTGTGAAATTAGAAAACCTTATCAAATAAAAGACTTTTCTAAAAGGCTTTTAACATTATTTTAAAATACCGTGTGATGTTTAAATGATTCAAAACCGAATCAATACTTCTGATGTGGTTAAATTATATTTCTCATTGGACACATTTTTTTTCTTAGTTGCTGAAAATTTCAAAACCACTATTTTTATGCAGTCAAACTGTTCATTTTCTCTCTTACCACAATTACCAAAAAAACAAATTATCAATATTTTTCCCACGGTGGCATTTCTTCAGCTACTGTATTCTTTCCTTCTCCAACCTTTCTCACTTTAGAGTGACCCTTTGCTTTTTATTACTTTCCACAGCTTCTGTAGTCCTCTTCACAGCTGAAGGAAAGGAGGTGTCAGGGGGACAGAAGTAAATGACTGCCTGAAGGTCTGAATCTATAGATACAGGAATGTGTTGCTTGAAAAGTTTGAAAGAGATTTGGGTACGTGTGAGAGGAGGAGGGAAGGGGAGAAGGTCAATGGTGGGGAAAGAGAGAGGCTAAAAAAGTTTTATTACTGCAGCGGGAGAAAAGGTATGAAAATCAGTAAGCATGGAAAATACAGAGAAAGCAGGGGAGTGAAAATAAGTAGGATGGCATTGAGGTGGAGCGGTGCCCAAGGGTGATGTCTTCTTGATTTGCCACATGGGAGGGGCTTACAGAGCTAGTCTAGTCTCGCTCCCTGCTACAATGGGTTATTTCTGTACAGGAATTCACCACTGCGGTGAACACTCACAACTGCTGTTCTTCCCTCTCATCGCTGGCTTTCCCTGATTTAGAAAGAATACACATCAAATATATTGTATAAATTTATTTTAGAAAACTGATACAAGCTACAGTTTAAAATAATCCAGACTGCCAATAATCCAGTCTCAGCAAGTGCTTTGGTTGTACACTGCCTGTGCAACCTCCATTTTTCTATTTCTCTTACTTTGCTATCCCTCCTGCTTTCTTTCTGTGTCACCTTCACAGTTTTAACAGCTATGGTCTCATCACCAGTAGCTGCTATATATTCAAAAGAATTTTTTGAGAATCCTGAGACCTGGCTGGTTATATAAAATCGTATATTTTAGTCCCAGAGTCTCAGTTTAAGCAAGTCTTCGAGCATGCAAAAATTCTTTACCGTTTCTGACAAGAATTTACGGGTGTATATCAGTACCATCTAGTGGCAATAAGAGTTGTAGCACTCAGTAGGCTCGCACAGGAAATGCTAGATTTGACTTCAATAACCAGGATCCTTCAGCAGGAAGTTAGGTGTGGTCTGTAGAAGACGAATTAAAAAAAAAAAAAAAAAAAAAAAAAAAAAAAAAGAAAAAGAGGGAAAAAAAAGAAAAGGGAAAAGACATGATGGAATTTTAGCTGCAGTCTTCCTTGGTGCCATTCCAAACCCACATAAGTGCAAGATTCTTCACTGGTAATGAATTTTTAATTGTTTCCTGCAGTGTTAAAACAGTATTATGCTTTTTTTTTTTTTTTCTGTAATTAACAATAAAATCTAACAGGATTCTGCTGCAGGACCACTTTCATTTTCCTCATTAACCCTTCTGCCGCTACTAGTCAGTGCAGCTTCCAAGACCAGTTTGCTACAGACCGTCCATGACAGAATGCACCAGGTGCATTTGCCTGCAATGGAGAAGCATGCTCACGGGGAGACCTGCAGGAGTTGGGATGTGTGTGGATGCTTGTGTAGGTGTAAATTGCTATGTGCATATGGTTGAAAAGGAGGAGAAAGCATCGTGTTGCAGTTTATGTAGCAAGCTTCAAAAATATGAATTCGTTGCAGCTGTGCTGGAGTATGTGTATTTAGCGAGACGGTAAAATAGGATCATGCTCACTGTATTCTAACTCTTGTATCATTTTAATTTGATAATTTTTTCTTGCGTATATTGTCTTACTCAGAAGTTGTTACTTTTTATTGCATTTGCTATATTTTTAATGTGCTTACTCAGGAGAAGGTCTCTTGAGAAAAATTCTTGAAGGCTATGGCAGAGATCCCATTTATGATTTCAGATCAAAGTATTTGCATCGGGAATATTTTCCACTTGTTCTTTTTAACTGAACTGTCTGGAGACATTAAGAAGAGATGGTTCTGCTCTTGTTAGTGAAAATTGTGAAAAATATATACAATATATATGGTATCAGATTTAAAGGATCTAAGTGCAGTATGTAACGATTAAAGATCGTTTTTGTTTAACTCAGCAATTCTTCCAGTGCACAGTGTGTTGCCAGGCAGGGGATCTGAATACAGGTGCTTATGGCTGAATCTTGTTTCCTGAGCTGGCAGCTCTGCAAAGCCAGCATATTTGTACCCAGAGAGAAGGAGCATCTCACATTGCTTTCAACTGATGCTTCTGGCCTTACATGGCAGTAGTGGATTCTAGGAGTCATTTCTGGTCCTTCTAGCTAGAGGGAGGGTTGGTCCAAGATGCAGCTTTCAGGATAATAAAGAGATGAACTGTCTGGAGTCTCACTCCTCAACACTGAGCCAGAAACACTTCAGAACTGTTGATTCCTCACACTGAATGTGGTAGAAAATATCTCCTACTTTATTCACAGGAACGGACAGCATTACCCTTGATAAAGGCAAGGAGATGTTATTGTATTATATGTGACTTTTTTTATACAGTCTATAGAACCGGCAATCGATCGTCTCAAGCACTAAGTGAATTTTAAACTAAATGTTTTAAGAAATGATACCTTCAAGAAAAGTCTAAGAGGCCAGCTGTGAAGGAAAATAGTTTGTCTTGAAATAAAAACAAATGAAAAAATCCATTTCACAGCAGCCGTCTTTTGGATTATAATTACTGAATTTAACAAGTTGTCCCACAGAAAATCCTATGAAGGTATATTCCTTTACATTGTTTGTAGCTGTTTGTGTTGCTCTAATTTTTTTCTGTGTTTTTTTATATTTTTAGCACTTTTTTATGAGAGAGGCTAAACAGTAACTAAGAGGTGCAGGATGAAAAGATGGCACAATCAGTGCTGGTACCACCAGGACCTGACAGCTTCCGCTATTTCACAAGAGAATCACTTGCAGCTATTGAGCAGCGTGTCAATGAAGAAAAAGCTAAAAAATCCAAACAAGAACGCAAAGATGATGATGATGAAGACGGCCCAAAGCCAAATAGCGACTTGGAGGCAGGAAAGACACTGCCATTTATTTATGGCGACATACCTCCAGGAATGGTGTCTGAGCCCTTGGAAGACCTGGACCCATATTATATCAATAAAAAAGTGAGTGTGTTGTATAGTTCTGTCAGACTTTAAGAAGATTAAAATACAGCAAACCCTCTCAAAGGCATAGTATTTCCAGTATTTTTCACCTGATCTTTATATATAATACATTTCCCCAGCAGTTGATTTCATTGGCAGAAATCTTAACTGTAAGAACAGAAGTTGGTAATGAAAGTTTGTGGGACCTGGTCTGTAGGTAGAGATGCATTTAGGTTTATTCTAATATACCTGGCATTTTACTAAAATTTGTGACTTTCAGTGTTTTACCCACAAGAATTGAAGAAGTAGCACAGGGGTTATCCTTAGAATTATTTTTTTATTAATTGCTGTATTGTAGATGTGAAAGAAGCAGATCTTCACTTTGAAACCCAACTCAAAGGTAGCTAGGCACCTTCTCACTAGCTTTCTTCCCTGTCACGTGGAAAGCCTAGGTTGCATTCTCCTGTTGCTGGGAAGGATAGGGAAGTATGTAAAGGTAATTTCTCAGGATATGCCAAAGATTTTCCTCTTCCACTTTGTACTCTGTTAGAGGCATCATATATCTGACTTATATCTGGGTGAAAATTTTGTCATATCCAGGTTTATATTGTTCTATAATTGTTATCAAAGAGGAGGTGTTTAAAAGAGGGAAATAAATAAAGAGCAGGTAGGGATTCCTCCTGGAGTGTTGACAGAATGTTACACAATTTAAAAAATATTTTATAGAGATGTTAATTTTTTTAAAAAATAAAACTACATATTTTCTTTTTGTTTAAAATAACAACTACAGCTGTTGTGACCAAACACAATAGTGCTGACCTTTAGACTTTTGACCACATGGCCTTGGGTTTCCTCCAGAATTCCAGTCCCTCAGATTTTGGCATCATGTGTATTTCACCATTGTTATTCTACCAGTAAAGAAGAAATTACTGATTTTTTTTTTTTAATTTATTTATCTATCTTGATATTTTTTTTCTTGTGCTTTGTTTTCTTTCCTGTGGAAATTAGCTAGTGAATAAAAACAAATGAATATAAAAACCAAACAAACATGAGAGCAAAAAAAGTACTTCAAAGAAAAAGGAAGAAAACCCTCAAGAACTGTTAGAAGTCAAACTTGACCTAAGTAAAAAAATATAAATGAAGATATTTCCTGCAGGAATTAGGGGTATGCCTCATCAGTAATATGTTGAAACAATAACAATATAGGCATATCGTGATAAACCAAACAGAGAACAGCTTTCAAAAAAATCAGCTGTACCTTAAATGTTCATTGTATTTCTAAAACTCAATTCATGCTATGGAGAATCAATTTAAAACAAGGTTTTCAATTAAATATTGCGTTCTGCTCCCTTTACTCAAGTGATTTACCCTATTGAAGTCTGGAAGGAAGGCAAATGGAATTTGGGTCAAAGTGCTGATCCCTTTCCTTCCTTCTTTCCCAATTCTGCAGTTGTAAAAATCTAAATTCCGTGCTGGGAATCCTAAAGTTAGCACATGTATTATCATGTATTGGGAAACTAGAAATGTAATTCTCCAATTAACTGTGGACGTGAAGTAAAATGCTGCTGAATTGCTGGTTTCTGATTGAGAAATGCATAGCAGTAGATGCTTTGATCGACTTTTTTGATCTCTTGATCTTTTCCAAAAGCATAGTGGTTTCTAGTGGGAGATGTAAGACGGCAAACTATACGTGAACTCATAATTTCTCCTATTATTTTTCTTTGTGCTCTTTGCCTATCATTGAACATTTTAATGCTGTATTTTATTTTTTTAATGTGTCTTGATGAGTCAGCATCGCACAAATGATACTTTATCAAAGGTTTTGTCAGAGTAAAGGGAAGAGAAAACATATGAAAAACTCTGATTTTGGGGCAGATTTTCTTGAACTCCAGGAAGAATAGTAATCGAGTTGAAAAGTAATGGTAGCAAAGATAGTACATTACAGACCAATCCTTTCTCTTCTAAAATAAAGGACCAAAGTATGGCTTGAGAATCAATGGGTATCTGAGAATGCAAATATGTTCAGTTTGGAAGAGCTGAAATTTATGATTTCAGGCAGGGAAAAGCATTGCGTTTTTAGGATTTTAGCTGCTGTATTTGGCACACCTGCTCAGAAAATAGAGCATGGTCTTTATAAATGCTGCCCTGTGATTCCAGCTGAGGCAGGTCATGACTACTGGCATTGCTCCAGGTTTGCATGGCTTATGTTCCCTTTGGGCTTTTTAGGGCTTCTACAATGCTGGCTAGATCCACTTATCTTCAATGAGCATGAACTTTCACCCATGTGTAGGAAGAAGAGATGATAGAAATATATAGGAATTTGCCCAAACACAGAAATCTAAATAATTTTTAAACCTACTGCATGTTAAATAAAGGCTTTATTCTTCTTTATTTCCCAGGGTTTAAGAAAACTATTACATTTATAAATGCTTTTTTAATGTTGGCAGTATTGCAGAAACTGTGGAGAGACAGTGAAAATATATGGATTATTGAATTCTGTATTAGGTAAAAGTAAAGCATGACATAAGAAAAATAGACAGTATTGCAGGTATGAAACTCTCACAAGAAACAGTTGAAAAGAGAAGCAACATGTTATTCTTTTCTTAGAGTGCAGCAAAATCTATCCAGCACATTAGTGTTATGTGGAAAAACTGTTTATTGAAAACTTTCAATTTCTTTATTCTCATGAAGATCACTCTTGAAATTTAGATCACTTTGTAGTACTGTTAACTTAGTACTTTGATGTGATAATTAATGCTGGTTATTTGATTCAGAGAATGTTGAAGTTTTAATGGCACTTGTGTTTTTTAAAGGTATGTGTATAAATTATAAGGTACAAAAAGTATACTAATTCTTCAAATGTTATGCATGTTTGTACCTTATATACCCCTCTCTGTTTTCTAGCTAGCAGTATCAGGATTACTTATGAATTCTGAGTAAACTTATTCAAATGTTTTCATGCAATTATATTTATAGTAATTTGGCTGGACTCTACTAGGGGATTGTTATTCTGGGGGAGGTGTAAGTGGAAGAAGGGTTTGACCAAATATGATTAATGACAAAATGAAAATTATTCTGGGTTTGAACTTGTAACTTGTTTGTAACTTGGTATCTTTTAAATGCTGTTTTTCATTCTGTGTTTCTTTTTCCAGACCTTTATAGTATTGAATAAAGGGAAGGCAATATTCCGATTCAGTGCCACCTCTGCCCTGTACATGTTAACTCCTTTCAATCCTCTTAGAAAAATAGCTATTAAGATTTTGGTACATTCATATCCTTTTCATGTGGTTAGTCTAAAACTGTAGTGAACGAGACGTTACTTAGTATTTAAATCATACTCTGTCACATGTGCCAGGACCAATATGATCTATAGTGCTTTGTCCCTCTTCTCTCTACTATTTCTGTCTTCTGTTCTTTTTCTTATTCCCTTTTTACATTTGTGTCCATTGCTGGATCTTAATATGGTAATATCAGAAGCCAGACAACCACTCATCCTCCTTTACAATTCCTTCCTGTGTCGTTTTTTCTTCCCCAACCTATTTTTCCCTTCCCCTCTTATTTTTCCTATAATCATCACATCTTTTTTCATTGTTTTCGCTTCCTCCACATTTTTCATAAAGTGCAGATATATTGCTCAAAATACTTTCAGTTCTTCACTGATGCTTTGTGTTAAAAATCAAATCTTTGATCCCAGGTTTGTGCTTGCATGAATATTTAGTGAAAATATGGTTTCATTATTCATTTTCAGTTTTTGATTCAGATCACAATTGCAGAAGGATAGGCTGATAAAACAGCTTAGGTTTCTTGTTTTATTGTACGTTCTCAGTACTATGTGTATCGTACCTGTCTGTTTTATTTCTTGATCATTATTGCATTATGCAGTCGTAATCCTGTAGATGTTTTAATTTCAGTCTTCAAGTAGGTCATGATATTTCTACATTGCAGATAGGGATTTTCAAAGCTAAATGATCATGACCTATCTATTATTTTGTCTTTTCCAGTGTTTTGATAGCTGACTGTAGTAGGCATCCCACTGGTCCAATCCCAAATATTGATATGAGCAGTGAGGGCATTGACTTCGGCAAGTCTGCTTACTTAAGGAAAAAATACAAATGTTTGCACACTTATATTTTACGAGAGTCTAACATAAGCACACTGAAAGCAGTTTTGTATAGGATTACGTATAGGGATGCTAAGATCGTGTAGAATAAATCTTGAAAGGGTTTTTTTCAATCTTGGTATAATGGTAGTCCGATAATTACAGTGGTTGTTATGTGTTGGATGTTGTTATCGATGGCTAGCCTAAAAATGACTTCAGAATCAATCATGACACTACATAGCCTGTTTTGTATTTGTGCTACAGGTGTCACTACAAATAATTATTTGTCAATTATCTGACAAGTCCTTAGCATGTGATTATTCCTGATTATTCAGTTACATGGAATAATGGAAGATCATGGGGCTGAGATGGTGGTGAAGAGCTAGTCACCAAAGTCAGAATGTTAAAAAATGTTTAAAACTGTGGGAAGGTATATTCTAGTTATTTCTCCACTGGTGAAAGAACAGTGAGGATTTGCAACTCTGAGAGGATGTTTCATCAAAAAGGATTTTGAAAGCCTGTGTAAAATACAAGAAAATGTCGTGAGGGGAACCTCACAGTATTTCCCACCCCATTATACTGGGATTTCTATTTAGGAGCAGCGTGTGAACCTGCATTTTAGTTACAGAAGCTAACGCTCTTCTCAAAAACGAGCTTTGTCCTCTTTCTAGTTTAAGGTGGTGATGCCATCACGTGGACATTTTGTGCATCAGCTGTGTGTTTTTCATTTTGGTGTTTGTATTTTCATTTCTAAGAATGTCATCTGTCCTGAGAGTGAAAGGTTGTAGATCCAGAGCAGTTCTGTTAAAATCAATGAAGCTATTTATGACTTGAACTTGTTCTGGAATATTTTTTTTTTTTGAGAATATAATATACCCTCCCCTCCACCAACATTTATATTACAAAAGCTGTATATGAACAAACAATAGTAAAATAATTCTCTCCCTAAAATTTCCCTATGCTCTCTCCCACTAAGTGATAACTAGATTTCAATATATTGAATAACGATAAGCAAAATAGTTGATATATGCCAAATTTTATGGTTACATATAAAAGAAGAAAAGTGAAGAAAATTTATTTTTCACTGTTTTGTATGCATGAAGTAGATCAGATTTGTCTAGATCATCCAAAACAAATGCTTTTTGTGATATTCCACTAAATTAGAAGCTACTGCTTCAAACTTCCACATTTTTATTCAAAAGAAAAAATCATCTAAGGTTTTCTTAAAATTAAGAGTTGAGGGGTTTTTTTTTGTATCTTTCAGATTTTCTAATTTTTAGTGTGTGATTGTTTTCTTTTAGCTATAAAGCAGTGACTATGGAAGCTTTAACATATTCAGGGCTTTTCCCTGAGTGTTAACAGAGCAGTGGAGAGATAAATAGCTCCTGATGGTGGAAATCTGCCAAAGCAGTGTGTTATTTGATACTCTTTTTATGAGATTTTCTGGCTTACATTCCTTAACTCTTAACCTACATTATTCAGCATGCTTATCATGTGCACTATTTTGACCAACTGTGTATTTATGACTATGAGTAACCCTCCAGACTGGACAAAGAATGTAGAGTAAGTTAAATAGATTTTTTTTGAACAATATTCAGTAATCTGAAACAAACTGCTGTAAATTATTTTGTATTAGGATGGTATCCACTGGCAGCAGCTACCTTGTCGGCATATCCTTTCAACAGCTATTCTGATGCTAGTTTCTTCTGTGTAATATTAAATACATATATTTTATAACACTTGCCTCGATACAAGTTGTTCAATGTCCATCCTCTGTTTGCAGTACTAAATGGGGAATGTAAGAAGAGAAGCTAGTCTTATGACCATGCAAAAAAGGGGATTATAAATATGTTTCCACTGTATTCTATGTTACGTCTGTGCATGAATGCAGGCAAATACATTCCTCCATCTCTATTGCAATAACCATTACAGATAAGGGATCATCTAATGGATGGCTATGTTCACCATAGTGCAGCTTTCCCTTACGAAAGACAACCTAACAATGGAACACTCGTATGAAAAATAAGCTATTAAAAAAGTGTTTAAGTGGTTGGCTATTCTTCCCATAGGAAGAGAAAAGGTCCAGTATGATGGCATACTGATATGCAATCGGTGCATATTTTGTGATAGTTCCAAGACTGTAGACCGCAGTGTGAAACACGGCTCTTCATGGTGCTTCCTTTTTGTGATAGCATTTTATTTTTCTGCTTCTTCTTCATTCCTAACTGCTTTGGATGATATGTACCTGTTTAATCTTCAGTAACAAAAAGTTAATTCATAGGGCTATTAAAGTCAGTAGAGGCATTCTCATTTTGAGTTCAATATGAACATATATGTATTCAGCCTAGCATGTAGTAAATATTTATTAATAAAGATAGCTATCTTGGATATTTCTTCTTGTCATTATATTGTGCCATTTGGCTATACAACAGAAGCCCTTCTCATCTGTTGAGTAAAGTTGTGCAGGAAGGAAACTTTTGGTTTAGTAATTGACCTGAAAAAAAACACATTGGAAAATTAGTTTCAGGTTGGCTCAAGTCTGAAAACCAGTTCAAGCCTTTCAAGCAGCTTAATTTGAATTCTTTTCCATTAAAGATATAAATGAAACTTAACATTTCAAGATGACATAATATGGAGATGGAAAATTGAAATGACTCAGAATGCCAGAATTAAATATTTTTACTTTTTGCATGTCAACCACAGTTTTTAGCCCAAATGAGTAGCTGAGTTTTATCGTCATTTGTAAATATTTTTGGTTGGTCTTGCACAGGATTTTGCATCTGAAAAGAGTCTTTTCACTCCAGTACTATACCACTCTTGCTGAAGGTGAAGTACTGGACACACCTACTATGTACGAAAGTCAATGAGGACTGATGAGGGTTGGCACGTTACCAGCGCGTGGTACTAAGCAACATTTCAGCATAAAAATAACATTGAAGAAAGAAATTTTTAGTCTGGAAGCAACTTCTGAAATCCTAACATAATCCATCTATGTGTTTTGTTATAACATGGATTCAAATTGGACATAAACATACACCAATGAATTAACCGGGAATTTTGCAACTATCTCGTTGGTATAGGTTATAGAACTTGAACTTAAGCTATGGGTTGGCATTTGGACGTTTAATCATAACTTGATTCCTCCTTCCTTATGGTATAAATTCTGCAGATGTTTAGAGTTGGCTGTAACTTCCATTAAATTCTTATGCCACTTAAAGAGAACAAAATGAGAATAAAGCAACTAGAGAGCATAATGTGTAAAGATAATATGTATGTGTTTCCATAAACTCTGTCTTGCATGTTTTCCTCAGATACACATTCACTGGAATTTATACCTTTGAATCACTTATTAAAATTCTTGCAAGGGGCTTCTGTTTAGAAGATTTTACATTTCTTCGAGACCCATGGAATTGGCTAGATTTCACTGTCATTACATTTGCGTAAGTCTTCTACTTTTTTTTTTTAATAAAAATATCTTTCTGATAGCATAAAATTAGTGACTAAAAATTGCCTCATATTTTGTCAGCCAGAACATTTGGAGCCTGGACTTCCTGCGGTTTCAATATGTTTCTTCTGCCTCTTTTACACATTTTAGTATTTCTAACTAAGCATGTGCTGCAGAGGCCAGCATGGTGTGCCAGCACGTTAGGATTGTGAATGCCATCAGCCCGAACTGTTCATATCCTGTCTCCTTTCTGCATACCAGAATTAAAGGAATCCTTTTGACTTCCTCTTATAAGCTGACCAAATTAGGTTTCAATCATCAAGTCAATGCAGTTTATTTTGAAAAAACTCAATTGAATTTTATGGTCACAAGCATATTTATAACACAGGCAAAATACAGTGAACGGTGAAGAGGTCTTTGATCAAAGACCCAAGCAAATAGGATAAAATCTGCCTCAATTCTGAGTAACTGTGATTTAATCCTACAGGTATGTAACAGAATTTGTAAACCTAGGCAATGTTTCAGCTCTTCGAACTTTCAGAGTATTGAGAGCTTTGAAAACTATTTCTGTAATCCCAGGTAAGAAGTAGTTGGTGTAAGGTGTTAGGCCCCTCGTATCTCCAACTGTTATTTGTGTGCTGTCATTGTGTTTGTGTGTGAACTCCCCTATTACAGATATGTGACAGAGTTTGTGGACCTGGGCAATGTCTCAGCGTTGAGAACATTCAGAGTTCTCCGAGCTTTGAAAACAATATCAGTCATTCCAGGTGAGAGCTAGGTTAAACACTGAGGCTGACTTTTGTTCCACAAAGGCTGTACTCACGTTTTTAAAAGCATAAGCCTTGTTTGCTACACATTGTTAACAAAATAAAAAAGCAGGAATCAAGACATGTAATTTTATTTAAATTGATTCTTGCTTTTCATATATTAGTTGTATTTTCTTTTCAAAAAAAATCAGCCTTTGAGTTTAACAAATTCTTGCATGAGATATTTGCAGTAAACAGCCTATGTGATTTGCATCTTATGACATCAAGCTTTCCTTTACATGTTTTAAATATAAGTTAATTTCAAGCTTTCATACTGATGCAAATTTTATCATTTATTGCAGGCACTTGGTATAGCAACTTAATTCAGTTTTAAGTCATGTATAAAAAATCAAACTCTAAAGGATAGCATGGGCCATGCATGGGGTATTGTTTTAAAGATGTCTTTCTTCTCCAAACCATCACCCCTCTTATATTGTAAGAAGATTATTATGAGGGTATCATTCAAATATGCACTTATAATGTCTTTATAATGGGTTTACTAATGCAGAATACTTTTTAAAAGGTTCATAAAAGGAAGGTTTGGGCAAGAAACATCAGCAAAAGTTAACAATGCTTTTCTATGTAGGGTTGAGATATAGCATGAATAATAAAATCACTTGTTTTGACATAAACAACGTGTTTGGTATTTTCTATTTTTTATTTCTGTACACTATAAAGTAAGCATAAACTTACAGCTTTTCATTCATCTTCACAAGTAATAAGGCTTTTCATGAAAAATATTGTATCACAAATATTAGACTCATTTAGTTGTCATTTTGCATGAATTTTTCCTCTTGTCAGGAAAAATCACATTATTTTTTGTGTGTATAGTATCTGTTTAACATCACAATAAAAATATTTTCTCTTTGCAGGGTTGAAGACTATCGTGGGAGCCCTAATTCAATCTGTGAAGAAGCTCTCAGATGTTATGATCCTGACTGTGTTTTGTCTGAGTGTATTTGCACTAATAGGGCTGCAGCTGTTCATGGGCAACTTGAGGAATAAATGCCTGCAGTGGCCTCCAGACAATTCTACTTTTGAAACAACTGTTATTTCCTACTTTAATAGCTCTATAGGTGAAAATGGTACATTTATTAATACAACAATGACAACATTTAACTGGGACGAGTACATCGAAGACAGAAGTAAGAGTTAATTATATCATCTACTGCATTGATTTTCTGGATATTTTTAAACAGATATAAAAGCATCAGTATCTTTCAGTTGAAATTAAAATGGTGTAATCTGGCCAAAAAACATAAAAGCACTCATTTTGTGTAGTAAATAAAAGAACAGCCATAATATAGTTTAACATACTCATAATATTGTACTGGGTAGCAAATATCATTTTACCTTTTACTGAATACGACTTTTAGAGTAAATCCACATGGTAGCAAAAAGCAGAAATTTCCATGCTAGTTTCGAGCCTCCTGAAATAGTGTGACAGTCCTAATATGTGATCTGAAATTGTATAACTCCATTATTGCCAGATAATGCCCAATATCATAAATCCACATTTGAACATCAGTTAGCTCATGAATCCTGCCATAGCATGTAAATGCGGCTGCGTTATTTCTTCTGGAACTTCATAAATGTCTCTGCACCACAGTCTCTTGCACAGCACAGACATGCCTTTATGAGAGTAATGGTAATTTATCCCATGCTTCTTATTCTAGCAAAATAAGAACTAGGTTCCATATCACATATCTTTTAATTTGTTCATTATCTGTGGAAAATCAAGAAATTAGCATTTTGGTCTCCTTTGTACCTCATAATACAGTAATTTCACCTTTTTAGGTAGTTAATATCACTACCGTGTAAACAAAAATTAAGATTCAGATAGAACAACTCTGGACATATCTATAGTAGATTGCTGTTCTGTCTTTTATAATGGTAAATAGTTTCAATCTCCCCAATTTATATATTCATTCTCTCCAATTTATTTTAGTGAATTTAGGGTTTTAACTTAGTAGTTAGGCATAATCTTAGAGTTTTTGTAAAGTCTGTATAAATGTTGTAACGGATGCCTGTATGACTGAAACTTAGGAAACCTCAGTTTAATAGCTAAATGCTTTTTGGATCCAAGTCTCATTGCCTTATAATCTTTTAATATACTTATCGTCTCAGCATGCTTGTAGTATCAAAGAAATGTCATCCTGGAGAAGATTTTGGGTGATAACCTATTCTTAAAAACGTCTGAAAAACAGATTCCATTCCATCCCCCTTTAGCTGCTTCTGGTACTACATCACACAAATAGAAAGTTTTTCCTAAATATCTGACCTAAATTCTCCTCATTTCAGATGGAATGTATTACTACTTCTCCTGTGGACTTAGAAATAAGATAATCATAGACTACTTATATTCATCTTTATGATATTTTAAAACTGTTATCTTCTTTATTTCTGATCTTTTCTAAACCAAGCAAGCCTATTTTCTGTTTTGCATTTTCTGTACCTATTTTAACATTTTTTTGCTTTTTGGACTCTTTCCAGTTAGTCTGGGATTTCGTTTTTTCTTTTTTGTTTTGTTCTTTTGGTTTGGTTTTTGTTTGTTTGTTTTTAATGAGATGCTCAAATCTGGTACTTCCTCCTCTAATAAAAGTACAAATTATAAGTAATTACCTCATACGCCATATATGCAACATTCCTATAACATATCTCAAAGTTACATCATTTTTATATCAGCACCATATTGTTGATTCACAGTCAGCTTGCAGTTCATGACAGTCACTGGATCTTTTTGTACAGCAGTGACTGTGGCCATATCCTGTCTATTTTGCACCTACATGTTTGATTTTGCCTTGTCAACTGTTGCATTTTCCACTTGTCTCTCTTGAAATAAATCCAGTTGCTTTTTGACTAGCTTGTCAGTTTGTAAAGGTCATTCTAAATTTCAATCATTTTCTCCTCTAGCTTGATGTCTTCAGAATACTTGACGCATTTTTTCTGTTGTTTCACATCTTGAGTTGGTAATTAAACTTGTTATGAAAACCATGTCTAGCACAGATCCCTGGAGGATCTTCAGAAAGATGCCCTTATGAATTGACATTGGACCACTGGCAACTGCTCTCTGAGAATCTTTTTTTCTAGTGTTTTGTAATGATTCCAGCCCAAACATATCTCTTTTATTTGCTTATAAAGTGTCGTGTAGGACTAGTACCCATGACTGTTGTCCTGTTATCAAGTTGGCAGGAGACAGGAATAGTTTTATATATGGCATATTGTTTATGAACTCATATTGACTATATTATTACTTTACCATTATCATCTTTGTATTGAAAAATTTATCATTTAAATGTTTTCAAAAATAGTGGGCTGAGAGTTGAGCTGACTGGATAGTTTAACTGGATCCTCTGCTTACCAGAGGAGGAGCTGTGGCACATGAGAATGTGAATTAGGCCTACAGACAATTTTGAAAATCCAGTTTGGTGCCTATCTGCATCTTTAAACTTTTTAGGCTTTTTAAGTAGGATTTAGATCTCTTATGGGGCATGACTATGTGAGCACCGCAATGTCTGAAAATCCACTGTTTTCTTATCTGATATCTGAGAATAGATTGCAGATGCACAAGATATGCACATAATCTCTCTCCCTCTCTTTAAAATAAGCAGATTTTATGCTGTCTCTCTCATATACTGGTGGTGACAGAGTAGAAGCAGTCAATAGGAACTGGTTGCAATTCCCTGTTTGTCTCTTTAGCATTAGCCCTCAGTTAGTTCATGCCAGCTAAGCTAGTCCATGCCAGCTGGCAGTGAATCTCAACAAACCATCTGCTTCCTGGGAACAGCCAGAACATACCTAATTTTGGCAACTTTAGCTTAATATGCCACCTGACCCAAAAATCTCCACTAGAGATTCCCATTTTACCATAAGAATCCCAAACTAGGAAATGATGGGAATTGTTTTTCCCTTTCTGCCTCACAGCAGAACAAAAAAGAAAAGATTGTGCCAGGGGCTTTTAAGACTCTCCTTTCTTCAAAGTATATTTTACCTCATTTTTATAGTTAGCCCATTAACAAAATATATATAGATACTTCAAGTGCATTTCTCTGCTATAGAATTCCTTGTAGTAATTTTTTATAATGTACAATCAAAGCTCGGTTTCTCTCTCAGCTGCTCAAGTCAAGATCCAGTTAGCAATTTGTTGTGCATGTTGCATTGTGTTTTCATGCTGCAAAAATTTCAGTATTTTTTCAAGTAATATTTGGATAAAATAGTTTGTAATAAATAATTATAAATGAACACTAAAAAGTATGTATCAAAATTCATGAACAAGGGCAGGGAATCACCCTCATCCTTTGTCTTGTTTTCCTGGTATTTGTGCATTCCTTTGCTGACATCCACAATTTGATATTCCACCCATTGTATCTTACTCATTTTGGTAGGTTACTGAGAATTAGCTGTACCTTTCTATTTTGTAAAGAAAGGCCAACTTCAAGACTCTATAGAAGGTCATTTTCCTGTCAAAACAGTATTTTCCATGCTTTTTTTCATTCCTAATCATTATATATTGCAGTTAAACTGTTTGTTAGCTCTGCTTATTTCTTTGAAGTGTGAAAGTCTACCCTTGCTTAGTTCCTGTTAGGTATAAATGATGTCTTTCTCATCACCTTTTTCGTTTATTTTTTTTAAAAAACAGATCATTTCTACTTCTTGGAAGGACAAAATGATGCTCTGCTGTGTGGCAATAGCTCAGATGCAGGGTAAGAAAATGGTCATCATTTTTCATTATGCATCAAGAAAAAAGAATTTGCTACTTAGAATAGCTCAGGTAGTCAACTTTAGTATCAACTGTACTGTTGATTTGCAAATTACTGATGTTTTGCAATTGAAGCTATACCTAAATATAACTATGTGATTTGAGTTTACACAGGCACTTTCTTCAGCATCTTAGGCTAATTTTGTAAAGGTAACCACATGAATGCTATGTGCATAAATGTTACTGCCAGCTTGCTGACAACCGTTTATCATCAGCCATGCTAGCTGACATTCTTCTCTTGTCCTGGTTGAGATGTGTTGATATGACAAATTGTGGGGAAGGGTAGATTACTGTTAGTTGTATTATTAAAGCATTGAAATATCGTTAGGAAATTGAATTAAAAAATGAAAACCAATAAGATATATGTATTTATCTTAGGTACGTAGAATAAAGTTTTACTTGTTCATAATTTCATTAGCAACTGGTACTCCTGAACAATTTTGTGATTTACTATAGCATATCGTAATTTAGAGTAGTTGTTAAAAATAGCATTTCCTCTTCTTTTGTAGTCAATGTCCAGAAGGATATATATGTGTGAAAGCTGGTAGAAACCCCAACTATGGCTACACAAGTTTTGATACATTCAGTTGGGCATTCTTGTCACTGTTTCGATTGATGACTCAGGACTTTTGGGAGAATCTTTACCAGCTGGTGAGGACTTATTAAAATAAACAGCACCATCACCAATACCATTACTACATAGTACTTGCATAGTTATTTTCATTCACGTGTCCCTAGGGCCTTTGGGACAGAAATCATCTTTTACTTCATACACGTAAGCTGTCTAAAACAATAAGGGCCTTGTTTATGATTTAGGTTCCCGTGTGCGACTCAAATATATAAAAAGAAGTAGCTATTTTATGAAAGTGGTTAAGCATTATTGTTTCTTTTCACAGATGCGTACATGAACTTTAGTTGTTAAAGCTTCTTGCCCAAACATGCTGTAAATAGATGCTAGTTAAAGTGATTTTCAGTCTAGTACAAATACATTGTCTTTGAAAGGGTTACATCTTGTCCCTGAACTACACGTATCCTTAACCTGAAGGACAGTGATGCTGTGCGGCATGATATTTTGTATACTGCACTGTCTTTGTGGCATTGTAGTTTGGGACTGATGAGACAAGAAGGTAAGATGCCGATTAGTGGCCCCCCTACTGGTACATTTAAAGGCTGTGATATAGACGTATAGTGGGGGCAGCAACTGCTACTACGTATTCTCATTGGTAGAAGTTCTGAAGTATTCAAGCTATAGAAATCTTATTTACCTTCATCATAGCAGACACAAAACTTGGGGTTTTGCACATGTAGTCAGCATATAAAACTATTTGTGTATGGAAAAAGTAACTAAATAATCTTGTGCTAACACAAAGCAATCTTATAATGTATTTCTAGATTATAACACAGATGCTACCACATTATGCAACAGTACTGAAAGGTCTGCTAAAAATTTGTATTATCTCTTTTTCCCCAGACACTGCGTGCTGCTGGGAAAACATACATGATATTTTTTGTTTTGGTCATTTTCCTGGGTTCTTTCTACCTGATTAACTTGATCCTGGCTGTGGTTGCCATGGCCTATGAAGAACAGAATCAAGCAACCATGGAAGAAGCAGAACAGAAAGAAGCAGAATTTCAGCAAATGCTGGAACAACTGAAAAAGCAACAGGAAGAAGCTCAGGTACCCCTGTAAAGTAAAATTCCTGCTTCAGTTCATGATTGTGATAGGATGCTTTATGTCCACATATGAGAATACTTTTACTCCCCTAGTCCTAAAAATACATTACCTTCAGTCTCATAAATTCCTTCATTTTGCAAACAATCTTTAATGTTTTCCATTGCACTGTTTCTGCTGGCATGAGTGAACCTGTTAATTTGTGACAAAAATGATAACCAATAAGCTAAAATACTGGATTTTCAAATTGGCGGTAGAAATTAACTTTTTCACCGAGCACTTCAACAAGTTGCCCAGAGTGCTTGTGGAATCATTATCCTTGGAGATAATCAAAAGGCATCTGGATATGGTTCTAGGCAACCTGCTTTAGGTGACCCTGGCTGTGCCAGGAAGTTGGACATGATGACCTCCAGAGGTTCCTTTCCAACCTCAACTATTCTGTGGTTCTGTGAAATGGAAATGGAGATGTGGGGAGAAAACCCCAACAACAGGAATTCTGCTTATTTAAGTAACAGAAGCAAAACTATTGTAGGTTCTGTGGGAGAAATATTTTGCTTCAGCTACATTCGGCTTTTTCTACTCCTTCCCCAGCTCTCACAGCAGAAAGCCATAGTGCTCCGGTTTTAAAGAAAACTGGAAAAAGTGGAGAAACTGGAGAAAATGCTTCAGTGGTACAGACATCATGATTATATACTGCTTTGAAATTCCTTTTCATTTTTTGAAGTCTCTGAAATCTTTAATAGGATAACTGATAATGTCTGCTTGGCATGTGGCCACACAGAGCAGAAGCTGAACTATGTCTTCCATGTAAGCATATGACTAAAGTTAGCAATAGGGGTTTTTTTGTTTGTTTGGTTAGTTGGTTTGTGGTTTTGTTTTTTCTTTACCACAACTTGTAAATAAATATTAATCCAATGCTCCACAAATATTTGAAACTTTAAACAGCAACAGGTCTCCAATAGCCTGCAGTTTAAGTCAAATCTCTGGTTATGATTTGCAAAACTGAGATAAACAGTATTACACCGCATCTTTACTAGACTAGAGAGTATTCAAATTCCAGCAAAATGGTGTAAGAAGGTGTTGCTTCCTGTTAACAGGGATTATTCTTGGTTTTTGACCCTTGATTCCTTACTTTTATATAGTATTTCAGGTGAAAAATGCATTGCAACATACTGCTCAAATCTAAAACAGATGCTTGTTAACTTTGTTCTCTGACAGCAGTTTTCCCTGGGGCTGCTCTAACTCTTGTTTTATGGAGCAGTGGCAAATTATGGTTCCTGTGGTATTCCACAAATTATACTTCTTATGTAGGGTTCGTTGAAGTGGGATCATTGCTTTTATTTCAAAACCATAATTTTTTTAAGAATGGCAATAAGTTGAAAATAGTGAGTGATGTGTGTTTGTATAAATGTTGTAAATTGCATATGTGCTTGTATGTATAGGCAGCAGCAGCAGCTGCAGCAGCTGACTCAAGAGATTATAGCGGAGTAGGTGGAATAGGTGGATTCTCCGAAAGTTCTTCTGAGGCATCAAAACTCAGCTCAAAGAGCGCTAAAGAGAGGAGAAATAGAAGAAAGAAAAAAAAGCAAAAAGAACAATCTGAAGGAGAGGAGAAGGATGGGGAAGAATTTCACAAATCTGAATCAGAGGACAGCATCAAAAGGAAAGGTTTCCGATTTTCCATTGAAGGGAATAGGCTGACATATGAAAAGAGATTCTCTTCCCCACACCAGGTACCATAGTATTATTACCTCTTAAACACCTTTGTTGTCTACTCGTCATATAAGCAAGATCCTGTAAACTAGTTTGGTCAATTCTTGCAGAAGATACCACAAATTCTTTAATATCTGAAATCAAAGTATGACCATGTTAATACTTACAGCTAAAGATGAAACTGTAAAAATTTGAGAGATTTTGGTTTTATTCTGAACTTATGTGTGAAAAGTCAAAATAATGTGTATTAATTAAAATGAGTTGTATTTCAAGTTTCTTAATGAAAATGGACCTATCTCCCCATCAAGATGGCTGTAATCAGCATGATCAGGCTTCAAAATTTGGTGCACACATACAAAGGAATTTCATGTTTTAAATCAGAAAAGTACTAAATTTGGTATGCAAAAAACCCAGTAGAAATTGCATAAAAGTCCATGTGAAATTTGACAAATTAATTGATGTGAGATCATTAACTGTGTTATCTTAAAAAGGTGGAAATATCTGTGGCAATGTGTCCTTGCATGTGTTCTCTTACATTGAAACACCAGTGACTCAGAGTGCCATCTGCACCTCCCATCTAGACATTTATTTCATTTGATAGTTTTGTTATGTTATCCCTTCTACAGTTTTGAGAGATCCTCTTCATTTGCCCACCTCCAAATCTCCCATCAGCATTTCAAGTCCAGATCTCACATCCATTTTGTCCTTTTTCTGCCCCTTTGTGTGCCTTAATATGCTTCTTCCTTTTATCCCCTCCTTCTTGATTCTCCCTGGTCTTTATGACTTGCTTTCTCCCTCTTTTTAGTCACTATTACTAAACTAATTCCTTCCTTTTTAATCCTCTTCTATTACTGTCTCTGGAAAGCCTGTTTCATCCCTAAATAGACCATAAGCATCCATATTTTCTTCATGTATCACTTTCTGCAGCTCCCATTCTCAAAGAAGCTCAGACCTCTTAATCCAATATTTTCTTATTAAGGACTGTCCTCCTTAGACCCGACTCTGGTGGGAATATAATGTTTGTAGCTTCCTATTTCTGCCAAGTCATCCTTCCTCTTACTTCCTAATGTACTTCCTTTTTTAATAGTACTGCACCCCTGCCCTCTTGGTCTACCACCATTTTATGTTGTTAACTGTCTAAATAGTCTCTGTAAGACTTCATTGCTGAATTTAGTTAGGTCATGATTCATTCTGTTCCTTATACAAATTTTTACACCTATATCCATTGTCTTCAACTTCATGTTGAAGACCCATCCAATCCCTTAGGTGCATATTCTTGCTTGTGTCTTCATTCAAACTGCAGCCTTATTCAACTGCAGCTCTATTCATCCATCTTGTAAGACATGAAGCATTCCTCATACAACTCGCTGCTCTTACCTTTTCATCTCCAAGCTCATTTACAGCTGTTTGCTATGACAGTCTAGCAATCCCTTTCCCTCTGGTTTTCCAATCCTAGTTCCTTTTCACTGTGGGTTCTAGCCGCTAAACAGGAATTCCACTCACCAGTTTTTAATAACCTTTTCCTAGACGAAACTCAGGTTTATATCTCATCTTTGACATTTTCCTTGACATTTCACTTGCCTTCAATGTAACTGACCATTATGTTCTTCTTGAAAACCTATTCTTCCTAACATTCATGTTTTTGTCTCCTCTCAGTTCTCCTGGTTTAGTTGTGCTTTAGAAGACCCTTTTAACCCATTGACAGTTTTCTAAGGGATTTCCACAAGGCCTCTTACTACTTCCCTTCCCTCTGTCTTTCTCTCTCAAAACTCTACTCTGGACCCACAGCTGTGAACCATTTTTAACTTGGACCTCTTTCCATGCCCTAATTACTGCTGTATTCATCAAGAATGTTGTTGCAAAGAGCACTAACCTATCTCATTGTTTTTACCTAATTTGTTAGTAAACATATCTACCCAAAGTTATTTTTTTTAATACCGTAAAACATACTGTGCCTAAAGTTCTTCCCAACCCACCTTGTCTACTTACAGTAAACAAGTGAAGTCCCAGCTTTGACTGACTCATACCAGCATCCATAACATCCTGTTAAATTTTCAAACTAGTTTCTTTGAGCTCTTTCTGGTATGCTGCCCCTCATGCTTGGAAGAAGCTCCCATGAGTTTCCACAGAACACTTCATTGCTTTCTTCAAATCCCTCTTTAAAACTCTCTTTTACCATGCTGCCTACAGAAAGCTTGACAGGGAAGTGACTTCAGGTGAGCTAAGACCACTGTTTATCATATCCATCAATTTTGCCTCCTTGTATTCCCTCTCTTTTTGTATCCATCTGTTGTGTTACACTTAGATGATAAGTTCTTTGCAGAGTGCCTTTTTGTTCTGCATTTTGCAGTACCTAGCACCATGGGGCTTGGGTCCATAAAGATAAGTTGCAGAAGAGAAACAAAGACACTGCTTTATTATGTATCATCTCTGCTGTTCATAGAGGTCTTGGGTGAAATCAGGTGCTAATGCTAATCAATCCAGCAAAAAGAATCACTGATACGAATTAAAGTTAAGAACATGTATAATTATTTGCAAGATTAGAGCATTATTTTGACTCTGATCCTGAAAAGATCCTCCCATAGCAGAACACTTTCTCACCTGAGTAAACTGATGAAGATTAGCGAGACTGTTCATATAAAATTACAGGCATATCTTTGCATATTCAGGATAGCTAAGACTTTAAAAAAGAAATAAAAACCTTACTGTGGCCTACTTGACTAGTATCTGAAAAAATATGTATGTTTTTTAAACTAGGCAGTATTTGGGAGCTACCTCTGTGTGCAGACTGAGTAATAGGAAATTTGCCTGAAATTTTATTTACTCAGCCTGTCAGACTAATGCCAACCTGGGGTAAATAGTGTCTAGATGTGCTTACTCAGTTTATGAACAGTTGGTAATAAAACAGGCAGAATGGCAGAGGAAACAATTCTGTCAAGCAGTTTCTTTTACGCTAATTAAATCAATTGATTTCATATATCCAAAGTAGTAAAATAACTAGTCTTTGTCTGTCACTTATGTGCTCTTTGTTTACTATCCAAAAGGGAGTGTACTGGGGGAGGGGGGCTGTACTAGTTCATTTCTTTGTAGATGACCTTACCCTTTAAGACATATTAACACTGTGGTTTTTTCCCCTGTATGAAAACGTTATATTTAAAAGGATTTTCATTTGATAATCATTGTTTTTATCTGCTTACAGTCTTTGCTGAGCATTCGTGGCTCCCTGTTTTCCCCAAGGCGCAATAGCAGAACAAGTCTTTTCAGCTTCAGAGGACGAGCAAAGGATGTAGGATCAGAAAATGACTTTGCGGATGATGAGCACAGCACTTTTGAAGACAATGAGAGCAGAAGAGATTCTCTCTTTGTTCCTCATAGACACGGTGAACGGCGCAACAGTAACATTAGCCAGGCCAGTAGGTCATCAAGGACAGTACCTCCACTTCCAGCAAATGGGAAGATGCACAGCACTGTGGATTGCAATGGAGTAGTTTCTCTAGTCGGTGGGCCACCAGCTCTGACGTCACCTACTGGACAGCTTCTGCCAGAGGTGATGATTGATAAAGCAGCCACTGCTAGCAATGTAAGGAAGTCTGCAATAGCTCAGGCATGATGTCCTCTCCCTGTATGATCAGCTACTGTTCCTACAAAATTTAGTCACTTGGGAATGATTCCCTTTCTGGCCAAACTGTGAATGCTCCTTTCATATATTCCAGTTATAAACTAAAGTAGAAACTGAAAATATATGATAATTTACTGGAATTAACAGAATAGCATAGTAAACTATTGGATGAATGTAGTATGTGTAGTCTTATACCCATTGATTCAATATGTAAACTGAAGACTTAACTAGAAGATTCTGTATTCGTATATCAGACAGGATATCAAAATGGAAAAAAACCCCAATTCTATTTACTTAATGGAATATATTAAATGAGTATTTAACTTCCTGCTGACCATATATGAAACTTTTGGTATAATACTGATAGTCCAACTTACATGGGTTGTGATAGTGTTCCTGTCACATAGTTAATTTTTCTACGTTTTTTTTTTTGAGATCTCAACATTCTTAAATATTTTTTCTTTTATTTTGTTTGAAAACGTGTGCTAGGAAATTGCTAATTTATTCTAAATTAAGAGTTATCTTAAGAAAACAGACTTACTCTTTGTGCTCTTACTGCTGTCTGTGTGGGCTGTGCATTTTAATGTTTAGAAGAAGACTTCACTGCCTAATTAGAAAGATATTTGTAGCAGAGCTCACTGACAACCATTCTGGAACTTTTTATAATCTAAAAACTGTTTATAGTCTAAAATCTCTTTCAATGTCTCAGCCCTGCTTCAGCAAAATACTTAAAAACATATTCTTTAAGTACAAGAGCAATCCTGAGGTATTTGACTATTTGCTATATAGAAAGTAAGGCATACGTTAGTCTATTGCAAAACCACGACGTAAGTGGGGCATGGTGCAGGACAGCAGAGTATTTTAAACCATTATACTTTATAATAATTTACAGTACTATTCTTTTTAAATGAACAATCAATAGGCTATTTTATCAGTGTTTTATTTTCAGGGCACTACTACAGAAACTGACTTAAGAAAGAGACGGTCTAGTTCTTATCATGTTCCTATGGACTACCTAACAGATCCCAGCGCAAGGCAAAGAGCAATGAGTATTGCCAGCATGCTTACAAACACAATGGAAGGTATGTAACACAGAATTTTTGTATGACAATGCCATAAAGCACTATTAAATGTATGATACATTAAGTAGTAGTGGTGTTTTAAGGCAGCTATTTCAGCCTAAAAGGTACAGGCAAGATGAGATTTGTATACAGAGGTAGTAGTTTTTTTTTTAGAGATGGACTGATGTATTTGGAAAAGCAGTCAAGCTTTCAATATACTAATAGGTTTGAGGTGGAAGCAGCAAACTTCCAAGTTAAATGCAATCAGGAATCAATTGATCAATGCAGTGTTTCTCTAAAGAAGTTATGTTTTGGGTAAAAGCACTCTTTAGATTAGTGAAATGGCTATGCTTGTTGCAGGAGAACAATCTCCTTTTACCGATTCACCAGACATGCTGTTTCACAAAGGAAGGATCACGTTGTTCTTTCTATAAGGATAAATACAATGAATCTGAATCATAGAATTAAGCAACTACTTGGAAGAAAGGGCAAAATCATAGAATCATGAACGGTTTAGGTTGGAAGGGACCTTAAAGATCATCGAGTTCCCACCACCCTGCCATAGGCAGGGACACCTCCCACTAGAGCAGGTTGCTCAAAGCCCCATCCAGCCTGGCCTTGAACACCTCCAGGGATGGAGCTTCCAGAACTTCTCTGGGCAACCTGTTCCAGTGCCTTACCACACTCGAGGTGAAAAATTTCTTCCTAATATCTAATCTAAATCTACCTTCTTCCAGTTTGAAGCCATTCCCCCTCCTACTATCACTACATGTCCTTGTAAGAAGTCCCTCTCCAGCTCTTCTGTAGGCCCCCTTTAGGTACTGGAAGGCCGCAATAAGGTCTCCCCAGAGCCTTCTCTTCTCCAGGCTGAATAACCCCAACTCTCTCAGCCTGTCCTCATAGGAGAGGTGCTCCAGCCCTCTGATCACCTTTCCAGCCCTCGTCTGGACCCGATTCAACAGGTTCATGTCTTTCCTGTGCTGGGGGCTCCAGAGGTGGACACAGTACTCCAGGTGAGGTCTCACCAGAGCAGAGGGGAAGAATCACCTCCCTTGACCTGCTGGCCACAATTCTTCTGATGCAGCCCACGATATGGTTGGCCTTCTGGGCTGCGATTGTGCATTGCTGGCTCGTGTTGAACTTCTCTTCAGTTGACACCCCAGGTCCTTCTCCTCAGGGCTGCTCTGAATCCATTCTCTGCCCAGCCTGTATTTGTGCTTGGGATTGCCCTGACCCAGGTGTAGGACCTTGCACTTGGCCTTGTTGAACTTCATGAGGTTGGCATGGCCCCGCCTCTCCAGCCTGTCCAGGCTCCTCCAGGTGGCATCCCTCCCCTCCAGCATGTCTACTTCACCACACAGCTTCATATCATCGGCAAACTTGCTGAGGGTGCACTTGATCCCACTGTCCATGTCACCAACAAAGATGTTGAGCAGCACAGGTCCAAGTGCATTACTTTGAGGCTTAAATGGCTATGCCCAAAATAGCAAATGAGAAGGAAATAATGAGCAGTTTTGCACATGTGGAGCATAATACTGTCCAAATAGTTATGTGACTTTGGCGTTGTTCTAAATGTTTACCTTTCATGAGGAAAATTTTAAATATTTTATTCATTCTATGTACAGAATCATAGTATGGTTTGGGTTGGAAGGGACCTTAAAGACCATCTGTTTCTAACCCTCCTGCCATGGGCAGGGACACCTCCACTAGACCAGATTGCTCAAATTCCCATCCAGCCTGGCCTTGAATGTTACCAGGGAGGGGGCATCCACAGCTTCTCTCGGCGAGTTGTTCCAGTGTCTCACCACCCTCACAGTAAAGTATTTCTTCCTACTATCTAATGTAAATCTACCCTCTTTCAGTTTAAAACTGTTACCCCTTGTCCTATTGCTACATTCCCTGAAAACGAGTCCCTCCCCACCTTTCCTGTAGTCCCCCTTCAAGTATTGGAAGGCTGCCATAAGGTCTCCCCAAAGCCTTCTCTTCTCTAGGCTAAAATGACCCCAACTCTTTCAGCCTGTCCTCATGTGGGAGGTGCTCCAACCCTGTGATCATCTTCGTGGCCCTCCTCTGGGCCCGCTCTAACAGTTCCATGTCTATCTTATGCTGGGGACCCCAGAGCTGAACATAGTACTCCAGGTGGGAGTCTCATGAGAGCGGAGCAGAAGAGGAGAATCACTTCCCTCAACCTGCTGGCCACACTTCTTTTGATGCAGCATAGGATGAGATTGGCTTTCTGGGCTGTGAGTGCACATTGCCAGCTCATACTCAGTTTTTCATCCACCAACAGCCCCAAGTCTTTCTCTGCAGGGCTGCTTTCAATCCACTCATCCCCCATCATGTATGCCGGATTTTGAAGACAAATTTATATCTTGCATCCTATGTAGCATTTGCTTGTGAATGGTTATTTTATCTATTGAATATTTAATATTTTTTTTACATCAAATTTAAAACATAGTGGGACAGATTATTTTTAATTGCAATTCATTTTGACTGACAGTAGCCTTGGTTTCAAAAGGTCTACAATATCAACAGTACCTTGGAAAACAGTATTTAGGCCTCAAGGAAGTACCCAGGTGATACTACAATAGAGAAATATGTTAAAAATGTTATTTTCTTTTTTCTCTCTAGAACTGGAAGAATCCAGACAGAAATGCCCACCATGCTGGTATAAATTTGCTAACACTTGCTTGATTTGGGACTGCTGTACTCCCTGGCTGAAAGTCAAACATATTGTAAATTTGATTGTGATGGATCCATTTGTTGATCTGGCCATTACTATCTGCATTGTCCTGAACACCCTGTTCATGGCCATGGAGCACTATCCAATGACAGAACAGTTTAGTGGTGTGCTTTCAGTAGGAAACCTTGTAAGTCTTCCATGATTTACCATGTGTGTCAAATGCATTTTTCTTAAATAATTCTTCTGTGACCCATGTACATAGGTTTAAAAGAAAATGTTGATTAGATATTTATAGGCCTGAGATGGTTGAATTCAGAATTTAAGTTGTACTGAATCCTTCTTTGTTGACTTTTGTGGATTTCACCACTCTTGCTTTATGGAGCAAAACACAGTAAGTTTTATTGAGTCAATATGCATTTTGATTCTGTCATTGAAGCTGGTTAAAGGACTTTATCTAATATTTTTTCCTGGATGGATACTTACAAATCATAAGAACTTTCAGTTCCATTCCCATACCTGTTCTGCTCCTCGCTAGCAGCTCCCGAGGTCCTGAGTGTTCAGGGAATTGTTAAAGGGGAAAGACCAAGTAAGCATGGCAGGTAATACTGCAACTCTTCAGGAAATGGTGAAATGGCATGGCAGTGCCTTCTGCAGGTCATTCTGAAGAAGAATAGTTCTGCTCAACTTTCAGTATAATTTTTTTCTCTCTCATAAACTTATCTTTTTGCCTAGAAGCAAAAAGATGTCCCAAGGGCAAAGATGAGGAAAAGCTGAGCATTAAAATCAGAAGAGATTCTGTGTCTTGGTATTTATACATGCATATTAGCAGGCTAGATAAAAACTATATTTTTCCCATTCCCTCCTTTTCTTTGGAAAACGAACATTGTGATGCATATGAAAGCTTCAAATCTGAATTTAATTCAAAACCCCCAATGTATGGCAATATAGAGAAGCTATTCAGATTTATAATGTATTTCTAGCTGAAGCTATCTTACCAAAAGTTGATACCGTTAGTTTTATTTTTTTTTAATATTTTCTCCTTAAACTGGAGTAAGTAACTGTATTTTCCTTGCAGGTGTTTACTGGAATTTTCACAGCAGAAATGTTTCTCAAGATAATTGCCATGGATCCTTATTATTATTTCCAAGAAGGCTGGAATATTTTTGATGGTTTTATTGTGAGTCTCAGTTTAATGGAGCTTGGCCTTGCAAATGTGGAAGGATTATCTGTCCTTCGATCATTCCGACTGGTAAATATACTAAATAAAATATTTTTCTCTGTTATATTTTTGTATTTGTGCATGTATGTTGTGCATTTTTCATTTGTACATTATATATTTGGCTAAAACAGAAGATCTTTTCATAAGAACTTACAAAATACTAAATTGCATGCCCACTAGATGGCATATATCTATTATGTCAAGCTTGTTTTACATATTATCTTAGTAACATCTATTTCTTCTTCAAGACATTGTCAACATCAGTTATGTTCTTGCAGTGAGTGTGCTTTCAGGATTAACTTTTTTAATGGCAGTATCTCTTAGAGTCTTTTTCTCCCTAGATGAGGGAATAAAAAATGCAAAAGCCACAGGCCCTCACTACCTGTGACTGAAGATTAGTAAATCACTTAGTAAATAATGGATTAGTTAATAAAATTTTATTGACAGTTTTAGCTGATAGACTTCCATTACCAGTTTGCTTACATGGTTAGTTTTAGAAGAGGGTAGTGTTAAAATTTTTCTTTGGATAGAGACTTCTCATCACTACCAGCCATTTCCTTACAGTCTTCTGCAAGGGTCTATCTGCTGTCTAACAGCTTTTCTGTTTGGAAGTCACAACAGTATCTCTGTCTGTTATTAGATATCTCTGTCATGAGTAGGAACTTGAAAAACCTTGGTCTTGCTGAAGGCTAGGCTAGCATGCAAGTTGATGTTCAAATCCTCTTCTGAAGAGATATACACAGTAAGAGACATGAAGCTAGATTTCCTAGTCATCAAGCTCAAATTTTGCCTTAAATAAAGCAAAAAATATTTAACTTTTGTTTAAAGTTAAATAAATCCCCTTTTAAAAAGAGGAGGTTTAAATTCATCCATGTTTGTTCTCTGTATAGCATTGTATTGCATTTTGCCTAAAGTCTAATATATGTGTGGATTGACTTCTCCCTCAGTAATATAATTCTGGTTTTAACTTTGCTTCTGTATATTTTATTTATGTCCCATCCCATGAAATTGTATTTAGATTTAGATTCCTTTTAGTATTCTCCTCTTTCAGTTGTCTGAACACTTGCTCTCTTTCCAAATAATTCCATTTTTTTCTGTTTCAAGTTGTACTTTAATATAACACTTTCCTTTGTTTTTCTCACTGTTGTGTGACAAACTTTGTAAGACACATTACGCTTATTTTAAATGACAGAAAAGATATGTTAAAGATACTCATGAGTACCTTGTATGCCTGTCATTAACAACTCTAGCTTGTTTCTCTTTCTAGGAAAACCATTTTGTCCATCCCTCTGCCAGTTAAGATGAAAGAGATCTGGAAGTGTCTATACACTTACAGTCCTGCTAGACTGCATTTCATATGTGCTGGTTTATTTTTAGTAATATTCTCTTAGAGTTAACTAAAGGAGAAAGATTGTTTTGTCCAACTTGTCCAACAAGTACAACTTGATATAGCTATCTAAAGTCACCAAAAGAGGCAAAGTCTGAATTGGAGACTGTGATAATTGCAATGTAATTGAAATGAGCATAGAGACAGTATTATTGACTTATGACTTGAATCAGGACTTAAGACTGCTAATGTCTAGTATTGTACAAAGAACTGGAAACATAAATTTTGTTAACAAGTTTCTGAAGCTTACATGAGACATGATTTAGACACAGGGTAACTGAAATACGAAATGTATAGCAATAATTTCATTACAATTATTAACATGAATAACTGTATATTATTCTTCTGTTTTGCAGCTTCGAGTTTTCAAATTGGCAAAATCTTGGCCAACTCTAAATATGCTGATTAAGATTATTGGCAACTCAGTGGGGGCTTTGGGGAATCTGACCCTGGTGCTGGCCATCATTGTGTTCATTTTTGCTGTGGTTGGGATGCAGCTGTTTGGGAAAAGCTACAAGGAATGTGTCTGCAAGATCTCTAGTGACTGTGAACTTCCACGCTGGCACATGCATGATTTTTTCCACTCTTTCTTGATTGTATTCCGAGTGCTGTGTGGAGAATGGATAGAAACGATGTGGGACTGCATGGAGGTTGCAGGCCAAACTATGTGCCTTACGGTCTTCATGATGGTCATGGTGATTGGAAACCTAGTGGTATGTAATCAGTGGGGATTTTTTAAAACTATTAAAACATATTTCCTATTTTTTATAATTTAGAAATCAGAGATGAAGACTGGTGATGGACTTTAGGAGATCATGTAATTCATTTGCACTTTCTCCAAACCAGGTTCAAATATACCTTGATCATTTACGAAAAATACTTGTCTACCTTTTCTTTTAAATCTTCAGTAAGTTTATAACCTCTTTAGTAAGATCAGTGCCAAATTATGCTTATAGTTAAAAATGCCTTTTAAATAAACATCTGACTTAAATCAGCTTTTACAGCCAGTTAAACTGACTGGTCTCAATAGTGATGGAAAACGGTTGGTCTTCATGACAACATCTATGTCACTTAAAGGCTTACTGTTTCCACTTTTAGCCTTTTATTTCTGAAACAAAATAAGCCTAGCTGTTCAATTTTTTCTCGTAGGTGTGATGATTTTTAAACTACTTATCCTTTTTGCTACTGGCCTTTGAATTCCTCCCAAGCAGCATTTTGGGTAGAGACACAAGTACTGAATAATGTTAAATAATTATACTTCTACGTCTTACACCCAACAGTCCTTGTGATACATCCCCAAATGACACATGAATTTTCTGTACCAGTATTACTTGCCTGATGCAGCTTATATGCCCTTTTCTGCAGTGCTTCCACCTTGCCAGTTTTCACACTTTCTGCGTATGTACTTTTCATTTTTCTTAACCGTTTCCACACTGCTGCTTCAGAATTAAATGCCATATTGATTGTGAATAATGTCACCAATTTACCATGGTTATGCCTAATTGTAGTTTTTTCTTGTTGAGTGCTAGCATCCCTTCTTTTTTTGGTATCATCCATTAATTTTATAAATATGGTTATCCACTGGCATAAATACCAAGTTTAATCAGACTAAGGTGAGACTCCTGTGGTATACCTTCTAAAATATTCTGCAAGTTTGAACAGGAGGAATTGACATAATTTAAGTCTGATTTTAATCAGTTTTGCACATAGTCTGTCGTAATTACCTGTGGTCCAAATTTCTCTTGTATGTTTGTAAAATGTCATGCAAGAAAGTCTGAAATAATTTCCTAAATTGAAGTGTATCACATCTGTGGACTCTTTATCTCTTAGCTAGTTTTCCTGCACAAAACAAAAATAGACTGATATAGTCTTGGCAAACATATAAGTTTATTATAATCTGAATTATACACACTGAAATTATGGTCTGTTGAACTGTAGAAAACTGGAGTCTGCCTACATCCCCTTGCCTATGAACAGTACAGCAGATGTAGCTTGCATAAATCACTACATCATGTTGTATCCTGCCTCCTTATGTCATTCTTCATTTTGAGGAGCAGACCTGCACTAATTCCAGCGCGGAGGAGAAAGTCAAGAAACAGCTCAGATTTTTACCTAGATTAGTCAAGTTAAACAAGCTAAAAATATTTTTGGCAAGTTATAATAAACTATGTGGGACAGAGATTATGGATTGGAGAGAATAGCAGGAAGGTGGGTTGAAATAAAGTGCTATCTATGAAATAAAAATTATGTCATACTGAACAACCCATAATGGAATTACTTTTATGACTTAAAAATAAGAGATCCAGTATATTTTCTCCTTACTGTCTTTTAGGTACTGAACCTCTTTTTGGCCTTGCTTCTGAGCTCATTTAGTTCAGACAACCTTGCTGCTACAGACGATGATAATGAAATGAACAACCTACAGATTGCTGTGGCAAGGATTCAGAAAGGCATAGATTACGTGAAGAGAAAAGTGCGTGAATTCATCCAAAAAGCCTTTGTTAGAAAGCAGAAAGTTTTAGATGAAATCAAACCTCTTGAAGACCTAAACAACAAAAAAGACAGCTGTATTTCCAACCACACAATAGTAGAAATAGGTAAAAACCTTGCCTATCTTAAAGAAGGGAATGGAACTACCAGTGGCATAGGCAGCAGTGTGGAAAAATACGTTGTTGATGAAAGTGATTACATGTCATTCATAAACAACCCAAGTCTCACTGTGACGGTGCCAATTGCTGTCGGGGAATCAGATTTTGAAAATTTAAATACAGAGGAGTTCAGCAGTGAGTCAGACCTGGAAGAAAGCAAAGAGGTAGGACCATTTCTATATTTAAAATGCTCTGATGCTTTTCTTTATTTCCTAAGGTTACTAGTGTTGAATTCAAATCTCTATTTAATTCCTGTATAACAGCATATAGAAACCTGTAATGGTATTTAAGGTAAATTGATGTAACATTGCGGGTTTGGAATGAGATGTAGGTACAGTATTGCATTTACATTAATAATCAAGATGCATAAGACAATTTTAAAGAAAACTAATCCTTTTTTCTATTTTATTTAGTTAAATCATTAACAGGAAAATGAATCAATTTAATAGCCCTGCATACCAAGTGTCATACAAAATGTGTGGGGGTTATGCAAGTTTCTCCGTGCTTATTTCATCAGTGCAGTTTATTTACTCTCCTGTCTGCTTTCTGGAGTGCCTCCTGTCAAATTAACAGTTCATTCTGATGCATTTAACCTTTTTGATATAGTCAAAATACATCTAGATACATCATAAGTACCTTTGAATACTGGACCAGCATCACTAAATGACTTCATAGAAATCATTAATAACCCATCTGATAGTAGCAGAACCACTGAAGAAGTGAAATAATGGCCTTACGGTAAACAAGTTATGAAGCTTTATATCTCAGTATAAGATCCTTTCATATGGCTACCCATTGTCATTTTCAAAGCTTTAAGATATTTGAGTCTATTACCTACTGTGACCGTAATAAAATGTACCTCTTTCTGGCACAATGTAGTGCTAAATGGACAAATCTGAGCTAGCACTTAGTGAGTTACAGTGGATGCTAAAGGTATTATTATTGTGTTAACCCAGTGCTCTGTCCTGCACAATTCTACGTGGTGGAGGCACATCACCTGAACTGGAGTAATTCTATGCTATACTTAGTACTGATGCTAGTTCATTTAGCATTAGCATGGGTATTTTTGAACAGTACTGCATGCTACGGTGTAGGTATAAACTAACATAAAGGTTTTTATAAGTGATTTCCTCACACTTGAATCTGAGGGTGTCAATATAGATAAGATTATCGTAATTCTCACCCTGAGATCCTTTTTTGTACAGACTGCATCACACATTTTAGACGTATTTTCTTATTTCTTATCAGAAATGTCTATTGTTCTTTTAAAAATATTTTTTTTTTGCAGATTGTTTGTATTAGTATTTATCTTACTCTTCAAAACCATGACTTGGGTGTAGAAGAAAGCAGAAGTTGTTGTAGTTTAACCTTTAATTGTTCTGTGTAACAAAGAGGGTGAATATATTAAAGTTTCTTGGTCTGAATGTAGGAATTGGGTTGATTCTATTCTATCTTTATATATAGGATAAGAAAAGGAATCTTCTTCAGGCACCTTTACACCACACAGGGCTAGTGCATTGTTCTGCTGTTCCATTGTTCTATTGTCCCATCTTTAACTATTTCAAAACTTACTGCTGCCAAAGGAGCAGCAAATTCTATTGCTAATCTGGTCAAATTCCACCTATCAGTGAGGTCATCCATAATGATTCCATATGACAGTAATGGCACACGTTCTTTTTCTGTCTTTTTGTAAGTCACTTAGTTTCTTGGTATAGGCTGGGTCCTTCTGGGTTTATTCTTTTTTCCCGCTATTCGCATTCAAGTCCATCTGTCACTTTCAGCCTTTTCCCTGCGCAGCAACCAGTGATAGCCAGAGGATGTACTGAAAGTTTGGTAATAAAGTGTCTTAAGTTGAAGTTCAGTACTAGGAAACAAAATACGTTGGATTTCTTCATCACAAAATATTTATTGCTATCTTGGTGGAGTAACAAATACCTATCTGTCATTCTGTATTTGTCTGTAAAGTTAATATAGTATTTTTATGAGTTCCAAGGGTGCTGTCAACCTAAACCTATTATTTTTCATAAAACATTCTAACTGCCTCAATTGGAAAGTGGGAAGAAGATACTGTTAGCTTATTCTGCAGGTATATTATAACTGGCAATGATGCTTCAGCTGATATTACTGTGTGAATGACACTAAAAGAAAATTTTCTAACACAGATACAGTCTGAGAAGTTGACTGTGAGGTCCCAGTACGATCAAAAGTAGGCACTCAGGAAAACTCTCTTTGCTTCTTACTTCGTGCTTCCACCCATGTCAGATTAATTCTGATGATGTTACTGATCCTGATACCACTACTACACATGGTAGTAGTAAACCATGTTTTAAATTCCCTATATACTTTTCCTGTGCTTGTTTCTTAAAAGTTGTGAAGTTATGTACATATTAACTGAAGTTTTATCAAAATAGATTATAGCTCTGATAATTTTTAATTAGCATCTTCTCTGTAAAAAGTAATTTGGAAGTATAATTGGATTCTTCTAATTTAGATACTATATGTCATTAAAATGTCTGAGAAAGAAGTAACTTAAATATTTTCATTAGTGGTTATTAGATTAATTAGCTGCTGAAGTCTGTTTTTAAAAATGTAATCACAGGACTGTTCAGTACTGGTAGAGTGTTTGCCATTTCTCATGCTGAAGCTACAATTGTTGTGTAGAAAATAATCCATGATTCACTGAACAGTGGTAGCAAGAAGGAATGTGACTTTTGGTAGTGCCTAATGATTAAGGCACCTGTTTTGAGAACGAAATCTTTCCCTGCTACAAAATGTCTTTATATTTTTTTACCAGTCAATAGTCAGTGGCCAAAATGTGGAAACTGCCTTGAAATAAGGACCGAAACATGACTTTCCCATATGAATTTCCCGATCACCAACATTCTCTCTTTTGCTCTTTTTTATAGCCTGCTTAGTCTTTAACTATTTACTGCACAAGACCATTATGTCAGTAGAAGAGATGGAGGATGTACCTTATTAAAACCTATAGCCTGGTGGTTAGCAGGACTGAGTATGATCTCAATGACAACGGTGCATCTATTTCTTCATTGTATAACAGGATGGTATGACTGCTGACTGTCTTCATTAGCCAAATCTTTCCTTTTCCCAATGGAAAGACCCCAACTGGGTTATTTTACAAGGTGACAAAAATATTGGTTTGAATTCCTATAGGGAATATTTTAAAGCAGAATATCCCACATTTGAGACATGAGCTCCAGTCATTAAGGTTCCACTGTAAAAGAAAGGCTTTCTTCTCCAGATACAATATTTAAAAGAAAACAGTGTCCTCATTGCATTCTTGGAGGCACTTAATCCTGTAAGTGTGTGTGTTAATCATGCTTCAGGAACTGCAAACTGATCAGGCAATAAGACAAAGAAATGTATATTCAGTCAGGAATGAGCTAGTGCCAAGCAGTTTTGACTGGTCAAGCCTGAAACTCTTCTGAGTATATTCAGGACGAAAATTTCTTACTCTTGCAGAAGTTGAAAGTGAAAAATAGAAAGGAATGTTTACAAATTTCAGGCACCTTCAAGAGCGACATACCAGTTAAGCAAAGACATTGTGACCATATTTCGTATTTAACTGCCTAAATTTCAAATAGATTTTAATCACAAAAGTGCATTTTTTTAATCTTAATCCTAATTCCTGTTCATAACTAGATAATTCTTATCCACCATGGTTTTTGATATAGAGAAAAAGTGATGGCTTATTAGCACAGGACCACACTCTTGTTATGAAAAAGAACCACAGGAAGACATTTTTAAAATTAAAAAAGTGGCTAAAAAAGGTTTTTTGTTCAAGGCGTCATCTTTTTTGTCATGCCATAATGTGCCTTGTATTTCTGCCCTCTCATGTGTTCCCATTGACGTGATTCTGCTGTTGCCAAGTGTTGATCTGCCAATCACTTTATTGCTTATACCACAAATTAAAAGAACTGAAGTTAGAAACTGCCACCAAACCATGTTCAATTAGCAGTATCCCAAATGAAAGGCAGTTTAGGCATCCATGTACTGTGAGAATGCTCTGCAGAAGATAGATGCTAATGAGTGTCTTTCTGTGTGCTTTTGCTTTTCTCTATGTGTACACATGCAAATACATATTCACTGTGGTATAGGGCAATGAGCTGAATTTCTATGAAGTAATTATTATTTATTAGCAAGTTCTAATTAAGTATATTAATGGTTGGTGAATTCTTTATTATAACATACATCTTTTTCAGTGTTTTGACAGAAATCTTAGCTAGATTATGCCTTTCTAGAAACAATACATACCATACTGTAAATGTCAGAGTGAATTTACAAAGAATTTTCTAGAAAATTGCTCGAAACCTAAAATAGAATTAATTATGAGAACACTGTGTCCATAAGAATGGTAATGGCGGGAATACAATGTAATAACGGAATTAGAGAACAAATCCTAAACAAAACTTTACCACGGAAGTAGGGCCATTAATAAATACAGGGCCACTGTGTCTGTTGTCCCATACGTAAAGGTCCATGGACCTGAGCTGCGTTACTGCTACCCAGTGTAGAAACTATAAAAATAGTTTTTCCTTTTTAGGTGCTTAAGTACTACAGGGATGGTTTATACAGAAAATTTTGTAGTGCATGCATAGCTGTGTAATGATTAGATTTTTATGCTAAGTGTAACTTCTAGGCTAGTAATTACACCAAGATATACCAAGTTACAACATATTTTTACATGCCTTGAAAAATATGGGATCTCCTAATGCTGTTGCAGACACCTTAATAATGTATATTTTACTTTAATCAGTATTCAGTGCAAAAAAGCAGAGGTGCTGTGTCCTGAACTTTATTTCCTACCATTCTTACTTCTCACAGGAGTAGAACCAAGCTGGATCAGTCAAGCGGGCAGCTCTGGTGCCTTTTAGCGAGGCAGAGCATCGTGTCACCAATTTTACACAGGTTACCTAAGCAAGTTATACATCTATGTGTATATACTATATAATCACTTTTTAACGGGTATTGACTGGCCTGCATGCTCTTCAGCTATGATCCTGTCCCATTCATTGCAATAGAGTACAAACATGCACAGCTGCTCTCTGCTGAGTCATGGGACTCGCATCACAGCATGGTCAGGCGAGATCGGCAGCCCCAATATTTCTGTCATTCAGATGCTATACTTTCCATGATATTTTAATAGTATTTTTCAGTGCATGCTATGTACCTTTCCCAATCTCGATGGTAAAGTTTTCAGGATTCTGTTTTTGAAAAGTTTTCTTTCCTTTTGAGGGAAGACAGACTATGTAACACGTAAGCTGTGTTTCTCATCAGAAGCTTATATAAGTCCATCTGCAAATTGTGTTGATAATGAAAAGCTGCCAGCTATTTTGGAAAACTTTCATACTACTGTATTTTAGCTTATAATGGAGGTAACTTGCAAACTCATGATAGTCATGTTTTTTATATTTTACAATTTTTTTCTTAGAAATGCTTTTCTTCAGTACTTGTATAAGCATTTAGTTATTTTGGAGATTAATATGCAGTACTTGAAGCACCATTAAGCATGAAATTCATTTAATTTCCACAGTCAAAGCATGTGACCATCATTTGGTTAAAAAAGCTCATACAAAACTGGTATTTGGCTGGTCAAACATTCAGAGATCAGTTCTGCTCTTACTTACGCCCACACTTATAAGTGTAGAGGTGCAAAGAGAAAACTGATGGCAAGATCTGGCCCAATTCAGTCTTACCATAGCTCTTTAATTTATGCTCACAAATTGACTACCTCCCCAAACATCTAAAATTGTCTGCCCTGAGAAACTTAAACTTACTCTCATCTTATCAGTAATAAATGAAATTCAGCGGTCTAGTAAATAAGCTACCCATTTTGGACCAAAATGTTCCCAGCTTCAGTATGATTTACATCTCACCTATTAAACATTGCCATAATATTTACAGCACCATAGTTGTATGATGCTGCTTTCAGTTCGGTAAATCAGTGGAGTTAAAATATACTTATTGCATAGCTTTTTGGTACTCTGAAGAATTTAGGCTTTGGATTGTTTGTGAATTGGTCACATCGTATTGGCACATTGCAATTCATAGTGGATGATATTAAGTTGTTAATATTAGAGTTAACTGGAGTTCGCTTAATTAATCTTTACAAACAGCAGTCCCTCACTCTGTTTCAGAAATATCCTTTCACTATTACTTGTGTGAATTAAAGAGCCTTTTAAAATACCTTCCAGTGGGAGTGCTTTTGCAAATATTTCCACTGCTACTTACAATGCTTTTGCTTTCATCCAACAGTCTTACAAATATTTTTATTTATGAAATGCTCATGAACAAGTAGATCAAAGGAATTAGGGATAGCAACAAAGTACAGAGTGGACTATAATTTAGGAATCCTGGGTTTTGCAGTATTTTCAAACAATAATCACAGAAATGTTTTGCTTTGATTTACAATGTTTTGCTTTTTTGAACTGGTAGAGTTATTCTGCATGACTGTATAAGCTCTAGAGAGAATGACATCCACCTAATTATACCAGTGGAACTACAATGATATTTGGTTGATTTTATAGGTGATATAGCTGTACGGAAAAAGAGTGGATAAGTTTGGATATAATATTGCCATTTATATCACAGAATATCTCATTTTCATACTGACATCCACACAAGACTGAGAAAATAAAAACAATATAATTTCCATTATTTAACATTTTCACAGGTATTTGGGAGGAAAGGAAATCAAAAGCAAAACCAAAATGGTGGTTTCTCTTGGTGCCATCTTCCTGCTTATGTCTGTTCTGCTCTTTGCTCCTTCAGTCCCTTAAATTATGATTTCAACAGCTATTAGTGGCATCCTGGCCAATCATGAAATTTCAGGCTTTGTTAAAAATAGAAAACAAAGAAAGAATGAAATGTTAGAAGCTCAAAGTGGCCTGGCTGTAAGTGAAGCAGAATTGTATGAATCTATGAGATGTTGTCAAGGTTCAGAAAGTAATTATGCCAAAAACTTCCTGACCTAATCTTGGCTGCTGCTTTTTGCAATGCTGCTCTGATAGGCAAGCTGCTTTCCACTTTCAGTTTCTATCTTGAAAGCTAAACTAAAATCTGTATCTCATACTTTACTGTATTGCTGACTAAAGCATGACTGGCAAGGCTGTTGGTAGATGTGATGTAAAAGATGTATGTATCTCTCTATGATGATCAATATATGGCTGCTTTAGAACCATGTAAGTACTTTTGTCCCCTTACTGTCTTCTGTGAAAAGGAGATGGAGTATGTACATTCTGAGGTTCTGAAAAGTAGATTTCTCTGAGAATAATTTCCTTAGCATACTATTCAGAAAACATCTAGCACCATAACTCTGAAAGAGTGTCTAATACTTGACCCTGATAAACCTCATAATCTGGGTGACTGAATACTACTGAAGCATAGTATAAAAAAGGTTTAAAAAGGACTTACTATTTTATCAAAATAACGTTTGGGATTGATGATTGTCTTCTTTGTACAGGTTCATTTTTTAAAAAAAGCTGTATACATCTGAAGTATATAGCATTGCCTAAATCCAGGTTTTGTAATGCTGGTGAGCAGAGAAGAATTTATCAGGTACAAAGGTAAATTTGAGATATGTTAAGGTAAAGAACTGGGATGTATGCCACATAACTAACATACAGGGTTTGCAATTAGGGGATCTAGCTATCCAGCTGGATTCCGTATGTGTGAACACTGGCAAGCCACAGTAAGTGGTAGAAAAAGTCTTCCAATGTATTAGAGCATATGGAAAAAACACAATCAGGAATAACATGGTCCATTCCCAGGTGATTTTGTGTTGAATACATAGAAATCGGTACAACATCCCTGGGTCAGTTGCTTTATATCAGAGTAGAATTTTGCTGTGAAAATATGAGATTGTTACTGAAAAGTTTTCCTAGCATACTGAAGGTAATTGATTTGGTAAAATCTTGAGAAGTTCTATCATAAAACCTTCCTAGCTGTTTCTAATACATACTAAATTTTATAAATATTGTATAGAATGCCATACAATAAATTCAATATTAAAAATAACAAAGAAACAAACAAAAAAGAAGGAATTATTTCTGCTGGAAATTTTTATTTTTTTCTTCCCCAAATGATACTGAATTATTACAGATTGAATTTATTGAATAATTTTTATAATGTGCTTCTTCATAGACTGATCAGGTTGGGGCTAAGTTCAGGTATGTTAGAACAGCATGCTAAGGAAATACTCGTTACATCAACAACAGAAAAATAACTGGATTCTCAGTGGGATATAAAACATTTAATTGTTGTGTTTCAAGTATCAGCTGCTGTTGATTCAATTTAGGATTTTTCTGTTTAGCTTAACTCCTGTGATTATTATTACAGCTCTTTAAAAGAAGCATACCAGATTTTCAGTGAGAAGAGACTTGTAAGATACAACTCACTATACATACTGCCCCACATAAATAAAGATGGCTTTCTGATGTTCCTGATAATTGACTGTTCTACTCATCATTTTCTACCTTTTCTACCTGATCTTTTTGATCTCTCCTTATAGTGGATATCCCTAATCTTCCATCTTGAGTTAACTTTTAGTCTTATGCAGTTTCAGTAATAGGCATTCATTTTCCCTTCTTAAAATTAACATGTGCCCGTTAAACTAACTGCGTAATATCTGAGTTAACCAAACTCTTCATGTTCCTGTAAAAGAATGGACAGTAGGTCTTTCAAAGTTACGGTTTAACCAGTTCATAATTTTTGTTTGCTCTGCTACTACTACAGCATTCTGCTAGAAATGCTGTCCAGATTGGAATGATGCAAGCAACATTTTAAGAAAACTCTACATAATACAAACAGATAGTTACTTCTCAGTTGAAAAATGTTTTACTGTATTGTATTGATAAATGTCAATTTTTAACACCATGTATCAATTTCTTTGGAATGTACCTTGTGTTTATGGTATTTCTGGCATTTTCTCAAACTGATTGACTTCCACTGATGTTTAAATGCTGTGGTCCTTACTTGAGGACTACGGTATTTATCCGCTGCTTTCCAGTTTCTCCATTTTAGAGGCAGTATTCCACAATCACCAAACTGCCATGCATTATCTAGACTTTGAATATGTTGCAATGGGAAATTTGTTAATAATAACCTGCAGAAAAGTGTGTATCCATGTTTTGTACAGCAGACCTAGCCTCATAGATGCTAAAGCTTATGCACAAACATGTGACACAAATATGTAAGCTGGGATTTGCAAAGAAACATAAAGGAAATGGGTGTGCAGATATCACTGGAATTATGTGCATAACACACCTTACAATAAATGTGTCCATTTGTTTGGTCTTCCTCTAAAATGCAGGCTATAGTGTACCATGGTACACAAAAATCAAAGTTAAACCTATGTCAAAATCACAGCACGATATATTGTCAGCGTGATTTGATAAAATCAGAGTGGGGGAGAAAGGAATTAATCTTCTTTTTGTTTGATGAACATGCTTAATACTGTCTGCAGTGTAAAATTCCATTAAAGTCTCATGGTACTTTCTGTATGCACATACTAATATTGTTTATATTTCCTTTACAAAAAACTATAGAATGTTGGGCTTCTCAAACACATTTTAAAGGAATAGTGCCTCTAACTTAAGTTTTAAGTGTCAGCAAAGATATATCTTTAATGTTACCATGGACCATCTCTCTGTCTAATATTAACTCCCTATAGACTGTATTCTAAATCTGCTTACATCATTCCTTTTTTAAAATTAGCTAATCAATGCAGCCATTTTACTGATGTTATACTCCACATAGTGATAACATTAGAAGAGTCATAGAATGCCATGATCAAACTACTTTTACTTATTATAGTACTCATATTTGTCTGTTGCCAACATAATATGATGGTGTGAAATAATCATTTTGAAGATTTGGATTATATTATCAGTACGATTCATTGGTGCGGGATTAGTTTATGACAGTATTGGTTTAAAAGCATTTGTTCTCACTTTAGTCTTCCCAAAATAAAGATTTTTGGGGGCTTTTTATAGTGATTGGACATGTATGTGTACTGTACCAAAGTAATAAGTAGTTTCAAAATGCACAATAAATTCAGAAAATGCATTGGCAAGTGAGAATGCAAAATATCAGCTACTGCGCTGAAAATAATGTGCCGCTCTTTTGGAAATAAAGAGAATTAAACTATCCTATACAATTCATAACATGTGTTTTCATGTCAATGATAAAGAAAAGTTTATAGTCAAACTTTTTAGATTTTACAGACTTGCTAGAATAACATTTACCTGAGACATGAAAATACATCTGTGCAGCTTGCTGTTGGTTTGGTCATGACGTTGGAAAATTATTTATATTAACACATGCTATCTGAAGTGTAATCTAAAATGCAGCCACATGATTGGAATAATTAAACAGTGCGAAGTGTGGAAGGCACCCATTCCTAACCTACTGAAATTTCATTTCAGAATTTTTATGTGTGGCTCAGAATAGTAGTCTAATAATTTCAGCAATTCCTTGTATGAAAATATCAAAATATTTTCAATAGGGAAAATGCACATGATGTAGTTTCTAATCTTGTGACCTCACCTGTAGTAGAGCAATTTGGCATTATAGATTGTAGATAAGAAATTATTTTAATGTCAGAGCACGGAATACATGCAAAATGTTTTGGTATGCATTTCAAACCTGAACTTCTATTCAAAATAAATAAAATTGAAAAAAATAATTATGTGGGGTTTCATTCACAGAAATTAAATGCATCCAGTTCATCAGAGGGCAGCACAGTTGATATCGGGCTACCTCCAGAAGGGGAACAGCCAGAAGCAGAGCCCGAAGAGGCTCTGGAGCCAGAGGCTTGTTTTACAGAAGGTAAGCGAAGCAAAGTATGTGCAAGGTGATTAGACCTAACTGTGTTGATTTGGGCTGGATTCTATTTTTATACAAAATCAAGAAGAAGCTTTGTGATTATAGTTGTATTTTCTGTTTGTATTAGTAACTCCATCAGAGGTACTGCCATAGCTGTACTGTTCTCATGCGCTCTCTCTCCTTGGAAGGTGGTATAAGAGTTACTAAGCTTTAACTTCAAATATTGAAATGAAAATCCTCAAATAGGAGATACTTACCTACAAGCATCTATTCCAGTAGTGTTGAAATAAGCCAAATGACTTCTGTTCATTGTGATTCATAATAGATAGTTACCGTATTCTGATACCTCAAAATTTATTATTGCACTTAGGCTGTGTGCGGAGATTCAAATGCTGTCAAGTCAGTGTAGAAGACGGGAAAGGGAAAATCTGGTGGAATCTTAGGAAAACCTGCTATAAGATTGTTGAACACAACTGGTTCGAGACCTTCATTGTCTTCATGATTCTTCTCAGCAGCGGTGCTCTGGTAAATTCAGTGTGGAACTATTGTGTCTATTTTAAGCAGCAAGCATTTAGAATTACAGTTAATTATATAGCTGCAGGTAACATAGCAGAATTCAATATACAATTCATAAATGTTCTACTGTCAACATATATCAATGAGTATTTGGCGTGTATTATAGGATACGTAAGAGTTTGCTCACAGGCTATGAAACAAATTGGCACGTTCAAAATGTAGCATTAATGGAAATAAATTAGTTGTATCACACTGGTATTCACATGTCTTCATATTGATGATAATAGCTTTTTTTTGTTTTATACACATTTAAAATAAACCACAGCTCAGCTAGGAACTTATCAACAGCAACATGAATTGTCAAACTGAGATGTAAAGTGCCAACATGATTCCGTCAGGTATTTTACCAGATTGATGTTAAATTAGGTGGTGCTGAGTAAGCTCCTCATAGCAGGAGTGTACTTGCTACACTTGGGTCAATGTACAGTGATTCACTGTCAATGTAGACTTTTTGTTTTGAAAAGGGAGTTATTAATCTCTGTTCAGGATTGCTTTGTGGGTTAGTGTGTGTAGTTTGGTTTCAATTATTAGTTCCTCAAAAATTCTGCATCACAGAGTCATTATTAAACACCTCATATAATTTTGATATAAAGTTGTAGCTACCACAAAGGAAATCCTTATGTCAATAAGCCATTGGTATCCATGGAAATGAACGAAGATGAGATTTGGGGAATGGTCCAATGGTAAGTTTCATGAATCACTGTTCAGCTCAGCTGAAAGCTGAATATTGTGTTTGGACCCAGCTTTATGAAAAGACTATAATATGGAGTGAAAGCAAAAGTTGTGCTTGATGGAAGGATATATGCCTGATCATCACATATATCTTTCCAATTCAATTGCATTCTTGGCTACTATATACCACACTGCAAATTGTGAAGACATTTAATTATATCTTAAAAAATCTTTTTTCACAGGCATTTGAAGATATATACATAGAGCAACGTAAAACTATCAAGACTATGCTGGAATATGCTGACAAAGTTTTTACTTATATCTTCATTCTGGAAATGCTTTTAAAATGGGTGGCTTATGGCTTTCAAACCTATTTCACTAATGCATGGTGCTGGCTGGACTTCCTGATTGTTGATGTACGTATTCTTTTTCATGTCCTGTTTGACAGGGTCTAAAAATCAGAATATTAGGTTTTCAGGATAAGCTTTCTGTTTGATTCAACAGAAACTCTATTTTAAGACTGTTGCTGTGGTATGGGTTATAATTCTGTTCGGAAAAGAAAAAGTATTTAGATATCCCTATTACTCTAGAGATGTTTTGTTGATATTCTCCAGTATTATGAAGTTGTAATGCTTTATTGAAATGATGCTTTCACTAATTTTTTGTCATGGTGTGGAAAGGATGTTGTTCATCCTCTGTAGTAATTTCTTCAAAGGTTTCTAGCACTCTAATCACTTACTTTAAGTGTCCTGTTCCATTGTACTATTCAGTACTCTTGCACTTTTCACTGCATCACATGGGCGACCTTAAAGAGACGCTTAGAGAACTGTAGATGAGCTGTCTTAGAATGGGTTCTTTAATGATTTTCAAAAGGCTGCTCCACCAAGGAGCAGATACACATTGTCTGAAGGTGACTTAGTGGAAGTGCATTGTAATTTCAAGTCTACATGCTCAACAATGTATGCACAGTACTGGGTAGCACAAATGGAAGTCTACAGATTTTAACCATGTAGCAGACATCCATTTCCCTTCCATCCCCAAGAGCCTGACAACATTTGTCTGTGCTAATAGGGCATCTCTCAGTTCCACATATGAAATTCCTATGGAATGGAAGGTAAGAATGTGTCTCAGATCAGTTGTTTGCTCATTCAGAAAAGCAGCAGAATTCTATAGAAATCACTATGTAGCTCCCTAAAACTACAATGATACGGTAGACCATTAATTCTTTACCATACAGAGCCTGGAAAACATTATAACGTTTAAATCCATACCAGCATTGCAGATCCTATGATAAAATGTGTCTATATGTACACTCAGTATTCTGTGGTTGAGTCTGTACCCTTGTAAAACATTTATTGGCTCAATCTTCAGATATGTAAATTGCTGTGACCAGTAAGGATTTAGAGAGGCACTGTGGACAATACTTTACCCTGTCATTATATGTTTATTGTATTTATTGACAAATATTTGATTCTTATTTGTAAATCTGTGGTTTAGTTACTTCTGTGAACTTTATTAATTTTTCATGGCAACCTTACCCTCGTGCAATTCTATTCACGGAAAAAATTAATCTCTGAATCATTTTTTGAATCTTTAGTCAGAGGATTGAGATAACGAAGCAAAAAGATTAATTTGGAAATGAAAGAATTGAGAGAGAACAGTAAGGATGGAAGGGAAGGGCATTAAATTGAGGGAAATAGAAGATGGTTTGTTTTTTTTTCTTTACTAGGGCCACTCCTTCCCAATGGTTTGCTATAAATCCATTTCTAAGCATTACTGATGAAAGATAATTGTATTATTTATTTTACAGCTATTCTAGTTTATTTACTCATCTGCCTGCAGACCAGACCAGCGTTATGCAAGCCAGAATTGATGAAGTGGTTAAAGGAGTCACAGGGAATGTAATGAAGTGTGGATATGCCTAACAATGAAGCTTCTACCATTGTCTTAACAAACAGTTGGTTATCAGTCTTGATTAGTCTGGTTAAATCTGAACAGCACTGGTAGCTATGGCTGTTGAATAAGATTTTCTGGACACTAGAAAGTTACATTTGACCAAAGGCCAGGTGTGGATATGGTTTTTGAGAGCTTTCACATTCTCATCAAGTTCTGAAGATATCATGGGAAGTCCTGACCTAAATTGACCATTCCAATTCACCCAACTTTGGGGAGTTTTCTTTTTCCATGTGACTTCATTTTTCTTTAAATACCACCAAATGTTGACTGGTTTATGTGAATTTAGAAGGCATTTTTATACCATTCTACCAACATGATTTCATCAACAGGTACCTAGAATATACTTTTATTCTACTTTATCTGACTTGAAAGATCTTTCTGCATTATAGAGGGATTCCTGGAGAAAGAGGTCCAGCCTTGAATCTTCTTGAGAAGTTCAGGGCACACATCATTCCCACCATATGTATCGAAAGGATATACAAGATGAATGAGCAATATTGCCTTTCTGTTTTTGTGTAGGTCTCTTTGGTTAGCTTAACAGCTAATGCCTTGGGCTACTCAGAACTTGGTGCGATTAAATCCCTTAGGACACTAAGAGCTTTGAGACCTCTAAGAGCCTTGTCGCGATTTGAAGGGATGAGGGTAAGACAAAATGAAAGACTCTGAAATAATGCATGCATACACAGAAACAATGCATGCAGAATAATCAGCGACAAATCCATGCAGAAATGCTACACTATCATCCTATATATTTTACATTTATCACTAACATATAAGCAAAAGGCTTCATCTGCTTATATGAATTTATGTGTTATTGCACACATTGTTACACTTATTTAGGCTCCTTGGCCTTTCACCCTACTTCATATTTTCCTGGAGGGCGCAAGGATTTATCAACTGCATGGATCTATGCAATGTTACTACAAAACTGAATTTATCCCATACAAATAAATCCTGCTATAGTCAGAACAGTTATAAAAAACAATACTTCCTCATAAAAGTGTGTGCCCATATACACACATGTATACGCACATGTGTATTTCATACAAGTATAGAATATCATGTGTAGTCTATGAAATATCTTTTAACCTTCTGTTCTGTAAATATTAATTGGGACTTTCTGTTACAATTTAAAAGTTTTGTAATTAATTCCTATATTAATAAGTAAATTGGCAGTGTTAAAATACCTTCTCTCTTTCAGATTAGAACTATGGCATTCTATTTAAGACAACTTTTCTGGTATATCAAAGATGGAGCTGCTTTTATGATTTCTGGCCTAAATTGGTTGCTTACTGCCTTCCATACTGATTTTAAAATGTTGATTATAATCTATAGAGCACTAAGGGGCCTGAAAACGTATTGGAAGATTTTTTGCTGACAGAGTTGGGTGTATTTGAGAAGTTACTGTCCCCAGCTGTTTGTTGTATCAGTTACCACAGCTGAGACCCTCAGCTGCCCAGCTGGACTCTCAGTCTATTCCAGTGCAAAGTCATATGGATTAGTTTAGTAACTTTAGTGCACTGAAATGGACAAAGACCTTATGTATTCTGCTATGACATGAAAGCTCTAGAAATGTTTCTCTTAGGGGCAGTAGTCAGCAAATGGGGATGGTAGATATTTCTAGCTCCAGCCACAAGAAGATGTCTGACTTATGCCTTCAGGGTCCATCTGTCTGCCTTGGACATATTGCCATAGATCTAATCAGCAGATGCACCTCAGCTGAAACCCTATTGCTGGAATTAAAAGGGATCCTTGTGTGAGCTCCCTACCGCAATCACTGATCTTTAGCACTGCAGGTTATAAGCTGATTAGCACATTTATAAGTCAGCTACAAATTGGTGAGCTTCTGAAGAAAATGTGATGCTCTATGTGTGTGGAAGGTAAAAGACTTCAACCAAAAAGGAAACAGGCTTTGATGAAAGGTTATAAATGCAAATAGAAAATACCACTTCCTTGCCTTCAACAAATTTCTGGAGCTTTGCTGAAGCAAATTTGAAAATTTGGGATGCTTCTATCAGATATAAGACCTACCTAAAACCTCAATAGTATCTAGCTAAAAAAACAATTAGCTGTTAGTTTTTTATGAGACTGATTAGCAAAAATACCGAAGACAAAATATTACAAATTTTACATGCACAGTAAATTGCTTAAGTGGCTATTTAATGTGGCAAAGAAAAAACAACCACTTTGTCATGAAGGTTTGTAAGTAATTTTCAATCCCATAACTTCCATGTTGGCGTAAAATTTACCTACAGATTTGATCCTGATCTGCTAACTGTATCTCTTTGTAAAATACCGAGATAATGAGATTTATGACTTCAGCAAAAGATATAATATAAAGTAATGGATGAAGTTAGATAACTTCAAACTAGAAATGTGACCTATATTTTTATTAGTTAGGCAATTAACCATTGAAATTGTCCTATGGATATAATGAATTTTGCCTTATTTAAAGTAATGAATTTCAGGCTTAATGTCTTTAAAGATACAGTAGCTCAAGTTTGTAAAGATACCAGTATGAGAAGATTTTAAGGTCTGATACACAGAAATTCAAGATGTTTGTTCATAACATAGCAATTTCTTTGGTGTTTAACATCTATGAATGGAAAATATGACAATATAGTATGGTGCACATATTTGGATAGGCGCTTAAAATTAGAATCATAGAATCATTTAGGTTGGAAAAGACCTTTAAGATCATCAAGTCCAACTGTTAACCTTGGGCAGCCTGTTCCAATGCTTGGCAACACTTTCTGTGAAAACTTTTTTCCTAATATACAATCTAAACTTCCCCTGGCACAACCTGAGGTCATTTCCTCTTGTCATAGAACCATAGAATTGTTGAGGTTGGAAGGGACCTTTAAGATCATCAAGTCCAACCATTAACCTAACCTGACAAAAAACACTTCTAAACCACGTCCCCAAGTACCACGTCTACCCTTTTTTTAAACACTTCCAGGGATGGCGAATCCACCACCTCCCTGGGCAGCCTCCTCCAATGTTTGATAACCCTTTAAGTGAAAAAATTTTTCCTAATAGCCAACCTAAACCTCGCCTGGCATAACTTGAACCCATTTCCTCTCGTCCTCTCACTTGTCACTAGGGAGAAGAGGTCAGTCCCCATCTCTCTACAACCTCCGTTCAGGTACTTGTAGAGAGTGATAAGGTGTCCCCTCAGCCTCCTCTTCTCCAGGCTAAACAGCCCCAATTCCCTCAGTCGTTCCTCATAAGACTTGGCCTCCAGACCCCTCACCAGCTTTGTTGCCCTTCTCTGGACACGCTCCAGCACTTCAATGTCTTTCTTTTAGTGAGGGGCCCAAAACTGAGCACAGTATTCGAGGTGCGGTCTCACCAGTGCTGAGTACAGAGGGATGATCACTTCCCTAGTCCTGCTGGCCACACTATTTCTGATACAAGCCAGGATACCCTCTTGGCTGTCAAATTACTTCCAGTGAGCATTACACTTCCTATATACAAGCAAGAAATTCCATTGTATACACCCAAAGTTTTTAATCCACCATACTATTCTCTGGGATCAGAACTTGTGCCTGACCAAACTAATAATTAATAGAAAAACATTGCCCCTGCATCTTCCCACCACTGCTATTGCTAGGGGAAATACACTTTAATTTGCATTTGGGACTTCATGAAAGTAGCCTGTGGGAGTATAATTAATCTGTCTATGCTCTGTCTGAAGCAGTATCACCCATTGCTATATGGTGCTAGGCACATACTACTTTTTTTTTTAAACCAGTAAACAATGCTTTTAATGTCTTTCTAATGCTTTCGTTGTTTTCACTTGCTGTCAGACCTTGCCCTGTTTTCTCACACCCCTACTACCAATGGAAGCTAGGAGGTGTCTGGGTCAGTGTTTTCAGTGATGCTCAACAGTATATTTTGAGTGTCTTCAAACGATTCGTATTACAAGCTGGTCCTAGTATAGCTTCAGGACTCAGACTAAACCAGAGAAAGTAGGTCAGCTGTAGAAATCCAGCAATTAAAGAAAGAATAACATAACTGGACCTGCAGCTGTAGCAGAAAGAGGAACAGAATTCTTGGGTGTAATGAGACTGAAAGCTCGAGGACAAGTATTTTCACTTTATTAACTATCCCTTTATATCTCAATAATTATTCCTGTTGGATGATATTATTACATTTAAGAAATCTACTTATAAATACAAGAATGGAGATAACTAAATAAAAATGATGTAAAAATAATAACAAATATGTATTTGGAAAATATTCCCAAATTGGGAAAAAAAATGATGTTGCTATTTATTATTCCAAACTTCCCACTAAAATCAGTGAATTTATGGATTTCCAATTTAAACTAATGTGGCAGTATTATTAAACTATTACTTTGTTTAGGTCAAACTACTCCTCATGGCCTTCCACAGTCATGTCATTACAAAGTTGAGAGTACATAACTGTCAACATAAGACAGCGCTGTTGCAATAGACAGAAGAGATTTATCCATTAGTCAGGGAATCCTCTCACCCAGCTGATGAGTGATAAAATGCTATATTATTTTTCCTTATTGATTTATAATACGTATTGCTAAGGAGATTTTTAGTATGAGTAAGAAACTATTTTGATTTTTTTTTTTAATTTCCCCATTAGAAAGAAACACTTATTACAACACGCGATTTAAAATATATGGCAAAAAAAAAGCGGATGGAAGCTTTGGACTTCATCAACCATTCTGTGGCTTTACAGAATCATTGAGTAATTTACATTGAAGGGAATCTCATTTGGTCCAGCCTCTAAATTTAACACAATAAAAATTTCATTGAAATCCCATAGGATGTCAAACGTTGTCCAAAGTATGCATCACCCCAAAGAGGTATTATTTTGGCAGGAATGGAGCCCTGAAAGTAAACCAAATATTTCTGCTTTCCTTCAGCCCAAGTCTGCTCTGTGGTATACATGGTGGTGGTTCATCACCTGCTCTAACATTCAAAGGTTTTATTTTCTATTCTGTAGAATGGCAAGGAATGAAAGGTGATCTACCCAGATGACGAATTTTACAAGTAAATGATTCTATGGAACCTATTAATTGTAGATGTAAATGGAATGCCAAAATATATTACAGGCTTAAGCTACATATTTGTATTTCAAATATAAACAAATAGCATAGCCTGCTAGAGGATCTGCTGTAGTACCTACATAATATAAACTAAATGAATTATAAATAATCAAATCTATGTAATACCTAATGTCCTGCATTTTTAAGACAAAATCTTCATTAGGTTCTAAGGATCTGATTCAGTTGTTTTGGCAAAACTGGCAGCAGTGCTCCATAGTTATTAAATTCTATATTGTTAGACTTGCTTAGAAACAGATTTAAAATACAAGTTAACTAATTTAGCAGTTCATCAATTTCATCATTAAATAAAACATTCTCATTCATAATGGACCTACTTTCTCCCTAATTTTATTTTCTTTACTATTTTATTTTTATTCTGGCATGTTTTTAATCATTGTTCATCATCATACATGAACATTTCATGTTTTTCTTTCCTGAAGCCTGATTTTTCCCAAAATTCATTTGGGAATTAAATCAAGTCTCTTCCTTCCTCAAGTCTTATCTGCCACTGCCTGAATACTACCAGCTTTTCTGTGTTCAGATACTCAGCTGGTTTCCTGGTTTGAACATGTATGCTTTTAGGATTTTATATATAACCGTCCAGATGAAAATGCATACCTCCCTGAGTTTTCTTTAATTTGAAAGAAGTCTTAAAATTACTTTTAAAAATTTGCTCAGTAATACTGATTTGGACTGTTTATCCAGTAAACATGTAATAGAAAAAAATTTGTTGTCTTTGATGCAATCCATCATTAGAAATATTATGGATACGGTTTTGCAGACATACATTAAGTAAATATTCTACAAAGAATTAATAAATGCTGATTTTTTCTGTTTTTTTTTTTTTTTTAGTTCATTTTACCTGTTTGCTGTTCTTTTCCCCATTCTTTAAAGCTACCATTTGCTGCTCTTATATGTTTTTCCGTCTAATTATGTTGACATTTTATCTTTTTGGTATACTGCTTTTCTTACTTGTTACTCTCAACAATTAAAAAAGTGTAACACATATTAGAATTCAAATAGAGTGTTGCATTTAAGAAATGTTGGTGAAGCATTTCTAAGATACTGGTGCCTGTGTTCTTACACAGTCTCTCTTTGGTTTAATTTGTACTCTAGGTGGTTGTGAATGCCCTCTTAGGAGCAATTCCATCCATTATGAATGTGCTGCTTGTTTGCCTTATATTCTGGCTGATCTTCAGTATCATGGGAGTAAATCTATTTGCTGGAAAATTTTACTACTGCGTTAACACTACAACTGATGAGAGATTTGATATCAGCCAAATCAACAACTACAGTCAATGTGAGGAGCTGATAAAAAACAATGAAACTGCCCGATGGAAGAATGTGAAGGTTAACTTTGATAATGTAGGCCTTGGTTATCTTTCCTTGCTTCAAGTGGTAAGTCACCACTCCTTAATTTCTGTTTCTCTTTCTATATTTCTGTTGTTCACTTGTGACAATAAAAAAGTAATTTTTCATTGTTTCTTTCATAGAATCATAGAACAGTTTGGGTTGGAAGGGACATCCATGACATGAAAGGTCATCTAGTCAAACCGCTCTGTAATAAGCAGGGACATCTACGACTAGATCAGGTTGCTCAGAGCCCCATCCAACCTGACCTTGAATGTTTCCAGGGATGGGGCATCTACCACCTCTCTGGGCAACCTGTTCCAGTGTTTTGCCACCCTCATTCTAAAAAATTTCTTCTTTGTATCTAGACTAAATCCACCCTCTCTCAATTTAAAACCATTACCCTTTCTCCTGTTGCAACAGGCCCTGCTAAAAAGTTTGTCCCCATCTTTCTTATAAGCCCCCTTTAAGTACTGAAAGGCCACAATAAGGTCTGCCTGGAGCCTTCTCTTCTCCAGGCTTCTCCAACAACCCCAACTCTCTCAGCCTGTCTTCATAGAAGTGCTCCAGCCCCCTCATCATTTTTGTGGCTTTCCTCTGGACCCGCTGCAACAGGTCCATATCTTTCCTGTGTTGACAGCTCCAGAGCTGGNTGCCCTTCTCTTCTCCAGGCTTCTCCAACACCCCCAACTCTCTCAGCCTGTCTTCATAGAAGTGCTCCAGCCCCCTCATCATTTTTGTGGCTTTCCTCTGGACCCGCTGCAACAGGTCCATATCTTTCCTGTGTTGACAGCTCCAGAGCTGGATGCAGTGGTCCAGGTGGGGTCCCACCAGAGAGGAGTAAAGGGGCAGAATCACCTCCCTCGACCTGCTGGACATGTTTCTTTTGATACAGCCCCGGATGTGGTTGGCCTTCTGGGCAGTGAGCACACATTGCTGGTTCACGTCCAGCTTCTCATCCACCAACACCCCCAAGTCCTTCTCGGCAGGGCTGCTCTCAAACCCTTTGTCCCCCAGCCTGTATTGATACCAGGGGTTGCCCTGACCCATGTGCAGGACACTGCACTTGGCCCTGTTGAACCTCCTGAGGTTCACATGGGCCAACTTCTCGAGCTTGTCCAGGTTTCTCTACATCGCACCCCATCCCTCAGGCGTGTCAACTGCACCACTGAGCTTAGTGTCATCTGTAAACTTGCTGAGGGTGCACTTGATCCCATTGTCTATGTCACTGATGAAGATATTGAACAGTACTGGTCCAGATATAGACTCCTGAGGGACACCACTTGTCACCGGTCTCCATCTGGATATTGAGCCGTTGACCATTACTGTCTGGATATGACCATCCAATCAATTCCTCGTCCACCAAACAGTCCACCCATTAAATCCATACCTCTCAATTTAGAGAGAAGGATGTTGTGGGGGAGCATGTCAAGGGCCTTACAGAAGTCCACATAGATGACATCCATAGCTCTTCCCTTGTCTGCTGATGTAGTCATTCCATCATGGAAGGCCACTAGGTTGGTCAGGCAGGGCTTGCCCTTAGTGAAGCCCTGCTGGCTGTCTCAAATCACCTCTCTGTCCTCCATGTGCCTTAGCATAGCTTCCAAGAGGATCTGTTCATGATCTTCTCAGGCACAGAGGTGAGGCTGACAGGTCAGTAGTTCCCAGGGTCCTCCTTTCTACTTTTCTTAAAAATGGGTGGAACGTTTCCCTTTTTCCAGTCACTGGGGACTTCACCTGACTGCCGTGACTTTTCAAATATCATGGAGAGTGAGCTGGCAACTACACCAGCCAATTCCCTCAAGATTCTGGGACGCATCTTGTTAGGTCCCATAGACTTCTGTATGTCCAGGTTCCTCAGGTGGTCACGCTTCTGATCTTCTCTTACAGTGGGAGGGACTTTTCTCCTCCAGTCCCTGTCTTGTGGTCCATGCACTTGAGAGGTGTGGGAAGAAAGGTTGCCAGTGAAGACTGAGGCAAAAAAGTTGTCAGGACTGGGAACTCCACCAGTGTGTGATCACTGCAGCCCAGGCTGCCCCCAATCTTGACGTCACCAATTCGCTCACTTGCATTGGTGACCAACAGGTCCAATATTGCATCCCCTCTGGCAGGGCTGTCTATTTCCTGGCTTAGGAAGTTATCCTCCATGCATTCCAGGAGTCTTCTTGATTGCCTACAGCTCGCCATGCTACTTTTCCAGCAGCTGTTGGGGTGGTTGAAGTCCCCCAGCAGGACGAGAGCCTGTGAGTGTGATGCCTCCTGTAGCTGGAGTAAGAAGATTTCACCAATAGGGTCCCCTTGATTAGGCAGCCTGTAGTAGACACCAACCACAAGGCTCCCTTTGGTGCCTCGGTCTCTTATTCTTACCCACAGGCTTTCAACCTGCTTGTGGCTATTCTCCATAGGCAGCTCTTCACACTCGTATCCATTTCTTGATGTAGAGGGCAACACCCCTGCCCCTCCTTCCTCGCTGTCTCTTCTGACCATCCTGTAGCCATCAATAGCCACACTCCAGTCATGGGATTCATCCCACCAAGTTTCAGTAATGGCAACTAGGTCGTAGCTTTCTAGCAGCATGGTGGCTTCCAACTCCTCCTGTTTGTTGCCCATGCTGCGTGCATTGGTGTAGAGGCACTTCATCTGGGCTGTTGGCCATGTCACCTTCTTCGAGGAACACCCCTTAATTACTCTGAGGTTTTTCACTGGTGTTTTCCTGTTGGCTCCTATTATCTCAGGAGCCCCTGGCTCATCTCTGCAAGACTTCAAGTGTGCTGCAGTGTAGCCAGCACATCCCAGAGCAACAGGCTAAGGGCCCTTGCATTTACAAATCTTGTCTCTCACTTCTTGGTTTGGAATTATAAAGTGTGGGATAAATTCATGACTCTACAGAAATAATACAAAGCATAGAGGCTATGCTGATTATGAGAAAAAATACATAATTCAAACCTAATTTACCTTAGCTGCATTGAATCTATATCAAGTATGCCTACTTTGCTCATACACAGAAAATAAGTTTTATATCAGATATTAATCATAATTGATAAAAGTTCTTAACAGACGCTGTGTCTTCTATAGTCAGATATTAGAATTCGCTTGCAATTCTCATATGAATAAAACATACAGTAGAAGGCAAGGGTCACCTATTAACCTATTGTGCTGGTATTTATGATGAGCCCTGAAGACACTTAGTCTTCAGCTCTTAAACAATGTTTCTGACAAGCCATTTTCCAGGAAAAGCATGAGGTAAACACCAGTGTTCTGTTTATAGGCTACATTTAAAGGATGGATGGATATCATGTATGCAGCTGTGGATTCTCGTAATGTAAGTACAGTCCCTTGACTCCATTTGTTTTGACTGTAGAGCTCCAAGATTTAACACTGTAATTTTAATATCTTTCAGAAATAACAGTAAAAATGAGAGAACAAGGTGTTGTTATAGTTTTGTAGTTAAAGAAGATGGAAACCATAGGAAAAATACAGAGAAAGCAGAGTAGTCCTAAAGGATTCCATGTTCTCTACAGTGCAGTTGGACCAAATTTCCTCAGTTCCACAGCAGACTTAACTATTGCCGTGAAATGTCTTTTCCATCTCTCATTATGCACTTTGAGGCATTATTTACATTTGGAAACAGGGACCGATACACAGCTTAGAGATGATTTTCTGTAACATCGATCTTTTTTTAAAGTTGAGACTTTCACTGTGGTCTGCAAACCACCTGACTCCTTTCTTCAGGGCACAGTTCGTATCCTTAACTCGGCCTGTGCGTTGTCTTACCCTTTTGCCTTCCCCTTGCTCCGTTGGTACAAGTTGTCCTCTAGTTCTAAGTAGACAACTGAATAAACTATACTGGTAAAGCTCCAGCTTTTTTGGTAAGCTACACTCACAGCAGGACGCCTGTTGTAGTATAGTAAATGTGCGTAGTAGTACCAAGAATATATGCTTTATTTAAACATGGCTTGAATGCCTCTCTTCCATAAACCAGGGCAGTTTCCTATAGCAGTGAAAGTTCCAGAAGCCCACATCAGGAACCTTCTGCGAGATAAACAGAAAAGTTTGCAGCTTTATGAGCTGGTGTTTCTGGTTGTCTATAAACTCAGACAGGTGGTACTATACTAGTTTACACCAATTGTTTCTTCAGTATTTATTCTACGCTTATATAGGCCAGTTAAATTTTATAAAATGAAATACCAAGTTTGATACCAAAGTTCTTTTTCAAGAATGTAACTTCATAGATTGAAGATCAGTGGGATGGATATGTGGGAACTTTACCACAAGAAGCAAAGATCAGGGTGAGAGCACCGTAAATTCTGCCCAGCAGATATTTGATTCTGTGCTCACAGTCAAACTAGGGCTTAGTTTCTATGCCTTTTTTGCAGGTTTTGGATCAGCCTAAGTATGAAGATAACCTGTACATGTATCTTTACTTTGTCATCTTTATCATCTTTGGATCATTCTTTACCTTGAACCTTTTCATTGGTGTCATCATAGACAATTTCAACCAGCAGAAAAAGAAGATAAGTACTTCATCATTATTTTGAAAAGGAAGCTTAAAAAATGCTTATTTTTCATCCACACAAAATATCTTTATTCATAAAATACTATTTTTTCATTCTATGATAAATTGGTATGGTCTCTGTATATTAAATACATTAAATTATTAAAGCTCAAGATTTGGCTTTATGAGGGTTTGACGGACAAGTGACAACATACATCTGTCCATGGTTAGTGAAATACCCAATGTCATCTTTGTAATGATGTGGATTTGGGGCTGGAGTCTATAATAGACTTACACGAAGGCTAACCATTGAAATAGCTAAAAGTAGCTACAAAAACTCTTAGCTATAATACCTTAATGCCTCAGATCTTAGCAGTGTAGATCTCTGCACTCTAGTAATAAACACTGTATTATCTTTATTTGAACTCTTTAGTCTTCATATTTTGTCAACACTGCCTCAAAAGGTGTCAGTCTTTCAGCTGCAGAACTTACTTAAGTATCTGGCCACACAAAGAGTTATTGGAATGTTGGAAGTGCTGTTGGATCCATGTGCTGAAATGGCTTGAGGTGGAGAGAAATTGGCTTTTATTCTCTACTCGCTCCACATAGTAGTTCCAGGATCTCCTGCTTCAAGTCCTGCCCCAGTGGAGGGAGAAGAAGAGATTGTAAAATATGACCGTCTGGATACCTTCTAATTCTCCTTTGGTATCATAGATGTCAGTTCTGAAATTTTGCCAAAATTTACTCTAGAGGAAAAACAATAGAAGGGGATTGCAGTATTTTATTAGTTTGTGCCTCTGTAATAAGTGATGGAATTTAGTAGAACAAAGAAAAAGCCCCTCTCCTTCCTCTGTACGTCCCCTCTCCCCAATAAAAACCAGAGGTCTGCCACAAACAGTGCAAGTTCAAGAGCCTCTCAGAAAAAACATCCTGAACTCTGAGTGGAATACATAAAGCAATTGTTCCATTATCAAAGTACTAGTAATCATGATAAAGGGGAATTTTATGTCTGTCCTAACTTTTCCCACAGATGAGAATGTGAACAAGAGTGATTATTACTATTCAGTATCTTTGTTTATAAGTAATTGATAGAGATATGTGATTGTAACCAGTTTTTGTCTGTTTGGTTTACTTTGGAGGTCAAGACATTTTTATGACAGAAGAACAAAAGAAATACTACAACGCAATGAAAAAATTGGGTTCAAAGAAACCACAAAAGCCTATACCTCGACCAGCAGTAAGAATAATTTTTTTTTATGTTATTTTTACATTTATTTAAAAATGAGATTGTTTCAATTATGCCTTAGGCTGAATTCAGTTGTAAGCTAAAAAAACAAGTGATATAAGAAAACCCCTGTTCATTTGAAATCTATTTTTTTCTCTTTTGTAGTCTGAATATGGAGGACTCTTCTCTTTCCTTTTTCCCCCCTCATTTTCTGTCTGCTGATGGCAATGACATTTTATGTGACATTTTTTCAAAACACTGGTTTGACTAGAACAATTAAATGTGGCAGTGTATTCGTGAAAATATATCAAAGCCTTAGGGCACAGGCTTTTTCAGTCATCGAGGAAGACTCTGAAACTGCTGCATGGGGGCAAGTTACTGTATCATTGCCTGAAAAAAAAAATCCTTTTGCCCCTCACATTCCTGTTGCACAATCCATACAATGGTTTGCTGTCCTGAGCAGGGCTCCCCTAGCACTACAGAGCAGGGTTTGGCTGGGGCAGAGAGTGATTCCAGCTCTGCAGTTCTACTTTGGATGGTGGAACCTGCTCAGTGGCCAGTCCAGACATCAGTAAATTCTCTATTGCTGAAAATGGTAGATATTGTTTTAAAGGTTATTTTGGTGGCATGAAGAGCACAGCACTTGGGGCTTGAAAACTTTACAAGTTTTCTGGCAAATGAAGTGCTATTAACTCTCAGCCTGCTCACCCCACCCCCCACTTAGTTTTTTTCAAATTTTGCCAAATAAGCATTCAGTTAATAGTCTGTGTCACAAAAGGTTACAGTGAGCTGGTTCAGGGTGGCAAGGTCACCTTTGCAACTTTAAAAAAACTGCACCATGCATATTTCGAAATCATCCCTTTAATGCTTATAAACATAGTAGTTGCATATCTATTTAATTTGTGTTTACATGTACAAACTGGGAAATTCATGCAAATAGAGGACTTCATGGAAGACATGAAATTCCCTTCATACTTGATTTAAATAATTTGTAGCAATTTCAAAAAAGGAATTTTACCCAATGCATATTGTAATGAATCTTATTTTTTCCCCCCTCAGAACAAATTCCAAGGCATGGTCTTTGATTTTGTAACAAAACAAGCATTTGATATCAGTATCATGATACTCATCTGCCTTAACATGGTCACAATGATGGTAGAAACAGATGATCAGAGTGAAGACATGGAAAACATTTTATATTGGATTAACCTGGTGTTTATTGTACTTTTCACTGGAGAATGTGTCCTGAAATTGATTTCACTTCGCCATTACTATTTTACTATAGGCTGGAATATTTTTGATTTTGTGGTTGTCATTCTCTCCATAGTAGGTAAGAACAATTTTTATGAAATGTCTAATTCTGTGGAAAGTGAAAGATTTTTGGCATGTAAAGCCTATATATATTTTGCTTCAACATTGTCTGACCACAATTTTTCTTTCTTCTGATTTCATATTATCCGTAAAATAACAGAACAGTATGGTAAGAAATTTTTTAGCAATAGGTTGCATACATTCTCACTTTTCTATTAGTTGAAATTAGATCTTTATTCTGAATTCAGTAGAAATTCCTCAGCATAGAAACAAACCCATAGATGAAAGGCAATTTGGATATAAAATAACACTGGCAGTTTCAGGAAAAGAGTCCAGCAATCCAAAATCCAAGAGCAAAATCTGCATGTGACTGTTGTTAGGCTAGCAAGCAAGCACCCCAAACAGCAGGGTAAAACCCTCAGCTTATTTCTGAGTTTTGTTTCATCCTGAGAGGTTTTATGCCTGAGCTACAGTGAGCAACCAGAGAAACAGAGCTGAAGCAGATGTTGTAAAAAATACATGGCTCTGCTAATCTTTGCTTTATTTAGAGCGGAAAACCTGACAGAACTTGACTAAAAATTCTATCATTCTAACTTCTCAGAACTCCTTAACATGCAAATTGTTTTTGCCATTTTTGTATGGAAGCAGGATGTAGTTATTTTTCTGCTTTGAGGCACATAATATAATGCTCAATTTCTCTACTCTTCAGTGAGTTCCAAGAAGCCTTTTTATTATCAGTTTGTTTACATTTGGAATTGCTGTGTCATTAATGCTAAACTTGTGATCACGTTGTTTCCTATGTGATTAAGAAGTTGCAGTTCTCTTCAAACTTACGTATTTTCTTTGAATACCATAAATTGATTACATGACATTTTAATACTACTATAAATACAATCTTTCTTCAGATTATCTGAGATTATTTTTGTTGCAGTTAAACAGAAAACTATTCTTCTGGTCTCAGCATTTGCTAGTCTACATACACCAGTTACCACTTTGTCCTAAAAAAGATTGATGTTGTGTCTTTGTGTGTCTGTTTGCATACGTAGTCATACAATTAATACTTAGAAATGTCATTGATGCAGTTTTTTTCTATTGAGTTTTATGGGTTTCGAAAGCATACCAAACTGTAAAGGTTTTGTAAAAACAACTGAATGGCTAATTTCTAAAATATGTTCAAATATGCTGTTCTACTTAAAGTTCTCCAACGTATGTGGGATAAATATTTAGCAGTGTTTTTTTAAATGTAATAATATTCTTTAGTAATTTAACTTTTTTTTCTCTAGGTATGTTCTTAGCTGAGATGATTGAGAAATATTTTGTATCCCCCACACTATTCAGAGTGATCCGACTTGCCAGAATCGGTCGAATCCTGCGTCTCATTAAAGGCGCTAAGGGAATCCGCACTCTGCTTTTTGCTTTGATGATGTCTCTTCCTGCTTTGTTCAACATTGGTCTGCTGCTGTTCCTCGTCATGTTTATCTATGCGATATTTGGCATGTCCAACTTTGCCTATGTTAAGAGGGAAGCTGGTATAGATGACATGTTCAACTTTGAAACGTTTGGCAACAGCATGATCTGCCTATTTCAAATTACCACATCTGCTGGCTGGGATGGTTTGCTGGCCCCAATTCTTAACAGTGGGGAGCCAGACTGTGACCCCCATAAAGATCATCCGGGGAGCTCTGTGAAAGGTGACTGCGGCAACCCTTCTGTTGGGATTTTCTTCTTTGTCAGCTACATTATCATATCATTTCTGGTAGTGGTGAACATGTACATTGCCGTGATTTTGGAGAACTTCAGTGTTGCTACTGAAGAAAGCGCTGAACCCTTGAGCGAAGATGACTTTGAGATGTTCTATGAAGTCTGGGAGAAGTTTGATCCCGATGCAACACAATTCATAGAGTTCAGTAAGCTATCAGATTTTGCAGCTTCGTTAGATCCTCCTCTTCTTATAGCAAAACCAAACAAAGTCCAGCTTATTGCAATGGATCTGCCCATGGTAAGCGGTGACAGAATTCACTGCCTTGACATCTTGTTTGCTTTCACAAAGCGTGTTTTGGGGGAAAGCGGGGAGATGGATGCCCTCAGAATACAGATGGAGGATCGGTTTATGGCAGCCAATCCTTCAAAAGTCTCCTACGAACCAATTACAACCACATTAAAACGAAAACAGGAGGAGGTATCTGCTGTCATTATTCAGCGTGCTTTCAGACGTCACCTTTTAAGGCAAAAAGTTAAAAAAGTTTCATGTATATTTAATCAGGATAAAGGTAAAGATGAGGATGATCTGCCCATGAAAGAAGATATGATTATGGATAAACTAAATGAGAACTCTACTCCAGAAAAAACAGATATGACCCCATCCACAACCTCCCCACCTTCTTATGATAGTGTAACAAAGCCAGACAAGGATAAATATGAAAAAGACAAATCAGAAAAAGAAGATAAAGGTAAAGACAGCAGGGAAAGTAAAAAGTAACACAGAATTCTGTTTGCGATAAACTGTTTACAGCCTGAAAAAGTATGTATTTGTGTCAACAGGACTCCTGTAGGAGGTAAATGCCAAACTGACAGTTTTTACATATATAAATATATATATAATTATATATATATATAAAAGGTCAGTGCCTATAACAAGACAGTGACCCCTCGTCATCAAACTGCAACTCTGTAAAACAGGGTAACATCTTGACAGGAGGTTGTTGTTTTTATTACCAGCTGACACTGCTGAAGAGAAGATAAATTGGCCAATCAGACTGTAGGGACCAGTTAAAAAAAAAAGGTGCGAGCCTATGAATCTCTGTGTTTAACATGAAACACGCAGTACAAAAGTTATATCCACTGTTTGCATTTCAACAGCCACATTTGCCATATTTTTACAAAAATTAGTGTTGGTGAACTTATCATTTTTTAATTCACAGGTTGTTTACTATTATATGTGACTATTTTTGTAAATGGGTTTTATGTTGGGGAAGGGGGTATGAGAACCAGGTGTTCTACTCTCGGATTCTCTATAATGTACAGACAGAAGTGATTTGCATGAAGGCATGCTGCACTTGTAGTTCATGCATGGAAAAACATGACGTCGCACAAAGCAGCAGAGTCTGACTACTTCCATGTTTCAGGGTGGCTCTATATTTTGAGGTGCTTAATAACAGTATCCATCTAGTATCTCATCCAGACAAATCTTAATGTGCCTGTAAAGTCCCATAGAGTCTACAATAATAGAACAGATGTTTTATTTTTTCATAAGTCATTTAATTATAGTTGAACGAACTCTGCATAAAAAAAAAAAAATAATTACTGAGGGGCATAGAGTCCATTTTTAAGTATTCTTCTGTAGAAAACAGCTTACCTGAACTTGGGAAACCGAATTTACCAAAAACCCGCAAAAATTAAGGATTATGAAGTTGTTCTGCTTCACCCTGCGGTATCGTTTAGCCATCTTCTGCTCTCAGCAAGGTTGACATTGTATGTGTTGATTAAAAAAGTACCGTCTATGTAAATAGTTACTTTATCCCGTGGTGCATGTTTGAGCAAACAAATAATGACCTGTGCACAATATTTATTGCATCAAATATGTACCACAGTAAGTGTAGTTTGCAAGCTTTCAACAGCTAATATGAAGTATTCTGTACCATTATAGATAGTTTGGAAGCTATCACTGATGCATGTTTATCTTGCCTTTGCTGCTGTAATTTTACTCCTTCCACTGTTAAAAGTCTAATATGGGAAGCCATATCTCAGTGGTTAAGTGAAACAAATTGTTCAATTGGTCATCATTCTTTCATGACATCAAGCAATAGTTTGCAGCTATTTAAGAGCTTCTTGCTTTGCATTCTAAAATTTTAAGTGACTACTGTACGGTGTATAGTCAGACTGTACAGGATATGTTGCAAACTGCTTAATCTGTTGAAAAATACATGGATAGAATTTTCTAAGAAAATATAAATATTGTAAAAAATACCATTTTATTTTATTTTTCAGCGTTTTGTACATAAAATAAGAAATGAGAATTATCTTCAGGTTGATGTCACTGTCACTTTTGTTACTTTCTATCCATAGCACTTTTTAATTCAAGAACTTCACAAAATAAGAAACAAAGGAGAGTGGGGTAGCTTTAGGTTTCTGCTTTTTTATTAGTACTGTATTTTTGCACACATTTTAATGTGAAATAAGTTTCAAACTGAGTCCAAAATGCACTTGCTTCCAAATAGATATAACTCGTAATTGAAATGTGGTGGGGAAGATTTGTTTAAAATTCTAGCACTGCCTGCATCAGAAGTTTCAAGGTAGTCTTTTTATTCATGAAATCTTTACCAGTGTTTGTTTACATAGACTATTCTTATTCTTGTCGATTCATGCTGCACTAGAACTGTTCTAAATATAATATGGGATCCACGATGTTTTTTTTTTCCACAGGAATTAAATAGCAAACTTGTATAACTGATCACATCAGGACATTTTGTGTTTCTTACACAAACAAAAATTCAATGTTGACTCCTCCTTTTACAAAAATATTGACTTCTGTGTTGGTGAACTGCATGCAGGAAAATGCTATTACCATAAAGAACAGTAAACCACATTACAGTTGAGCCAAAAGAATAAAGACTTTCGTTTTTTATTGTATTTAATTGTTCTGTCTTTGTTTTCATCACTAAAAGCTATTGGCTATCAAGAGGTGCTATGAAAATAAAATATGAATATATAAAATGTTAGAAATAAGGAGCAGTGATTAAAACTCATTATAATAATAGATTTGCAAAAAGTAAAAAATTGAAGCTGTATGCTTTCAGAAAGATCTTTAATATGATCTTCAGGTTATTAATCCCATTTAAAACTATTGTATAGTAGGATAATGCTTAAACCCCTTTTTCGTGTCAGGTATTCTGAGACAACTAGAAAACCAGATGTTAAAAAAACTATCTAGCTATCAAGGCTGCAAACCAGTACGTATAATTTCATTGATATTTTACATCTGAAGTGAAGAATTATCTTTGTGTTATAAGAAAAATTTTGTTTGCTACATAGTTTAAAAAATATATATCTTATCATTTTGCCTTAAGACATGAGGGGTAGAAGTCAGCAGAAACTTTGCTAGAAGTTTTGGTAAAGCATCAAATTTGTAGGTTTTTTTTTAATCTTAGGTTGCTGAATGCAATTATAATGTGAAAGATACTGTAATTTTAAACTTCTATGATGAATTTACAGACAGTACTTTTCACTGTCATGGAGCTGGCATACACATCGAATGATGCGTGCATGGCCATGGAAGTGCTGATACCAGAATACAGGAGGTAGGTGTAGACCAGGCATTGCAAGAGTGGTGGCAGTGGAACTGAGAAGAATTTTGAATTTGAGGGGAAATAATATAAATAAGTATTTATTGTGTCAGTCTTGTCATGCAAATGACCTGATCTATCTCCACTTTACAGAATCCCTCATGAGTTGCTTGGAAAGCGTGTTGGAAAAATGCCGGGTATCAAAGTATTTCTTTTCCCCCTACCAGGGTTTCCTATACTTTGGGACATAAAGCAGTTTCCTGAAAAAAGGACAAAAAGTTGGCATGAGGCTTTTGACGGTGACTTATGACTATCTTCTCAACGCATTACAATGTGATTTAATTTACATTGTTGCAGAATCATCTATGATCCTGTAAAACATGCTAAAATTCGTTCTGAATAAAATAGCATTTGTGACACTGAAAGCACTAGGGCCAAACTTTTAGGTAGAGATCACATTTGAGTGCTATTTCTAGAAATTTTCTCTGTCATAAATGTAAAGTAATGCCTTGAAAGTAGGATACACTGAACAAATTAGAAGCTAAGGAAAACATGCACCAACTCTAGTAATCATCATGGATGGGCAGACACACAGCTCTGTCTCTACAGGTGTCTCTACATCTGGAAACCAGATGGCCCGATCACATATGTGATGTGTAAGTCCTACCTTTGGGTGTGGACCTCCAGACCTGCAGAAACACTTCCCAACGGAGCAGCAGGATGGTGCCCTTGATCTCTTCTATCCAGTTTTCAACCACTAATGGTGCATTGAGATTGTTTACTCCAAAAACGAGTATTGCTATACTAATGAAGCGAACTCTTATGCTGCAGTGTTACAATCAGATTTTTTTTTTTAATCTCTGCTTATGAAAAGACAGTTGTCAGGGTAGGCTCTAAGACAGCAAGAGATGAGAGAATCAGAAATTCTGTCATTTAAGGACCAAAGTTACAGCTGGTCGGTTGGTTTTGTGGAGGGAAAGGTATTAAAGAAAAGGCAGATACATATATTTGTATGAGTTAGACCATTCAGAAAATAATCAACATGCTTCTCGCAGGGATTTATACTTAACAGAAGACTAGTGCAAAAAAAAAAACAACCCTCAAAACAGACAAGAAGGTATGTTTTTGCTTGGGTTCCCTTCCCCCCCCCATATCCGTAGATTTATTAAAAACATCTGCTAACACACTGAAAACCAACTATGCACAGGTTTATTTATTCACCACAGCAGCCTCTTACATTTTACCCCCTCGGTTACAGAAGGACCGTCCTTCCCCCCCATCCCTCCTCCCCCCCCCCC
>VZSZ01001118.1:2886-18906 GCA_013398815.1 Ibidorhyncha struthersii | reverse complement strand
CTCACCGTGATAGTTCTTTATGTTTGATCCAGCTGAAGTCATATGTTAAAATGCAGTGATTTCTTTTCCTTGTAGATGGCTGTGGAATTTCTACATGAACTGGATGTTCCATTTTTCAAAGTAGGATCAGGAGATACAAACAATTTTCCATATTTGGAAAAGACTGCAAAGAAAGGTAAGTACTTTCTTTTGAGCCATCTTGGTTAAACACCGCCGTGTCTCAGTAGATCAGTTATTAGGTCTTTCCTCCAACTGATTTTGGAAAAATATCTAAACTACCTTTAGAAGAAAATCACCCTCAGACTTGGGAAAAAGAAAGGTTCACCCAGCTTCCTTTTCTAGTTTAACTGAATTCATTTACTTCAAGAACTTAATTTAATCTTGTGTAGCTTTCTTACAGATCTAGGACAAAAGATGCATGTTTTCTAATGGCTAGGTCGCCCAATGGTGATTTCCAGTGGGATGCAGTCGATGAACACAATGCATCAGGTTTATCAGATTGTGAAGCCCATCAATCCAAACTTCTGCTTCCTACAGTGCACCAGTGCATACCCACTTCAGCCAGAGGATGTCAATCTCCGTGTTATATCGGTCAGTGAATAACCCAGTGTGTGCTGTGGGTAGGGTACCAGAGGAGGGCTATGCCCTTTTATTGAGATACATTTCCAGATCTTAGGCATGCTGGAATTTGCTTCTGAGAACTTAGATAACGTATCATGTTTCTCTAATTCATGCAAGTGTTGAAGTAAAAATACCCATTGGATCCTCTTTTAGCAGAACTCAGCTTTGAGGAATATGATAAAGGATATTACTGGAGTATTCACAATTAAACAGAGGAAAATATGACATGGTTAACGGGTTAACCCTGTGCTTTGTACTGCAAAGAAAAACTGTGTAGACTGTTACCATTAAGAAGGTGCATGGAATTGAGAATGTAATTTTAGATAGGGGGTTAGACCAGAAACTTCTTAAAAACACTTCATGTGAATTTCAGAGTAGTGAAGAAAATGGATTAGGCCCTTGTTTAGTTTCCTTTGCTGAAAACATTATTTGGATATGCCTGCTAATGATGCAATAAAATTTTCCCAAATTGGCCAGTATTCAGCCACTTGCCTAGCTTTATGCACATGTAGTATGTTATTTTTAGTAAAACATGACATAGCTGCATTTAATTGCCTTTAGGATTGGGTGACTGTCCCCTCTGTATGGCTGAAAGTATTGCTTCAGATTTTAAATACAGGGTTGAAGAAATCTGCTTTGGATACAGGTTAAGCTTAACCAGTCCACAGGGTTCTTGGATGAAAATAAAGCACTACTCTATTACTGTAACTTACAGAGATGTAGATTTTGAAGATCTTCAAGAGTACAACTGAATTAAAAGGAAAAGCATAAGAGAAGTTGTAGAATAGAACATACCTTCTTTTCTTTGTCAGTATTGATAATCCTAGTGAAATTCTTAAAACATGACAATCAGTAATGCAGTGTGACTTGTTAAATATAGAAAAAGTTAATTCTCAGTATAACCAACTGCTTGTTTTGTAGCGCAGTAATTGCCCATTGTTTTTATTGCGGTTATCACTTAAATTTGCTTTGTCTTTGAAATTGCTGCCTTGGTAATTCAGACCAACTCTGTCATGATTCAAGGCCTATCAGTCAGCTTTTCCTGATATCCCCATTGGCTATTCGGGGCATGAAACTGGCATAGCCATTTCAGTGGCAGCTGTTGCTATGGGTGCTAAAGTAGTGGAACGCCATGTGACTCTCGACAAAACATGGAAAGGAAGTGACCACCAAGCATCCCTGGAGCCAAATGAACTCGCGGAATTAGTGAAAGCCATCCGTACTGTGGAAAAAGCAATGGGTTCACCAGTCAAACAACTCTTGCCTTGTGAAATGGCTTGCAATGAAAAGGTAACTTTTGCTTTTGATTAATGTATAGCTGAAACTCATCTAAACCTATACCTAATAATTCTATATTCAGAAAAATAGCTTGCTAGTTGTTTATTGCAATAGCGTTTCTGCCTCTGCACTCTAAGTAGCAGCATGCACAGTGTTTATGCTTAGCCCACTGTAACTTTAGTGTAGACCTCTCATTTTCTATAAACTGCTATTTATGGCAGTCGGTGACTATTTTTACCAAAGTATAATGTTGGCAATTTTGCGTATAATGGAGAGTTCTATGTATATGATCCAGTGGAGTAAGCTGGATAGAAGCTGAGTAGAATTGTAGAATCATTTAGGTTGGAAAAGAACCTTAAGATCATCAAGTCCAACCATTAACCTGACACTGCCAAACCCACCACTAAACCACAACCTTGAGGGCCACATCTACACATCTTTTAAATTCCACCAGGGATGATGACTCAACCACTTGCCTGGGTGGCCTGTTCCAGTGCTTGATAACCCTTTTGGTGAAGAAACTTTTCCTAATATCCAATCTAAACCTCCCCTGGTGCAACCTGGGTCCTTTTCCTCTTGTCCTGTTGTTTGTTACTTGGGAAAAGAGACCGACACCTACCTCACTACAGTCTCCTTTCAGGTAGTTGTAGAGCAATAAGGTCTCCCCCCAGCCTCCTTTTCTCCAGGCTAAACAATCCCAGTTCCCTCTGCTGCTTCTCATAAGACTTGTTCTCTAGACCCTTCACCAGCTTCGTTGCTCTTCTTTGGACTCGCTCCAGGACCTCAATGTCTTGCTTGTAGTCAGGGGCCCAAAACTGAACGTAGTATTGAGATGCGGCCTCACCAGTGCTGAGTACAAAGTACTTGGGAGGAGTAATAGGTCTCTATGACTGTATACGAGCTGCTTTTACACTAAGCTAGAATACTAGTCATTCTAATCAGATTCCCTACATCCTGAAAAATTCCAGTGAGCCATTATCCAATTTCAGAAAGGATCTGGATGTTCCTAGCAGCCTAGGAAGGTTTCCATGCTAACTCAATCTTCATTTGGAATAAGAAGTAATGGGGAGGTCAGTTCCACACAACATGTTGCCAAGTAATTGCAGAATATTTTTTAGCCTTTTGTGGTATTCTAAGCCTAGGAATATGTTTGACTTAATCTTTTTTTTTTTTTTTTTTTTAATTTCTCCTCTGTAGCTGGGAAAGTCTGTCGTGGTTAAAGTGACAATTCCCGAAGGTGCAGTACTGACACTTGACATGTTGACAGTGAAGGTAGGAGAGCCTAAGGGATTTCCCCCAGAAGCCATCTTTGATCTGGTGGGCCAGAAAGTTAAAAAATGTATTGAAGAAGATGAAACCATCACTGAGCAAGCAGTGGAAAATCATGTCAAAAAAGTGAAGTGCTAAATCAAAGCACTTCATTCGATATTTCATGATGTAGTACTGCACTACTGCACAACATATTTAAGTATAGCAGTATGGTAGATTAGAAGAAAGAGGTGTAATTAGGATCTAAACAGGTTAGAATTTTCAAGTTCTCATTAGCAGAAAGTTTCTGAAGTAAGTGGATATAAATTGTAAAGAGTAATTTTATTAAGAAACCATATAGCGTTGTGTCTAGAAAATACCATGCTTCTCCTTTCTCCATTCCACTTAACTTAGACTAATTTGGAGTTTTGCCTGATCTAAGACCACAGTCTGCTGCTTTCCAGCTTCCCTTTTCTGATAAGAATACAGTACATCACAATAATTTTGTCTACACTTTGAATTGTTATAATGCCATATCTTCTGATGTTCCTCTCTTTTCTGCCATTTTCTTCACTCCTGTGAAGGATGCTAGTTTGGTTTGAATGCAGATAAGTGAAAGTTTACATACATTGAACAGAAAACTACACACGCAACCTAATGGATTTTTCTCAAGATAAAGCAGTGGGTTGCAGGAATCTGCACTCGGGAAAAAATGAGCTCCTTGAGAAAGCTAGGTTCTCAAGAGACAGTACCAAGAATGGAAGAAAATTGGCAATGTATAAAGGTCCCGTGTAAGGGGCCAGAGAAGGAGCCTTTTTGTACTTTTTGTGAAATGAAAGGCGAAAGGGCAATCCAGACAGAGTAAGGGGGAGAACAAATCTCAGATGGACCAATGGAAATAAACTTAACCTATGCTTCAAAAAAATGTCAAAACCATCTATTTTGAGCTGAGTGAACTTCACAGGTAGGAAGCCAAATGCTGGTGAAGATTGAGCAGCCTCCTTCCTCTATTAACAAGCAAATACATTGGGTTGAGTCTTTTCCCCTCACACTAGTGCTTGAAGCAGCTGAGGCTGGCTGCCTGACTGGGTCACATCACTATGCTTCAGCATGATAGTCAGTGCTCCTCTTGTGTGCTCTGCTCTTGCATCACAGCTTCTCACTTTACAAGTAAGAAATGCAGTCCCACTCCTGTCAGCCCGCTGCTCTTCCCTTTGTCCAGGAACTAGCCACATGGCAACAGCTGCAAACCTGGCAGCCCTCAGTTAGCTTGGTTAGTACTGAACTGGTTTGGTATAATTAACCTGCATTTTTCTGTGGTGGAGTCACTAGTGATGTTTATTTGGAATTTGCTACCTCTCTTGGTCATGAGTTAAAGTATCTTGAATTTGATGGTGGTGCTTCTGTACCTGTGAACTGTTTACTTTCAAACTGTTTATCTTTCTGCAATTCTGAGGAAACTATTCGTATCTTTAAACTGGAAAGCAAAGATTCTTTGAATCATGTGCTTGACCATATGTGAGCTCTGACTGATGCAGTATGCTTGCCTTACATTAAACTACCCAATTGTTAAAAGATTTTTATTTCAAATTTGAAAAATAAATTTAGCTTATAAAACAAGCTATTGTTCCTGCATTTCAGCCTATGGTCAGACCTTGTCTTTGCCAGCACTGGTGATGATTCCAGGACCTTTAGTGTTTGAACACCATAAGATTACCTGACCTGCTTCAAGTAGCAGTGGGCTCCAAAAATTTCCAGGACTTTAATTAATGTGTTGAGGAAAAAAAAATAATCCCTATACAGAAACTTGCAAGCTGTCTGTCCTAGTTTTATGTGAGCATACCTTTATCCAGCTGCAGTTAAAGAGCCTTTGCAAATAGGACACAAAATAAATTAAGCCCAAGTGCCCCACTGACCTAGTGTTTTTATTACACCTGTAGGTCCTCCAGGCATTTCATCTTCCACTGAGGGTGGTGCACAACTGTTTTTCATGCTTCCACTCAGTGTGGCAACAGGGCCACCCAGAAGCCCAGTTCAGAGTCTCTGTTATAACACCAGCTAATGGCTATTACGCATAGCTCCTACTTCAGTTTTACTTGAAGGGACCTTTCCAACAGTTGGTGCCAGTCTTTGATTTTTCCAAGATGATACTTAAGTATGAACTAATTCACTTAGTGCATTTATTATCAAAATCTGACCTTGTCAGTCATAACAATATGCAGTATATGAACTGGAAGCTTGAACCAAGCTAAACGTATTACCATATACAACTGCAGCCTCTACAGGCAGATGAGGGGAAGGAGTTCATAAAAAAGATAGCAATATCAGGTTCAAATCTGAATTGTAATATTCTTTCAACCAGAGTTTCTCCATTTTGCAAGTTGAAGAAAGAACAAAACATATTACATATGGCACTTTAGGTGGTACATTGACATCATTTATAAAAGCCAGATCACCTTCCCCCATTGAAAAAATGCATCTATATTAAAAATTACAGTTGGTTTTCTTTGACTTAACTGTTAACCTTCTAGAAGCAGCACAGTTACAACTTTCTTATGACAGAGATTAATTCATGTAGATCATTGCTAAAGTGGCTTTCATAGAAAAAGTATGAAATAGTAGGCTTTATTTTGCTTTGTTCCTTATGTTAGTTTGCATATTCCAATGGACCCTTCCCAGAGCCTCAAGGCTGGGTAAACTGGTTCTGTGAACTTGCAGCGGAAGGTGTGCAAATGAGCCATGCCATCAGTAACGTTGTAGAATGAAAGGATTCCTGCTTCATAATCCAGAAAAATGCCAATGCAATCAGGATCATCTTCTACCAGGATGGGGATTCTTTCCCCCTTGTGAAATGCCCAGTACTCAAAATCAAACTTCTTAAGGCACCAAGATGCTCTATTCCAGCCCAGTCGACAGGTTTCAGAGTCTCCTTTCCTGCCAATGGAAGGGTAGGCTGCGCCAACCCACCAACCTGCTCCAGCATGAAGCAGGTCAACTTCCCAGTAATGGCTTCCAGAGAGGAAAGCATCTCTGCTTAGCACTTGCCATAATTTATCGAATCTTTGGGGACCACAAGGGTAAAATAGCCTCCTCCAGTTACAGCTCACTACAAGACGGTCATCAGACAATTTCAGCCTTGGGTGAAGGCTGTCATATTCCCACGTTGGTGATCTTGCATCTGCAGTCAAAACCATAAACATACTCATACTTACTACACTTACAATGACTCTTGAAAGGAGTCCAAGTTATAAAAACTGGCAAAGGAGCGCATACCTGGCAGTGTCTTGGAACCTGATATAAGGAAAACCTGATATTTTTAATAGAAAGCACTGCACTATTTGGATGCACCGATGCTTTGAAGTTGCATAGGCTTTAAAGAAGATCAGTAAAAGAATAATACGTAGTCAGTATATGCATGGTTCACAAATGAGATGAATACAGCTAGGTAGGGAGACACTGAGAGCTTCTGCTTTATGTGGAACAGTTGGAGACTTCTAGTGGGATTACAGCCTAAGGGTTTTAGAGAGCACTGGAGTGGAGTCTTGGGTTGTGAGATCCTATTCCACTGAAATCCCATTTGAAGATGTCTGTTTCTCATAAAGGTACCACAGCTCTGAGCAGCAGCATTGTGTACATTGCAAAGGAACAACTTACCAGCTCCCAGATGTTTTACAGCAGTTCACCTAACCTGACAACCACATAGGACAGGTCAGAAAGCTACAGGATTTTTAAGATGAGATTTTTCTCTGAAGATACTGTCTTACATCTTCCAATATTGAATTGCTGCATGTCTCACAAAAGTTTTCATATACCCTGTCTTGATAATTTACTGTGTTAGCATGTGTTTTCTGATTTCATGTTCTAGAAGTAACCAAGATACTCCCTTTGAAAACAGGATCTGGCATCCTTTAAAAAAATCCCCTTCACTCTTTCTGTCAAGCCTGATAAAACCAGTGTCAGAGTTGGGTACCTAAAAGAACATGCATTATCATGAATTACAGTACTTTCTAGAGTACTAGTGATAAGATGTAAATGTAACTGGTATCTTAAAACTATTCCAAATAACGTGCACATTTATTTTTTCTTGTAAGTGAAGAAAACAAAGTATAACAATACTTCCAGACGAGAACTGAACAGCAGTATACTTGTAATGAAAACTGGCAAAGTCATATTTCACTCAGTTCATAGCTGTTTTGACTGAATATCAGTTTAATCTTAGTCTAGACAAACTCTGAAGCTTAGATGTTTTAAATGCCAGATGACAAATACATTTAAATACCCTGCAGCTGCTTTTCAGAACAAGTAAATTCCTTTTTAAGTGAAAGTTAAGAAAACAAGTGTTTATAATATTTTAAAATCCAGACTGGTTTGATTACTCTGCAGTGTTGCATATCTGAACTACATGTTTGGACCTGTGATCTTACAGAGTAGTACAGTCTTTCACTGTGCTTTACAGGCAGCATAGTACTAAATGAACACAAAACAGGGGGCAACAGAACCATTCAAACAAGAACTTCAGCTATTTTCGTTGCTCTTTGGCGTTGAACTTAGAAATGACAGGTAATTATGCAGAAGGTTACTGTATGAGAGAAGTCTGTCTTTGCAACTGAATTAATTTGTTGCTTATTTGACTTTGTTGCTATTTCCTCTCCTATGTTCTCACATAGAACCTTCTCCCATAAATTAAATATGTCTAACCTGGGCTAGCTGGCATATTCCATAGTATAAAGCCCAGAAGGTGTTTTCATCCAGGTTGGAATCCTCCCCTCTGCCATCAGAGCAATGCGTAAACCACTCCACTCCATTCTCTATTGGTCCTGTTAGTCTCCCCACAACTTCCTGCCGTGAGCAGGGAAGGCTAAGTAAGGTCTCCTACAATTCACTGTGAAAGGGCACCAGCACTGTGGCCTATTCCAGTGCTCACAAGAGAGAACTGACATCTCACACTAAGTGAGGGCACAGTTAATTGCAGTGAAGACTTACACACTATACTTGTCCGTAATGTTTCAGAAAAAATAGTACACATGCATTATGACTGTAAGATACAGCTGGACCCCACATTTCTTCCTTGCCTTGCTGTGGCCCCTAACATCAGCTGTGTTTGAAATACAGGAAACAGTGATGCACCATTATCAGTTGTTTTATACACAGAGTCTAACTAACAGATCATCTTCATCTGGGCAGGATCACTGTGCACACCTGGCTACCAGAAATGAAGCAGTTGCTTTGTTTGAGGCAAAGATGTGGAAAGAGTTGCTGATTGTGTGAAATGCATGTCATGGTGCTACAGAGCCCATATTCTGCCCCCTGCAATCTGCACCTGTATACCGCAATAAAATGGAGAAGCAAATAGCATGCAGTGAGTGTTAACTGAAACATCACGATTTTCTAAACAAAACGCAAGCCTTTGTGATTTTAATTTTGGTATTATGCCTGTAAGCAATGTTAAAACTTCCAAAAGGGTACCACTACAGGGGCACATCTCACACATGCAACATCTTAATTGTTGTAATCTCCACTACACATTAGTCAGAAAAGCTAGTATTGGTGTTCATGTAGTCTGAATAAGTCCTAAGTCACATCTGTGTGCATAGTTGGTGACAAGACAGGAAACAGAAATTATTCATGCAGTTAAAACAGCACGCTACAGGATTCTATATTCTGAATGACTAAGTGTTACAAGTCTTTGTTCCAAGTCACTTCCAGCAGGTAAACAATGGGGATGCTAAGTTTGTACAGAACACAGGTGAAACCGAGACCATAAGACACTTAAAGTAAGGAGGATTTAAAAGGCCTGGTTTCAATGCCTGCTTTTTTCCAATTAGCACTTGAAAAGCTGTGCAAATAAGCAGTGATGTCTGTCAGTCAAATTTAGCTGAAAACCTAGATTTTTGTAAAATGCATGACTACTAAGTCTCAAGGAAAAAAAAGGACAAAAACCCAAGGACCAAACTGCATCCAGGTGCTAATGTCTGGAAGCATAAATGTGAATTTCACGAGGAAGAGAATGCAAAATAGCTAGAGTTATTTGGATTATTGGAGGACTGCAATTCTTCCACTTTTCCTAAGTGATGAAAATTTTAAGTGACTTTTAGTACAAATACATATGACCAAGATTTGTCAATTTCATTGGCCTATAAGCAGCTGTACATCTTTATTAGGTGGTTTGTCATACTTAGCTTTAACAGAGTTTAGAAACTCTCTTTTCAGCCCTTAAAGTGCTCACGTGTGAAGCAAATACAGTGCTTTCTCCATGAACCCATCAAAAGGCAGCCTGAAGCAGATACAGATCAGCATTCATGAAACTCAGAAGCCTAGTCCACTGCCAGCCAAATGCTGCTGCAGTGGTCTCTTAGTAGCAAGTGGTCAGTGACATGGAATGGCTGTCCTAGCATGCCTTAACAGGTTCTGGTTACAAAGTGACTGACTCAGTCTGGATCCTGCAGTACAGAAATGATGCAAGTGGGAAAAGACCCATGACATCAACAGCCAAGAAGACATATATTTTACTTGTTGCATTCCTTATTTCTTAACACCTCCTGCATTTACAAGTGCAACACCTGTTTTCTCATCTCCAGTTGAGATAAACTGTTTGGAATGAAAAAGTTGCAGTGTTTGGACTTAGAAGCTCACTCAAGAGAGCACAGAAACAAAACAAGGTAACAACACTGAAAAATATCCCTCTCAGAACACACCAACCTATAAGTGTGTTCGACAGCACCTAATCCACCCTGCCAGCACAGTACCATCCCTTTTCCTCCCTGCTAAATAACAGCCAGCAGTCAAGTGTCCAACCTGGCCACAGTCATGGCCTCCAATGGGCTGGGATTCAGGCTGGAAAACAGACCTTCTCTTACAACAGGGCTTTGTCACCAGGTACCACGGTAATAGCGAATGTTAGCTTTGAGATTAAAAACAGCTACAGCCCTCACCTGCTGCAGGCCACAGGAAATGTCCATTAGCTTCCCATCAGAGAGATGAAACAATTCACTGTACGTTTCCTACCAACACCAGAGGAAATTATCGCCTGTAGATTGACCCTTAACACATTACATGATGGACATATAATGAAAGATAGACTGCAATGATTTGGAAAATAGAAAAGTCTTCAAAAAACTAAATTAGCTACTAGCTGATTCACATACTGGCAGTTCTGAATAAAACCACAGGATCAAGATTTCACAGACAGAAAGTAAAATTTCTTTCTCAACCTGAGGTAACGACTTTCAGGTAGCACCAAGCACTTGCTCCTCGCAAACACTGTAAACATCAGAACCCTTTTAAGATACAATTTTAAGATAGTTGCAGCACATGATCATTGACTGTTTCAGTGATTGAGCTGTAAGTGTTCAGAGTGCTTCTAAATTTTGTTCGAACATACTTACGTTTTAAAAAAAGCAACCGATCAACAGGAGACATGGTTTTCAACAGTGTTCCAGGCTCCTTCTTTGCAGTGGCATTAAGGCTACTGAAAACATCTGGGCAGAGATGAAAAGGGACAGTTTAGGGAGACTGACAGTGGAAGAACATGGCTGTACGGTCAAGAAGATCTGAAAAATAAAACACCTTGGGCAATTTTGCTGGACAGGGTATGTGGGTTTTGCCTCTTTGGTGTGAATTCCACCCATGTCCTGGGGAAGGTCATACTGTCACACTCCACTTTCCAACTTCTTGGGACAAATTATATTACTTTTGCTGGGGAAGGGCTACTCACTCTGTATGCTTTCAATCTTACGCTTTTTGGATAGTGTGGAGGTGCTGTATCCCAGTGTTGCCAAGGAACTACAGAATCAAGCACAACCCCAAGTAAGCACCTCCCATTCCTCAAAAAGCACTCCTCTATCAGATGAGAACAGAGTCAGGCAGCTGAAGACAACTGCAGATGCNTCCTGGGGAAGGTCATACTGTCACACTCCACTTTCCAACTTCTTGGGACAAATTATATTACTTTTGCTGGGGAAGGGCTACTCACTCTGTATGCTTTCAATCTTACGCTTTTTGGATAGTGTGGAGGTGCTGTATCCCAGTGTTGCCAAGGAACTACAGAATNTCAGCAAGTGGCAGGTTTTCCCATGGTTATTTGACTTTGTGGCTCTGTGTCCTATTAGGAAACTCCTTGCCTTAATCATGCCAAAGGTCACTTAAGGATGAAATACTAGCTCGAAGACAAGAGGAGCTCTAAGCAGAACATGTTAACCCACCTTTAACATACCAAAAGCCAGAGAATTTTTCAGACTGCCTGAGACAGAAAGATCATCAGGTACATCAACCAGAAATATCTTTCAAATTTTACAGGTACCTGCCAAATGCCTGCCAAATGTCCTGCCAGAACACTTTCACCCAACAGTGACCAAAAGGAGAAATAACTACGTTGTGTAGATGTGGTGATCTAGGGCTGTAAGCAAGATAAGCTCTGTAGGAAGAAATAAGCTGTGCTGAAATAACTGACAGAGCTGGAAAAAAACACCAGACAAACTTTAAGGCACAAAAAGGCCATCTTCAGAATTGAAAGAGAAACCTCTTATGTTCAAAAATCACCACTGCTATAGCAACATTACACCAATGCTGTCAGAGACCAGTACCCATGCCTGGAAAGCTGCTGTTTTTTCCAGCTGATTTGGTAAAAAGTCCTGCTCTTACTTACAGACCACACTTCATTTAAAAGGAGAGCAGGAGAAAGCAAAATTCACAGCACTCTCCCAGGTACCTTCTTTAAGACGGGCGTCTATTGGTTTCTGTAGAATGGACTGAAGAACTCTCACAAAGTGCTTATAATGGTTAAGTATGTGCTCAAACGAGAGAGGTGCTGGATGCCACTGTTCTAACAGGTGCCTGGGTTCCTGCATTTCTTTTTTGATTTCTGTGTACTTCTGAGGGAAGAAAGACAAATTCTACAATTAGTAGAGACAGTAACATGAATGGACTCTTCCCTTCCAGCTCCCACACACCAGAGAAAAGACAGCTCCATCACTAGGTAAACATATGGGCTCTAACAGGCAAGCTGTGTTCAGCCTGCCCATTTAGCTCATTAGCTGCCAGTGGAGCCAGGGGCTACCCCAGATATGGAGAACCCAGCAGTCATGGCTAAAAGAGGGTCCTCCAGGACACTCCAAGATAGGAATGAGTTTAACCTGGCTAGGACCTTTTGTGGGAAATCCCAACAATGGGAAAATTAAGCCACTACATTTTAAAAGCAAACTAAAGAATAGAATCCAACTTCCCCCACAAAAATACTCCAAAACCATGAAGAGCAGCTTCCCATGTGGAGGTATGTTGCTAGCACACACAGCAGAATGCCAGGGCCGTATCACTCACAACAATACAAACTCTCAAGTCTGCTAAGTTGCAAGGATGTAAAAATGCACCACGGGCCTTCCCATGAAGAATGGCATCCTTTGGCTTGTGTCAGGGCATAAGCACATGACAACACACCCTTCCCAAGGAAGGTGAAGATCATTAGGAAAGAGAGGTTGACATTTACACATAGGCAAAAAAAACCCCATTGCCCCTCCAGTAAAATGATGGCTATTGCTCAGAATGATTAGTATCTCTTGCGATTATCTTTAATCGCTTTAATCCTTTTATTAGGCAATTTTGCCTTCCTCCTAGGGGAGGCTTCCCTTCCTCAGACCTTCATATTACACTGCACAAGGAAAGACCTGATACAGTATTTGTCTTCAAGATTAAGAGATACATCTAACTCTGTTCCATATATGCTTAAAATTATCATGAATTTCATACAGACTTGAAATCAACGCCATAGCAGGAAGACCTAACAGCTCAAAAATAAGGAACCAAACTGGTTCACCAAAATACCAACAAAAAGAAGATTAAAAAGCAGTGACAAAAATGCTGCTTACATACAGAGGGATCTACAGGGGAGATCACTAGATCAGTTTACCAGAGACTATGAGGATGAGGTAGAAAGAGACCATACAATACCACCTCCAGCAACTGAATAGGATCACTGTGCTGTTGTATTTGTCTGATTCGACATGAGAAAGTTTCCAGGGCTGCAAGCTTTTCTTGACAGGACTCCAACTGCTGATTGTATGCTTCCAGGGCTTGCTGAGTCTTTTCATCAATGAAGTTTTTTGCCAGACTCTCCTCTTCCCGAAGCAGTAACTGGAGCTCAGTCACTTTGTCCGACAGCTGCCTTTTGCTCATGATGGCATGTGCCTATAGATGAAGCAGAAGAGTGTCCCCCCCCATACTCAACAGACCATAAACATTTCAGGCATTTCTTCCCCCCCCCTCCACTCAACAGACCATAAACATTTCAGGAATTTCTCTCCCAGGCTTTCAATGTTACATTTCGGTTGAATTTTACTGATGTGTTGCATCTCTTGAGAAACAGGTATTTACCCCTTAAGGGGGCGCAGCCAGGATTTACCTGCTGATGTCCTGGATGGAAAAGCTTGAGGGCAGATTCCAAGATGCTTATTTATGCAGAAAATTCTGTTTTCAGCTGGAATGTAACAGGGCCAGGTACTACCTGCTACAAGCAGCAGACCTGGTCCTTCAGTAGCAACACTTTGCCCCCTTTTAAAGCAAGCTAGGGACAGGGAGCTGCTAAGAAAAGAAAGCCTCCAAAATGAAGTGACATCAAACTGCAATGTCCCAAACCTCTACAGAGCTCCCTCCAGCTCCTACTAACATTTCTGCAGCAGAGATGCTTAGAGATGGTCCTTAGAGCAAAAGCCGTTTCATGCTCTATAAATGAGGTGGAGCTTAGCATACATTCCAATGAAGCCAAAATAACATACGTGGCTGGGGCTATTTACTATTCCTCTGTACAAAAATTTCAACATTGTTCTTCCAGAGATGTTCAGCTGATCAGGTTGTGAGCATCAAGCCTTTGGAGACTCTTTCCCTCTTCTCTCCCTTTGACAGTAATATGTTGTGATGGGTACAGGGAATACACTCTTTTCCTAAGGAAGCAGTAGCTGCCTGGGTCTTTGAATAGCTACAGAGAAAGCAAAATGTCTCTCCTTGGAAAATGACCATCCAGTGGAGAAACAAACCACGCTTTACCTTGAGATCATTAGCAGCCTGCTCTATGCTCCTTCTGTTACCAGCTTCTTGCTCTTTTTTCTCTTCTAGATCCTTCAAACACAATGCCATTACTTCCTATACAGCAACAAAACAAAATAAAACACCACTTCATAACAACATCTGTAAAAACCAGAAATCACTATCCAGCTTCCTTTCCATATAGGGGAGTATGTCACTGAAACGCTTAGTTTACATGGCTTACTAAGGCTAGTAGTGGTGAAACATAAGGATTTCACCTGCTCTTGGTGGTTATACTGGTAAGATTCAGAGAGCTGTGCAAATTAGTACCACCTTCATGAGGAACAGGGAAACCTATGGTGAAAATAAGTTTCATTTTTAAATCTCTGGCACTGTGAATTTCAAGACTACATGCTCATTCATTTAGCATCTGAAGGGCAGCTAACAAAGTACGTTTATTCAGAGGATCAGTGGGAGGCTCTGTCTAGAGTCAAAATCCAGTGAATATTCAGGATGTTTCCTAGTACACAAAAGAGCAATCAGAAATACCCCATTATCACTACAGTGATGCTATAGTCTGAATGCCTGCAACAACAAATATGATCAGCTTGGCTGGTAATCACAGTATCTGTGATACTTGTGGTGTGCCCTGTGATGCACTGAAGCAGCACAGCACAGTTAATGTTCTGTTGTGTCTAGCCCCACAGTTTCTCACCCGCAGCCCTCTGAAATTGGCTGTCCTCTGTCCAGCATGCTGAACAGTCTAGGTGCACTTTGGTGATACATATTTGTCGTTAGTATCATGAAAGATCCACACAATGCTGCCCCATGCTCTCAGTGCCCTACTGTAACATAAAAGAGCCTCTCAGTAAACAACAGATAAAACAACAGATAAATTAGGTCCAGAGCTGTAGCTGTTATCAGTGTCCTGTTCTGCAGTTGCGACCCAGTCAAGAGCATTTACATGCACATGTACCAGCTCACTGCAACATCCCCAGGTCAGCATGGCATTTAAACTCTGCAGGTTGACAACTTCATTGTCAACCCATGAAGTGTTGCTTCACGGGCAACAGTGTGCATTTCTGACATGTGCCTCCTTTGAAAACACATACAATTTTTCATTTGATTATGACAGACTCAGAAGAAAATGGGCTTCCAGCAAAAGCCAGAGACTCTGCATCTAAAAGTCCCTTGGCACATCCATGCAAGCAGATAAATGTTATTGCATGGAGCAAGACACTTATGTTATACCATCCATTCCAGCCACATTTTTCCAGTCCTGTCCCTGGAGGACCAGAAGGGTTCTGCACCACTTGAAGACTCAGGAGTTCTACTAGGTATCAGCCTTCCTCAATTTATTTTGCAGTCTAGACCTCATTCCCTTCCTCAAAGGCTGACAAAAGCTACAGAGCAAAACACAGTCTTCCTTCTCGGCTTGTAAAACACCTCCCTCACAACAGTGATCATATGCAAATACTTATGCCAACCCCAGGCATTTCTGGTTAAACATTACTTTCTTTACAGCAATAAATGCAAGAGCTGCTTCCTAGCAGTGGAGACTATCTGCAACACTGGCAGGCAACCCATGTCATTCACCCTGAGGAACCAACTCCAAAAACATTCCATTATGGATTGCCTGGATGCCCCAACTCACTCAAGTGAAAACACTGTAAAAGCAAGGATTTCTGAGAGATGGGACTCCTAGTTCCAGTCACGCTCACAGGACACATAACAAGCGCACAGTATGCTGATCCTATGTCCTGCATTCAGGATCACAGGGAGTGCCCTTCCAGATGATTTTAGAAAACCTTAGATTCAGGGATGAACCAGCTGATGGACCTCGCACAACAGTTCCCAACA
>VZSZ01001117.1:0-24028 GCA_013398815.1 Ibidorhyncha struthersii | reverse complement strand
GGATTTGGGCTGATCTTGCACTTTCCTCTAAGTCAATACACAATTAGTTTCACCTCTCAGGGTTGTCTTGTGGAGCAGTCAGCCCCTTGCCTACCACTATGTAGAAGCTAGATAACTAACCTAGGCAAGCTGTCTAGATTCCCTCCATANAACACAAACACACACACCAAACACTTTCTGAAGGTCTCTCTTCCGTGGTTTAGGCAGCTAAAATGGGATTAACTCTCTTCTGAAGAGGAGACTTCAGCTCACCAAGTAGAAAGGTAACTTGTGTTGAACTGGAGTCCTGATGTTTACAGAGATAAAGGTAGGCCCCCATGCTTCTTTCTAAAGTGAAAAACAGTTGGTGCTATTGCCAGGGTGGCAGTTTCCTCCCTTCAGGTGGAGGCTACAGGGAACACTGCTCCTATTGCCAAAACCAGACATCAGGAGGCAAAATCTGAGTCAAAATGTCACCCTTGATATTTGAGGAAGAGCAATTTCCAGCACAAAGAGTCAGTTCTTGCCCACAGAATATTGCCCTGTGATGAGGAACACCACTCAGGAGGAATAGATGCATGAGGGACTGGATTTCTAGGCTGCTTTCCAAGGTATAAAATCACTCTGGTAAGGGCAGCAAAAACTGCTAGAAGTCCCACAGTCTGGAAGCTAACACAAGAAAACACAGAAGACATCCATGGTGAAGTCTTTTTTTTTAAAAAAAAAAAAAACAAAAAGGATAAAGCAGCTTTGGAACAATGTACAGATATAAAGTCTCCATCACTACTAGCATATCATCCACATTTCTGAAAGACCTGTTTTAATCCAGATAGTACCCACAAGAGGGGCCATCCAGTGGTCCATATTACAGTGATCATTACTCAAAGACAAAGACTCACACATTAACAATGCTGGTTGGCCTTCAGACTGATTTGAACCCATCATCAGAATAGGAAAGCCCTCCCAGAAACACAGTAAGGAGGTTTCTCAGATCTCTGCTCTGCAAGAAAATGCTTCTCTCTGATCTGGGAACCAGCCTCCGGGCAGCGAGTCACAAAGAGCATCCATCTCATCCCAACAAACACAAGACAGTTTCTGCACTTACTGTAGTTCAGCCCAAAGACTATGCCAGCTCCCAGGAAAGCCCCCAGGGTTTGGGCCAGGGCATAAACTGGTAGCTTGATCCAGGTGTTGTAAAATCACTAGATTTTGGTTATAGTAGAAGCAAAATGTTAAAGCACTGTGTGTTCTGAAACTTGTATCCATAGAATCCTCACCAGGTGATTGGTGTTCTGTAACAAGGAACAAGTAGAACTAGACAAAACAATGAAGAATAATGCTGCTTAGAAACCCCTTACCCTTTTTTATCTTGATTAAATATCAAAAATCAAATTAATAGATATTATTAGAAATATCTAATTGATTATTTGGGTTTTGATAGATATTGAGAGTAATGTGTAATCGAGAAGTTAATCAATGAAAGTTAAACTTATAATGGCTAATTAATGATAAACGACCTAACCAACTGTTAGACAGTGTATCTTTGAAGTACCTGTCAAGGAAAGTGATAAGTTAGAGGCCTGGTTAGTAAACCAAGAAGATCCTATGGAGATTTCAAGATAAAGGGGGTGTGATAAGCTCAGTATTGTTTGTTCACCAAACCTACAATATCAATGTATTCCATGATTTCCTGTAAATGATGGAAAGCATAAAACAAACTTTATTAGTTTCCCCAAAGCCTGCTGAGAAAGAAGCAGCCAAGTAGGCTGCAGGCTGACTCATGAACACTGTACACAGGTGCGTCTTGACAAGAGGCCAGGTCCCCAACACAGGGCCTTGTGTAGAAAGAACAAAGGAACCTGTAGAACTTGTTAGTTAATGAGAGGGCTCATCCAGCACTGCTCTCTACTGGGTGCAGTCAGAACAGCCCCTTCAACATCCTAACCTCGAGCTGCCCAGCTGGGAAACTATGGCAGAGAAAATACACAGGCAAAAGCAGAAACGATGAGTCTTGTTTATTGCACAAACAGAGCCATCATTCCCAGCTACGCCCAAACCATTGAGGGAAGTGGAGCTCTAACTGAACAAATAAGTACCGGCTAATAACCAGGGTGACATTTGTTCCTTCCCTTACCCCAGAAGGGCCCCAGCATGCTTCAGACAGAGGTTTGGAGAGAGTACTTGGCCATGGTGTTCACCTCTAAGGCCACACAGCACACCAATCTGACCAGGGAGGGGGCAAGCCCACAAAAAGCTGCAACGGGCATCCGAGTTTGGCAGGGTTGGCCCCCAGTTCTTATTGATGACAGTATTTGTGTTATTCGCTCTGAAAGAACTGGCAGTTCTGCTGGTGGATGGTGGTTGACTCGTTAGCCTTTAGTTGCAGAAGCCACAGAGTAAAGTTCCCCCCTCCGCCCCATTCACCCGCAAAGGTCTTCCCTTAACTTGGAGGAATGCCAGGTCTGCCATTTCTCAAGAGGTAAGAAAGGTGATTTCCCCATCCTCCTCTCCCTCAATCCTACACCTGGCAAAAGCCATTGAGTCTATGGGCCATGCAAAAACACCCCACAGGAGCATTACAATTATTAATCAGATGAGCTCTGAGCACTATTTGGCTTAAGTCAGTGTAACAATAGAAAACCTGACCCTCAGCAGATAAAGAGTAAGGTGATATTTATGGAAAGGTTTGACCTTTGATATGCATGTGTGCAATTCTACCCTGCACCAGTGGAGTCCACTAAGCATGAATATATTCTCATACATGACATCCATCTATGGTATTTGAATTTTAGAAACCAGTTCAAGTCATGCTCAGCTGTGCTTTTGCAGCAAGTGGCTTGACATTACACAGTTTTGTTGTGGTAGTGGCTATTACAGTCATACCATTTCCACTTCTGCTATTTGCTAGTTTTCCCTCCAATTCCTTTTCCCAGGCCATACAAGACAAGAGACCCTCAGCATCCATTTTTTAAGTCTTCCTTTTCCAATGCTCACAGAGAAGCATTTAGGAGCAGCTAGCTTGAGTTGAAAGGCAAGGAAGGTCAAATAAAAGCAATTCAACATTTATCCCAGTAGCTTTTAAGTCCATGCAATGGATGTAAGAGTCCTTAGTCAATATTACAGCGCTATGGTCGGAGACAGTGGTGCACACTCAAGGCAGAGATGACCCCTCACTTTTGATTTTAATAACCTGCCTCCAACACTTTTTTTTTTTTTAAAGAACATCCCAGACAACAGAAACCCAGGCTAGTGCCTCACATGGCAGTGTGCAGCAGCCAACTGTTGATCCAATAGCCATGTTCAAAAGCAGTTTCAGAGTGCTAATAAAATTATTGCAACAAAGCATTACTCTGATCTATTAAAGCTACTCTCCTAGGAACTGAGGTCAATGCACCCATTAACCACATTAATGGAAGCCTACTCCCTAGTTTCATCTTACTGGCTCTAGTGGAACTAATGGCTTTCCCTGCCAACAGGGAGGCTCCTCACTCCTCCTCCCTCACAAGCTCATCCAACTTCTTGCACTGCAAAAAATTAAGAAAATCTACATTTTGCAGTATCTGCAAGTCAAACCGGTTCAAGGGTAGAGGAGCTGACAGACTCCAGAGCCTGTAACAAGGGAGGGAACAGCCAGAAGCAGCAGCAAGATCAGGAAAAGGTAGCAGGTTGCCGGGTGAAACTTCACACTTGGGGAAATATTCCCTGTGTCCAGGGCATGTTTGGAGACTGGCCATTTGGCTTTATCACCAAAGGTAAAAAAACACCCCGTCTCAATGTCTGGAGACAAGAAAGCCCCAGAGCTAGTCAAGGCTGGTAGGAAAGGACCTTGGAGGACAAAAATGTTGGAAGAGCTAATGAAGAAGTGAGGCCACCTGAGTTTATAGGCAGACCTTGTGAAAAGCAGCTCCATATGTAAGCTCAGGAGGAAGGTAGTGTTCAGCACTCCCCTGCACAACAGCCAGGTGTCTTCCCTTGTTTGCCTCCTCTTTTCTTTGCCCATGCTTTTTCACGCCTTCAAGTGTAATACAAAAGGCCCAGATGCATTTGCTCTTGGACTTCAGATGGACTGACCTCTAAATCAAGATGGGAAAGTTTTGCTGGCGTAGCCCAGGAGAAGCGTTATTACTCAAGTTACAACTTTTCTCTTCAGCCAGCAAATAAATTAGGGGTTATGCAAGGAGCCTGCTGTAAATCTACCCTAATCACCTCAGTGGACAGGAAAGGCTGCTCAACCCTCTAACCAGTGGGGAAGATGCCAGAAGGGCAATCAAATCACAGGTCTACTCTAAAGGAAGAGAGCCCAAGATATTAATGGAAAGTTTTAAGCATTAGACACACAAAGGGACCCCTCTCTTCATATCAGAGTCAAATTTAGGACTATCCTTCAAGGAGGGAGGCTGGGAGGGACAGAAGATTATTATTACTTTATAGCCAGTTCAAAAAACCTCCCCACTCCTCTGCAGCTCAAAGCAAGAAGGGGTTAAAAGCACTTTAAGTCTCCCCCATGGCCTCTTGCTGCTCTCCCCAAGTAGAAGGACCCAGCTGAGTAGATCTTGAAGACAGATCCATCCCCATTGCTGTTTCTGTTCAAGCAGCATGCAGAGATCTTCCTCAACTGTATGGCCTGTGCAGCCAGGACTACCTCCGCCAGCCACAAAGACAGTGCAAGGAGCACTGTCATTTTTGCCTTTCCTCAAGGCATCTCTCAAACAGCCATACTGATCATCATTTACAATTTGCAAAGTAAGGAGTAACATTAGACCCACCTAGTCATGCTTCTTGTCCAGCACAGCTGGAGCCAGCCTGAACAGAAGCAGTCCTACAGGGACAGGCAGGGGCAGATGGTCTGTCATGTTATGGCTCTTTCTTCACTGTCCTGGAACCAGGCAGGGCTGCAGGACTCAAGAGATAAGAGAGTCTAAGGAAATTTGTGCCACACATACATCACATGCCAAAACAACATTGCACAAAGCTGAAGAGATGAGCAGCGCTCAGTGCAAGAAGCCTGAGCAACTGTCAGAGGAGTCAAGCATTAAAGAGGAAATTCACTATTTTAGCTTGTTCCCCACAATGAAGCAAGAACACTTATTCTGTTATCCTTCAGATCAGGAGGCTTTAGCTCTTAGAAAGACTCATACTTCTGGTGGGGTTTTGGTCACAGGGTCAGGCAATCCCACATCCCCATCAAGGGCAAGTCTTGGTGCCTGACCTGTTCTCTTTGTAGGAAGGAGAAACCTCTCTGCTCCTGCATGGGGACAGCAAGGAGGGAGACTTAATGAAGAGCTTCGACCTATTCTGGTAGAAGAGGTGAGGGAGATCGGTAGTGGTGCTACTTCCCATGCCTCTGCACCCAGCACCCTTTGCATGGAAGGATCAGCAGTGTTCAACATGCTTACAGCAAAGATTTCCAGCCCTAGCAAAGAAAAAAAATAAGAATTAAAGGGAAAAAATAAAAATTAAAAAAAAAAATAAATCACGTTCTCCCAACACAACAAGCTGGGTTCAAGCAAATCAGCACAAATGAAACAGCAACTGTGGGAACTACCGTGCTGCCCTGGATGGCTGCAGGATGAGCGAAGACTTTAAGCTTTGCACTGCCAACAGTTAAATGAGGCTCCCTTCACCCTGATCATCCCAACCACTTTGCTATTTTGGTTTCTGTGGTCTGCAGCACACTCATACCCCCAAAAGCTCCCACCTGGCCACAAAGTGAAGACAGCCCTGATTAAAAAGCAATTAGGAATTGTTTTGTTCTTTCTTTGTGCATCGACAGCAGTGAATCACAGTTAGTCCAACTTGGAAATCAATTATAAGCAGCAAGTTGATATAATAAAATAAAAATATTTTTTTTGCTCCTTACTACCTGAATCCCACTGCATTATTTTTTTTAAAGTAAAATAAATAAGATCTGTAAGCATCACATCATTAACAGCAGAATAGACTGGGACAGCTCCAAGGCAGAAAGGGATTGATGCCCAGCAGAGCTATATTGCAGGTTTGCTGCCCTGGAACCCATTTCCCTCTCTGTATATCCTGATTTTTGCCTGCTGACAACCTGGAAGCATTCACCATGTTTGGGACTTTCCCATTTCTCCCACCGACCCACCCCATTTTCTCCCACATGGACACAGTACCCACAGCCCTCCATCCACTACAGAGTTGCTGCAGGAAACGCTAGGTGACTTTTACAAGACCTATGAGATGGAGTTGAACGTATCTCTAAAACCAGCATATTCTTTGCCCCCAGACACCAGCTCAGGAATTCCTGAACAAGGTGAGGGAATCTGCTTGTACACTTACACACATACTTTAAAACACAGCAGGTGTGGTGCTCCTGAGGACAAGGCATGTGTTGTCCACTTTTGCCAGTGCAGCATCCAGCCTGGCTGATGGATGCCCATTACCACCCTCATTTTTGAGGCTGGTTATGATTTTGAACCAAACCCTTCCTCAGGCTCTGAGCACATCCCAGCTCATCTCTGCCCTGGAGAGGCAAGGGTGTAAGGAAAAGTAATCTCTGTTGTACCAACTAATACAGTCAGAAGAAGGAATAACATTTTTTGGATCACAAGCCCTTCCAAAAGCTCGAATCCACATGGCTAAAGGCTTGCCTTGTGTCTCCAGCAATATTAACTTGGCTAACAGTAGACATTATTCCTCCTTACAAGCCTTACCTTGCTTCAATCCTGAAACTAACTGCATCAACATGTTATAGACAGCAACTTTTTACTCATTAATCACTTTCCTATCAGCTTCTACCCATCTTAATCCCAAATAATCCTTCCCTGAAAAGTCAACATGGCTTGTTTGCAAATCACCAAAGCTAGGTCACTGATGATAAAACCATTGCACTGCATGAAGCTGCTTTCTTTTAAGAGTGGTAGCGTTTTAGGGCAACTCAGCTGAGCCCCCTATCCTCCCACACAAGACCCAATAGCTTCCTCATCAAAAAAAGAATCTTATTTATGTAAGCATAAAATAACATGTCAGTCCTTTTGTGTTGTCCCCAGGAGCATGTGTAGCTTCATCAAGCCTTCCTTTGCTTTCAGCTCCTCCAACTATTAGATTTCTCCCCAAACAGTCCTGCCATCAGTTAGTGAGGTGTAAACCCAGAGTCACTCCACTGAAACCTATAGGATTACTGACTTTACACCACTTCAGAAGAACTTTCACCTGCGAACACAAACTCATTTCTGCTGCAATATCAATGCACCAGACCTGTGGCCCATTGGTTAGTCCTGCATTTTTGGATGCAGATGCCCAAAGCCAGATATCCCTACCTCAGTTTTGCTACACAGGTATTTGCTCCCCACAGCTCATACACAACTGTCCTAGCACTTCACATCTGCCTTTGACTTCAAAGCAAGCCAGGGCCACTCAAAACATCTGCAAACTAAGTCATTTATACAGATATCCACCATGCTTTATCCCTTATATCCTATTCCTTTGGAAACTGAGCACTAAAACAGGCAAGAGCTTTGTTGCCATTCACCACTTCAAAACACATCAAGTGACAGCTCAGTGCTGCCACACACATGACAAGCACAAGCTCCCGATCAGCTGCAGACACAGGCTGTCACAGTGTTGCACAGCCCTGCTGATAAAACCCTAGGGAACCCGCAGCTGACAGAAAAAAAGGAAAAAAAAAAACAAAAAAAACCAAACAACCCCCAAAACAACCCACACCACAACAGTTTAAATTCTGGCTACTTCTTCTCCATAGGATACACAAGGAAAATAAAGCAAGGCAGGAAAAAAGCTTTCACTTCCCCAGGTGATAACTTTTGCAGTATTTCAGCACCAAGAAAATATTCCGGGGCAGAGAGAAAGTTGCATGATCTCTAGCAAAACACTTGATGCTTACACAGAGACTTTTTTTGTCCCTGCACTTTGCAGACAAAAAAAAAAAAAAAACCAAACAAAAAACACAAAACAAACACTCAACAAGCTCTGTAGAGCCCACCCTTTGCCAGCAATACGAAAGCTCACCCTATAGTAACTTGAATGAATTTTTTACCTGTGGATAAGGACTCCTCCTCTAGTGCCCATGCAGCAGGTTGCACTGGAGCTGGGCTCACCCCCAGTGCAAAAATCTGTCAGCAGCACAGGCCTTTTCACAGGGACAATTTCCCCACACACCCAGGGATTAGAGAACATCCCTGCACCACAGCATAGACTCACCACCAGTGTTATCATCCCCAGGCACTCAGCCAACACTTGCTGGACTAATTTGTTTCTGATCCTCAGGTGGTCCTCAACAGTAGCAAGAGCATCCTTTTACCTCCCCATCACAGTAGATGTGCCCTTCAAGCAGTATCAGGGAAAAAGCAGCAGCTGACAAAGCCCCAGCAAAGTTTCTTCCCTAGCAGACCTGCCTTTCCTTATTTATAAGTTCAGCAATACCTGACGCACCTCCTGGGTAACCACACCCCTTCCACCCATTCTTCAAGCCCAACTTTTTTTCCCCCTCCTTTTCAGCATGAGACACAGTGGGGAGTTTTCTTAGTTTTCTTTATTGCTCACGTAGGTGAGCAAAAGATTCAAAAGTTTCAGAAGAAGGAGGAGGAATTAAACACGGCAAAGATATCCTGCCTAAACCCCTGCTGTTTTCATTACTTACCACCTAAACATGAGACCATATCTGCCCAACTTCAGATGAGGTCCTAAAAGCTAAATGCATAGACAATCACAGTACCCTGCTTTCAACTTTGCTTTCCCTCCCAAGCTCCTTCAGAATGACAAAATGATGAATACTCCTCATCCTGCCAGAGGCTGCAGGTGCTTTTACAGCAAAATCATAGGGCAGGAAGGTTTGATCCCCCACACCTGTACTGCAAGCTGAGGCCAAGGCACCTCCTGACTCCAGTAATTGCCCAGTTGAAGCTGGTATCATAAAGCAAGACCAGACCTCTCCCCACAAAAAGCTGCATGTGGGTCTAAACTCTTGTATATCATTACAGTTTGTCTCCTCTTACCAGGGCTTTGGGAGAGCATTTCCAGCCCAGTTCCCATGAAAGCTGTGAAGAAAAGCCATGAGAGATCCTCAATGTGGAGCCAATCCCCATCATAGGACCTTGATGAGGGGACCACAGATTCACTGAGCCTTGCAGGAACCAACCCTTGCTGCCTTTTCATCCTCAGCAACATCCTGTATCACCCTGGGCTGGTTCTATGGGAAAGCCTCAATGAAAGCTGTCCTGATCCATACCATCTGGGGTGAGGGCTGCTAACAGGATGCCACTCACAGCATCTGATTTCTGTTAAGTGAGTAGAAAAAATTTCCCTGGTTCTTTGATTCACCAGGGCCTGATGTGGAACAGCAGGGCTGAATTTTGCAGGACTGAGGGCGACCCCTTTCCTGGATTTGTTCCCCCACCTCCTCTGCAAAGCCACAGATGCCTGGCTTTTCCTCTTTCCCTTATTTAACCATCAACTTTCCTGTTGAAAAAAGCAGAGCTTTTTAGTGCAGTAGTGAATGGGTATTTATTTTGTACAGAAACTGCAGCCAGCCCAAGAAGCAGTGAGGAATGTGGTTAAGAAAGCAATAATGTGTGAGGAATCAAACACAGGGAAACACTCGAGTCCAAACATAATTACAGGGACAGGAAACTTCTCATTACTTTGCACCCAGACCCAGTCTGGTATCACTTGCATCAGTGGGATCCTCTGAACTACAGCAAGCACTCCCTCAGCCCCATGTATGCTTGCTGCAGCTGGGGTTTGCAAACCAGCTCTCAGGACACCCGTTTGTAACCCTCTCTCCCTCTCTCCCCCCTTGCCCTCTTGCTGTGCCGGGCCATGGAGGATTCACAGCCGCTCCTCTGCCTCACTTCCTCCTGCACTCTCTCCTTTATACTCCGTTCTGTCCTTTTTACCCTGACTTTGTTTCAAAGCCATCACAGCCAGAAATTAAGCTGTATGTTGGTTTGTATTTTTTTCTTTTGGCAGTTCCTAAGCTAAGGCCCATGGGCTGTTTTGCCATTCGTTGAACCACCAGTGTGCAGATGCTGTGTTCTGTGGTGTAGCTTTATTGAGATTTATTTAGACTGGGTCCTGAATCCCATTCCTTCCCTGGTGGTGGGTACAGGGCCATAAGACCAGAGAGAGACAGGTGAGGAGCAAGAGAAATGGGGAGGTGTGATGTTCTCTGTATAGGCAGGTATATGTCTCCTGTCTGCAGCATCTGTGCCCCTGTGGCTACAAGTTGAGGATACAGAAATTTCCTCACGACTGGTGAAGGGAGGGGAGATGTCTAGGCTCCCAGGTTAAAGACAGAAGATGGTGGTAATACCAGCATCAAAGCTAGTCTAGACAGACACAAACCCGAGGAGCCGGGGTGGGCGCTCTGACACCAGCTCTGCTGCGGCTGACTCACTGCCGGACCCTGAGCAAATCCCTCACCTTTCCACACCTCAGCTTCTCCATCAGTAAATTGGAGAGAGTGACATTGGATTTCCTTTCCAGGGTGTTGTGAGGGTGAATCACTGCAGCCCAAGATCCAACGACTTAAAATGAGCAATGGGGACTTATGCAATTGCTTTCCCAACAGACAGCCATGTTATTATCTAGGAAGGAGCTTGGGGAAGGGACAGTGATGCAATGCTGGAAGAAGCAGAAGATCTTTTCAGAAGCAATAACTAACCAAAGTGTGGGTAAGGGCTGAAAGGCCCCAGTTCTGGAGCTTCTCTGTGCCAAGGCAGGAATTTCCCTGCCACGCCATTCAGCTGGACTCTGGGGACACATGATCTAAGCACAAAACAATTAAAGATGTGCATCAGCAGCAACAGTTTCCCAAACAAGCCCATTTTCCTCAGTAACTGGTGCATGGGGTACTGGTACCCATCCTGGTGGTCAGAAGCCCACAGGTCAGTAGAAGCAAACAAGGAAGGATGTAGCAGTAAGACTGACAACAAGGTAGGCCCTTGGAGCTGCTGGGCTCTCCTAGTGTTGGGTGGACTCAGCGAGATGTCCATACCTCTAGCGGTGCCTTGCATGGACATTCAAAGATGCTCTTTCACAGCACGAAGGCTTGAAAAAAGGAAATTTCCAAAATTCTGTCACAAAAACTTATGCCTGACCTCCTGGTGGTGGTGCCAAAGCTATTGAAGCCCAAGAAAGGAACTTCTGTTGTCAATCACAGTACGATTCAAACATCAGGTGTCAAAGTGCCTAGAGTGAACTACACCCATCAGTCTGTACAATGTCAAGAAATCAAGGCATTGGGAGGGGCAATGTAACACTTTAATTAATGGAAACTGCTGGTTGCCCAGAGGAAAGCTCAAAGAGAAAAAGGAAGCTCAGCTCAACAGGGAAATCAGCGACGACATTGTTCTGTTGTGCTTATTCCATAAATCTCAATCTTTTCTTCCAATATCTTCTGGGTCCCAAAAATATGGGAGTAGCTAGGGATAAAACAAGATTTGAACCCATGTCCTCTGACCCTGGTCCAACAAAGGACTTATCTGTAATGTTTATCACTTTCTTATTCCTTTCCTTTCTCTCCTGCAGAACCATGCAACATGCCACAAGAAACTTGCTGTGCTCAGGCTGTTATTTCCAGACATGATCCAAAACCAACACTCAGGTTCCAAGTTTGCTGTTTGCATTTCAGCCTTGCCACCTGGCTCCCTCCCTCATCACTCCATGCCAGGGGTGGGGGGGAAGACAGGTGAAATTTTAAAGGAAGAACTAATCCTTGGCTGCTCCCCTTCAGCTGTTTTCCTACTGGCTCTAGTGACACAAAATAAACTCAGGCTCAAACTCCTTGGATTCTGAAGAGTACTGAATCAGCCTCCATCAATGTAATTTTTCCTATTAAAAACCAAGTTTAACAAAGTAACCAGATAGAATCATAGAATCATAGAATCGTTAAGGTTGGAAGGGACCTTTAAGATCATCGAGTCCAACCATTAATCAAACCTGACAAAACCACTTCTAAACCATATCCCCAAGTACCACGTCTACCCTTTTTTTAAAAACCTCCAGGAATGGGGAATCCACCACCTCCCTGGGCAGCCTATTCCAATGTTTGATAACCCTTTCAGTGAAAAAATTTTTCCTAGTATCCAACCTAAACCTCCCCTGGCTTAACTTGAACCCATTTCCTCTCGNGAGGGGCCCAGAACTGAACACAGTACTCAAGGTGGGGTCTCGCCAGTGCCGAGTACAGGGGGATGATCACTTCCCGAGTCCTGCTCACCGCACTATTCCTGATACAGGCCAGGATGCCGTTGGCCTTCTTGGTCACCTGGGCACACTGCTGGCTCATATTCAGCTGGCTGTCCACCAACACGCCCAGGTCCTTCTCTGCCAGGAAGCTACCCTGATCCAATTCTACACCCCCAAGTGTTGCTTGCCCTCATATCGTCTCTGCAAGGGAATTCCTGCTAAACTGCCCCCTCAGAGAAAAGAACTGGGTTCCTGAACTATAAAAGCACCTTTGGAGCAAACTACACTCTCTGTCTCTTATGGCTTCAGGGCTGTCAAAGGATTTTAACTACCAGTTCACCTGGATGCTCCCTAAATCCACCTCTGCAAATGCAAAGTGAGCTTGTCTATGTTTGCTGCAAGTGAGAACAGAGTCTGCTGTCCTCTTTGGGACATTCATTCCTTCAGCTGATTTTAAATGAGTCTGAATCCTGGGGGATTTTCATACTGGCCTTTTTTTTCCCCCTGGGTAGTTTAAATATTAAACATCATCCTTAAGCAAACAGGCATTAAGGAACTGCATTGTAATGGGCATTTCTGAGATTCCATAATGCAACGGGGATTTGGCATGGAGAAGGCACCTGAGAGGAGCACCTGCGGCTGTGAAGATAACAGGGCTGTAAACAGAAGGGCTGTGCAGTGGATGCAATACCAAAGTCTGAAGAGGCCTAAGCACCCACCTCCCAATTCACCAGGAGAGACCCTCTCCCAAACAGAGGGAGAATGTCTTTTCTTGGCCTGCCCAGAAGAAACAAAAGTGGGGATTTACATACTGAAAGCCCTAAGGAGAGTCAGCAAAAGTAGATGCCAAAATAGGATGTAGGAGATATTCAGAATTTCAGTCTTAAACTAGGAGCACTGAAACAGGGCTAATCCTGTGCCCAGGAATACATCCATTAGTTCCTGTGTGTGGACACAGGGAATCCAAGTCCTAGTTTGCTTCATGACCCAAGGCACATATGGGTTTTATCTTGAGAAACCCACTATCAAATCAAGGTGGTTTGTGGAAGCAGAGGGGAGAATATGGCAATCCCTCCCCAGATAGGCAGCCCAACTCAGACCTCCCCGATATCCCTGTACCCCTTACATCTGAGGGCAGGGCTGGGCGTCGAGAACAGCCAGCCCCAATGCCACAGGAGCCCCACTGCCTGCCCCAGCACAGGACGGGGGTACAGGGATCAGAAATCAGCAGACGCTTACCCATGAGTCACCACTGCATTCCTAGCTGGTATTTGGCAGCAGCTCCCAACTCCAATCACCTCCTCCTGGGGTCAGAAACCCCTTTTGCCTCAGACAAGGAACCCCCCAGCCCTGCTGTCTGCCAGTACCCAGTGAGGGCAGGATGAGACCTGAAAGCAGCATCAGGTGGAAGCAAGCATGTAGTGTACCAAAGGGATGAACAAGGGGTCCTCTCCCTTCACCCACAGAGAGCCCTTGCGTCTCTCCCCCCTGGGGTGTCGAGGGGATGGCTCCCATCACTCTTGCAGCCCCTCAGCTCCTGGCTCCAGCCCTCCTGGCAAATCTCAATAGTGGAGTCCTGTCCCCACTACAGCTCCTGTTCACTTCCAGAAGAAGAATGAATAACGGGAAGGTGATAAGAGCAGCAGTGGGCCAGAGAGCTCAAAAACCACAGAGAGGAGGTTACCCCTTCCCAGGCTGGCAGTAACCCCAGGTCTCTCCATCACAGGTGCTTTGCTGCACTGTTTTGTGGGGTGGTAGGAGCAGGACAGTGTTGCCAAGGTACCAAAATGCCCACCCTATAGCAAGGTATCTTGCCACACACCCTGCTCTGGAAACCATTTCCCAGCACAGTCTGTCAATGAAAGTCTGTTGTGTGTGGCTGGGGCTTCCCATGCAGGAGCTCTCCATCCTCTGGGGACAGGCAGCATCTCCCCTGCTTTGCCTGTTAACCTACCCACCACCGATGTATCCATTCCTCAGCTCCAGGCTGAGGGTATCAAACTCCCCAGCCCTTACTGTGAGGCGCAGGTGATGAGTCTTTGATGTCCACCCCCCACCCCCTTCCTCAGAGCCTGCTGCTCAGAGGTCACACCCACCCCTCCTGCCACCACATCCTGCAGGAAGCCCACAGAGACCTGAATCAGACCTGAGTTGGGCAACTGGAGTCAGCAAATTGGATACCTATTACTGAACAGGAAGATAAGACCACTTACACTCATTACACTTAAGGAGTATCTATTGCAGGCATCTAGCCAGGACATCTGCTCAACCTTGCAAAACCCTTATAAAGAGGTACCAACCCTGGCTCCCCAAATACTCTCCCACCCCTCCCACAATGAATACACTCAGCTGGCAGAAATGATGCATGGAAGGAGGGACTGGGGCTTGGTATGGCCATCCCACTGCTCATTCATCCCTCCACCTGGCTTGCTGAGTGGGGAAGGATGGAGGGGCAGAGAAAACGTGGTGGGATACCCCAGTGTGGACCACTGGGGAGGAATAAGACATGCCAGTTGTCTGTGGGAGTTTTCCCTAAGGGATATGCCAGGAAGACTTGGTCCCTGCTGCTGGCAAAGAAATTACGGGAAATCTGAACTCAAGGCTATTATTAACCTATATAGGCAACCTTGCCTTGCTTCTCTTCCAGGAGAGCAAAGGTGTGTGTGAGGGGGAGGAGAGGAAGCAGTCTTCCTCAGGTGGGGTTTGCCATCCCAGCACATCTGAGATCCCAGAGAGGCAGGAGCTATGCCAACCACGTGCCCACCGCTGGCACAGGTGACTTCGCAGCATGAAGCAGAGCACCCTGCAGCTGTTCCAGTGGGCATCCCTGATGCCTTGTGGACACAGCACCAAGGTGTAAGGGTGGTGGCTGAGATCAGCAAGCCTCCGAACACAAGCTGTCTGGAGCCAGTGCATGCGGAGAGGCGGCAAACACTGTTGGGATTTCAGCTGAGGGCTGTGGGCTCTGAGCAGCCCACAAGGATCCAGACCTAGGGCATGCAGGAGGGCAAAGCTGTAGCAGAGAGAGTTGCCTTGGTGGTGGTAGGACCTGCTTCTGGGGGATGGCTCCTAGAACTATAGCCCTTTGCTGCTGTGCCACAGCAGCCCATCCTGGCTCCTTCAGAAATGGACCAAGACTCTTCGTTAGCTTCAGTCAAGACACAAGAGTTCTGAAGTGGTCTGGACGCACATACGACCCATGCCACCCATGATGGAGAGGCAAGGTACCCCTCAGATAGGATGTTCCTTTCAGAAAGATATCAAGTAGGGAATAAAGACACATGTCCCAGAGTAGGCACAAAGCCTTTACACCAGAGGTGTCCCTGAGGGGAGGTGCAGGCTCAACAGCCCAGTGGGTTACTTCAAGTTGGACCACAGCAAGCCCTGCTGAGAGCAGCCCAGGAACCGGGGCCAATTGCTGGTAGCTCTGCCTGAGGCCCCATATTCAGAAAGGAACTAATTTTTGCTCATTTAAATGGCATCAGAGGCCAGGGAGGAACGCTGCTCCCTTGACACCAGCCCTGATTGATTTCTGCTCATTGCCGTTTACTGTAAGGTGCTTCGGAGACATTCCTGCAATGTGCAGTGCCCTGAGGATGACTCTGGGACATGAAACTCTAAACCAGCTCATGGACCTCCATGGTAAATGATCCCATCTGTCATTATGACCTCCAGCTGCTGGAGCTGTTGAACTCAGGTTGCTGCTCTGTCTTTCATCACTATTGTTTTTGCCGCTTGGGTAAATAGGCAACTTTCCATCCCTGTTTCTGGGACAATGCATCATTCAATGGATGTGCTCCAAGACAACACCTTAAGGTTATTGTTAACTTATATAACAAGAAATGCTGGGCTCTGTGTGCGTAAACTGGAGCGTCTTTGGCTTTCAGCAGCAGAGAATTTGGCCCCTAGAACTTGGTTGCCCTGGGTCCTGGGATGCTCCCCTGCTTGCGCTCTGCACCATCAGTCTGTGAGCAACACTACAGGTGGTTTAAGACATGTTTGGGCTCTGCCCTAGCATGTGTAAGAGCCCTGGTCACTGACTGGGATTATACTTCAGCTATTGCCTCCTTTCATGGGAAGGAAGATGGAGGAAAGCAGAGGCACTATGTGTGTACCAAAGCTGAGTTTCCCTGGCTACAAACTTTAGCAGCATTAAAGTTCAAAGAGCCCTGCTCAGGAGTCTGTGAGGATGTAAGATGCAGTTCTTAGTGCTGGGATTTGCAACAAGAATGATGTTCTAGTTCTGCATCCCCATCCTCCATCAGGACTGCTAATGCCACCAGTGTGTAATTGCAAGAGCTGGACAGCCAGTACATAGCCCAGCTTGTCTGATCACCTGGACCAGCTCTTGAAAGGCCATGGCAATGAAAAAAGGCAATGAAAAGGGTGTCACTGCAGTGTCTGACCTCCTTGCTGACATTGCTTATGTAGTAGTTATCCACTATTTGGAGGCCTGCTGGGAAGTGCGGAGAGGCAGGGAAGGGAACCTCACATGATGGCAGATCAACAAGACAGGAGTATCTGCACCCAGCCCTGATGAGTGCAGGGCTGTGGGGTTCGGGCTTTATGGTTTTTTGAAGGATGTTGAAAAGTTAAAGACAGTGAAGACAGCACCAGGAAATTCATCCAAGGGCTAAAGCAAACACCCTTTACAGGGAGAAACAGAGAGTTCAGCATGTTCAGCCTTTCTCTGAAGGTGGAGAGGCGGCTTGATTACAGGGTACAAATACCACTGTGGGAAGAAAAATACAAGGTCTTTAATTTCCAGGAGAAAGGTGCACCAAGCCAAATGGCTTTTAGCCTTGAGCCAGACAGTCACGGAAATCAGGAATAAACTCCTTAACACAAATGTAGTATTAAGAAGCAGGCATTCTCTTTATTGCAGTGCTGGATGCACAGGGGATCACTCCGCCCAGTGTGCATACAACAGCTTCTAGCTAGACCCTATTTATTACAATGTAGGCTTTACATATTCCTGACAATTACACATATGAAAATTATTTCATTAACCCCTCCCAGCCGCACATGCACTTTCTTCCTTAGTGGTGGTCCTGAGAGTCCTTGGTGGTTTCTTTTCTCTTCTTGAAGAGGCCGCCTTGTTATTCTTTGGGCAAGCTTTGTGCTCTGTCCTTCAGATTCCTTTCATATCAGTCTCATAAATGTGGGCTTAACCTCCTAGACCGACTTGTACAAGCCTCCCGCTCCGGCCTCGAGTTACAGTCCATGCTGTCTGAGTTCTTTGCAGTTATCTCTTTTTACATTATTTCCATTCTGTCTGCAATTTAACCATTTCAGCATCTGCCGGAAAACTCAATTTTGTATCAAGAGAAATACAAACGAGAAGCCCAGGCATGGGGATTTGTGCTTCCCCAGTGTGGTGCTGGCTATCCCAAAGCAAGTGGACTGGTGGGTTCAGCAAGGGGGTGTCTCTTGGGGGAGAGGAAAGACGCGAGTGCAAAGAGCTGGAAGATTTTTCTAGGTGCCTATTGACTGCGGGTGGTGCTGCTCCAGAGAGTGCTCCGTCACGTCCCCCTTCGAAAGGAGCATACAGTTCATTGGAAAGAGAAAAACGCCAGCAGAAGTGATTTGCTAGCCTGAGGCTCAGCCAGGCTGAGCCTGTGCTGCACTAGTCATGTTGTGTGGCATCCTTGAGCTCCAGAGATCCAGAGCCAAGCCAGAATAATTAATTGTGCAACACCTTTATGACTGGAAAACCTGCCTCCCCTCCCTTATATAATGGCAGCCCCCAGGGGCGATTCATCTCTTGGCTGACTGCGGAGCTGCATGGCATGGAGCAGCCTCCCGAGCTGGGGGACAGGCACTGCCCCAGCACAGGGCACAGACAGCCCCTGGTCCCCATGCATAAAGGACGGGATGCATTTGCAGGACCATGCCTCGAGAGGAGAAGAGACACTTCTCCAATCCCACAAGGGGATGAGAAATGTGTTTAAACACCTCGTCCAAGCCCAAACCAAGAGTTTCAACCAACTCAGCAGGTCTAGCTGATTTTTCTCCTTATCCCCACTGTTGCAGGCTCCTACAGTCATCTTCCACTGATCCTCCCTTCCCTTCACACCACACGTGTGCCATTGGACACAGCCAGACTGCTCACATCAAGATGCAGCCACACAAACATGCCCCCCCCCACATGAGGCACAGCCAGTGCCCAGCACCAGCATGCACACACCCAGCATGCTCGTTGCACCAGGTGCTACCCTCCTCCTCCACTGCCTGGGCACACACATTGCAGGGCCACTGGTCCCCCTGCCCTGAGCAGGCAGGGGTAGGGCAGGAGCAATGCCCAGGGCAGGGCAGGGAGAGGTGGGTGTCCTGTCCACAGCGGTGGGAACCAAGCTGTGCCTGCACCGCAAGGGTGGGAGTGGGATATGCCGAGTGCTCGTGTGCCATGGGGGGTTAGCCTGGCTGGCACAGGCAGCGGAGGGACCTGTTGCATAGTAAGTACTTCTGGGCAAAAAGGATGGGGGTGCTTTTGCATGCAAGGCCCAAACATCTGCCTGCACAAGCGCTTCTGCTATGCCTTACTGGCACAGCTGCAAGCGCAGCCTGTTGCTTTGCTCCCAAGCTTGCCCTTAGCATTGCCAAACAGGCACTGCTGGGGGTTGAATGTTTTCTGCCTTGTTTGTTTGTATATGTAATACCTCTCTGTGCCAAGACAGAATCACAGAATCACAGAATAGTCAGGGTTGGAAGGGACCTCTGGAGATCATCTAGTCCAACCCCCCTGCCAGAGCAGGGTCACCTGCAGCAGGTTACACAGGATGGCATCCAGGTGGGTTTTGAATGTCTCCAGAGTCAGAAACTCCACAACAGGGCAGCCTGTTCCAGTACTTTGCTACCCTCAAAGTAAAGTTCCTCCTCATGTTTAGATGGAACTACCTATGTTCAAGTTTGTGCCCATTACCTCTTGTCCTATCACTGGGCACCGCTGAAAAAAGACTGTTCCCATCCCCCTGGCATCCTCCCTTTAAGTATTTAGAAGTATCAATAAGATCCCCCCTGACTCTTCTCTTCTCCAGACTAAAAAGACCCAAGTGCCTCAGCCTTTCCTCATAAGAAAGATGCTCCAGTCCCCTAGCACTTCAAGCACTTCCAAAAGTAGGCTAGTAACAAATCTACACTTTTGCCCGTCTTAAAATCATACTTGTAAAAGCCTTGGTGACCTTATCTTGGATCTGGGACTTGAGATGTGATTGGGAGGCAGAGATGTAGGTAAGTGCTTTTGCCCACTGGTGAAAATCTACCCCAGGGTGGTCTGGGTGCAGCTCAGGTGACCTCAGCAGAGACTTGGCAGATTTTTTCTGACAAGATTCCCCTGAAATTTTGAAATTCATCCACCTCTTTTCTGAAAATTTCTGCAGCTCCTAGGGAGGACAAGACCACTCACCACACCATCCCCACAGAGAAAATGGATCTGTTCACTTGGGCTGGCGGCTCCTGATGGCTCCATGGCAGAAGGTGGGCACCAGGGATGAAAACCAGGGTCTGACAACCTCCCCTGACCATGCTCTTCTCCATGAGATGGTGTCTACAAGGAAGTAGGCTTATCTGGTGGGAAAAACCCAGATAGGGGTGGAGGGGCAAGTACACTGAGAAATGAACACTGGTGACAAGACTGGGAAGCTGGAGGGTGTCGTGGGATTTAGAGAGGGAGACCAGGCAAGGAGATGGAAAGGAAAGGGATGGGGATTGGGAGGGGGTTTGGGATGTGATGCCAAGGAAAGCCTTTCTTGGAGAGACCAGCTTGTGGCTCCCTAGAGAAAAAACAAGACAGACAAGAAGGTGGTGGGACCCAGGGGTGGCTGGACCAGATTACAGGGACTGCCAGCCCATGGAGGACATGGGAAGGGATGGAAGGAGGACAGGAGGACTCCAGAGAGATCTGGCATCAGGGACATAGCATCTGCAACAGGGGCCAGGGAGGAGGCATGTGTGCAGCTGATAAGGGACTCGGGAGAAGTGGCAGCAGGACCGGGACCAGCAAGCTGTGTGCAGAGGCGTTTTAAACCAAGACTCAGGAGATAAAGGGTCTGAGGTTAAGAAGGGGGGGTGTCTCCGCAGAAAGGCAAAGAAGGGAACAGGCACTAATTGAGGGCTCAAGGGGCTGAGAGCCTTGAACTGTGCAGGGGGACATGGAGGAGGGCAAAAAGACTGGAGCGGACAGGAGGAGATGCTCCAAAAAGGAACGAATCTGGGGAAACAGAGATGAGCTCCAAGAGAGCCATGAGTCTCACCCTGTCTTCTGCTGTCAGCACTCATTAAGACCTTCAGGCAAAACATGTTTCAACCCCACTTCATAAAGAGAACAGGGCCTCCCACCAACTGTTCATCCTGGGCTCCCTCTGCTCCAATGGAAGGGGAGGGGGGTAGTGTAATGAATCATGAGGACTGAGTAAGACCTGGGTTTTGATCAGTTGTTTTGATCAGTTGGGTGAGGTTTTTTAACCACAGAGAACTGCTCCAGATGCATCTTCTGTTTTCTTCTTGCTGCTCCTCACTTGTCTTCAAACAGCTCAACACTGCTCCCAAGGACCATCATGATCTCGACTTTCCTGGGTCAGTCACCACCCTCCAGCTGGAGCAGTTCATTCAGATCCCTTCACTCATTGGGATGGGAGCATGGGAGGGAGGCATTACACCCCCTTCAGCTAGACACAGAATAAAATCTTGTAGGTCCCTCATTTGATGCTCCCCAGGTCCATTGTATCAGAGCACCCAGTGATGTACATTCAAGTCCAGCTCATGTTGCCATTCAACATTGTACATTGACAGTGAGACTGTTAAGGTAAAGAGCTGTCAATTCAACACTCTTGGAGGAGGTCAATCACATAAGTCACTGGTGAGCAAGGTTAACACTCGGAGAAGACAGAACCTGCCTGTAGCAGGTAGGTTCCCTGGCATATACCGCTCTCTGGCTGAGATCACCAAGACGTACAGGAGTTCCCAGAGGAGAGAGAGCAGATCCACCCAGTTCCTGTGTGCGCTCAGCTACTCAGCTGTCCCTGATCTTCTCTCACCATTGTTGTGCAGACCTCCTCTAACTGGGCAAGACATATACACAAGCAAGTAAAGAAGTCCAATCAGTTGGCATTAAAGGAAACCAGGACCACAACTGACACTCTTGGGGGACCAGTGTCTGACTTATCAGTGTTAAATCCTCCTGGTGATACTGATTTCAATAGAGCCAACATTGGAGTGAGAAAGATACTGGAGGGGAGAACCAGTATGGAATGAGCCTTAGGGATTATAACGGAGTGGGGGGACTTGAGAGCTCTGAGGGAAACAGTAGGTCCTGCGGTGACCTTGTTCCTAGTGCACAGATGTAGCATCAGCAGGCAGATAGAGATCTTTTCCAAAGCGCCTAAATTACTTGAGCCCAGAAGTGGGAGGTAAATACAGGAACTGGGCCCAACTAAGTGCTTAGGCTTCTCACGCAGAGAACTTCAAAGACTTTTCAGAGGGTGCTCACATCACCTTACTCAGTGTCTGAGCTAGGGCTACGCCCCTAGAGAAACAGGCTTGGATGTTGTGAAACACATGCTGGACATGCGCTGACAACATAGGCCATTAAGCTGGACATCTGGGGCACAATTCAGTTATCCAAAACTAGGTGTCTCTGAGGTGCCCTGAGGTACCTAAACCAATTGGCAGATCTGACGTGACCTTCAGGAGAGTCTTGTCCTTCCAAACAGCAGCCAGAGGTCAGGAAGGACATCCAGGTAATCTCAAAGAGCCCTGAACATCTACATTTAGGTAACTGAATCAAGCCCCAGATGTGAGACATTGCTGTGTCTGTAAATCCCATGCAATGTCTAGACACATCTTCTTTTACCCAAATACTTTGAACTATATCTGGTCCTTCAGACCAGACTATGCACTTTTGCAAGGACTTTGACTCCTAAGTCATTTAGATGGTTTGGCAAATGTTATCTCTGGGCAACTGAAAAAATGTCTCTAAGATATCAGGCCAGATCCAGCCAAGGTCTAGACCCACCCTGCTGTTTTGTCTCTGTTAGATGCCTACTTAGCTCACCTGTTGCACTGGGGTCTTAGTGATTAGCAAAGTATCAAACAGCAGCAAAAGTAGGAAGAGCCAAGGCAATAGACAGACACAACCTGGCAGGAATCGAGGTCTCAGTTAACCCCATAGGGCTCTGTCTGTCCTGTACATCAGGGAGGCAGGATTTTGCCCTCCACATTTTAGCCCCAACTTTGCCTTTGGTGTCTTCAAAATAGGGCTGCAGCAGGTTCTGAGAAGCACTAAGGCACTGCAAACCCTTCTGACAGGAGTTTGACCTGCCTGATCCTGGTATTCCTTTCTGCCTCAGTTTCCCCTTCTGCACAATAAAACTTTATCTATCTCATGAGGGCTATGCAAAGATGACTAATTAATGTTAATTAAGTGCTTTCAGATCCTCCAATTCAAGGAGCTATATGATTGCAAAATATTAATTGCTGTTTACTTATTATCGTGAAGCCAATAGCAAAACCAACTGCTTATCTGCCTCAGCCATGACTCAGAAGAAGAATGGTGGCTGATAAAGATAGAGGTGTAGAGTCCAGTTAATCCTGTACAGTGACACACATATGTGTGTGTGCACATGTGCGAAGGCACCTGACACAGCAGAGCCAAAGCTAAATTAGGCCATACTCATGCCAAAGCCATGCAAACTGAAAGTTCATGGAGATGAGAAAAAACCCATCTTGCTAGTTGGGAAAGCAGAACTCTAGCAATGATTCACATGCTTGAAAACCATGTTCATGAGAGAGATCATGTGCCACAGAAAATTACAATAGTCAAGGCTCTAATAAATTACCATGAATAACTACAAAGTTGTTGTAAGCATAGGCTAGCCTCACAGTGTGCTTGAAAGCTTAATTGTCAAAGATAACAAAACATACATGAGGGGCATGAGAGAAAGAGGCAGGGAGAACAACATCCAGGAATGGAGACCTTGACAGAGAGATGGAGAGGAAACTAAGCTTAATATTTTGTCAAATTCTTGCAGGATGATAGAAATGAGGTTTGAGTTGGACTTTGAACCAGCTGGTGGTCAGAGGACTGAAGCAGGGTGGGTATTCCACAAACAAGGACCCCATAGGTGATATCCTCCGATTAGTAGGTGTTTAGGGCTGATCATGTTGACGGAGCAAAAGAGATTGACTCCTCTGGAAAAGAGACAATTCCAGGCAAACTCTGGTAGACAGATTTAGGAAGGACCCTGAAGAGGGATGAGGGGCACTGAGCTTGATGAAGCTTGTTGAGGCCTCAGAGGAGGGGTGAAGGATTCACACTGCTAGATCAAGAAGAGTTGTGCTTTGCAAGGAGCACTGGGGAAGGGAAGAGGAGAAAACATGGAGGACCATAGGAGTTTTCGGAAAAGGGTAGACTGGGTCCTAGAGATTCATGGAGAAAAGCAGAGGTTGCGTTTGGGAAATCCATGCCACGGATGATGAAAAAATTTACATTACAAAAGTTTTCAGGCATTTACAGGTGTCTCCAAATTACCATCTGACCTCAGAGGACCTACTGAATCCCTTAGGCATCCTTAAACACCTCAAACTGCAGCCTAGCATTTACACTGACACGTAAAATTATCTTCCCTGTGAGGCCTTGAATGAACGAACTGGAAGCCTGTGGCTGTGGCTCCTGCTTGGCCACTTGCAGAGCACCAGGTGCCTCTAAGCTGTGGTGACTTTCTCTGCAGGTCAGTTCAGAGCCAGGTGCGTATACTGTCAGCAGCCTGAGCAGCCCTCCTACTCACACAACCAGGGAAGTACACAGGGGGAAGCGGGATAAACTTCCCTAACTAGGTCCTCAGTGTTATAAGTTAGTGTCACAAATTGATGCGAGGAGACAGGG
>VZSZ01001115.1:504705-521561 GCA_013398815.1 Ibidorhyncha struthersii | reverse complement strand
TGAACAAATGCTCTTTTCCTACTTTACTATTCTCTCCCTCTGTCACCACCTTGGACCATGAAGACAGCAGCAGCAGCCTTTGAGTCATGGGGTGGTGTGAGAGACTGGAACGCCAAATATTTGCCTCAAAGCTTGCTTGGCATCTCTGCAAGGTGCAAACGACTGTGTATCTTTGCAAGGCAAAACNCAAATATTTGCCTCAAAGCTTGCTTAGTATCTCTGCAAGGTGCAAACAATCAGGACAGCAGAAGACCATTCTCCTGCAAATGAGGACAGCAGAAGACCATTCCCCTGCAAATCAGGCACCGCCAAAACCGAGCCCCGTCTGGGCCGGACTGGCAGCCCGCCAAGGTCTTTACCTGGTGTGTAAAAAGACCATGGAAAGAAGCTGTGGGGTGCACCCGCCACCGAAGCACTGAAGACTGAGGATCAATGAGACGTCGCTGGATCCGTGGTGGTGACTATCCTTTGCTTATCTTTCTGAATGCTTGCTTGGTTTCCTTCTAATATTTCCTGTCTTTCCTATCGCTCCATCCCTCTGTGCCCGTTCAATAAAACCGGCCCGATCGGCGGCAGTTGACCTCGTTTGCGTCTCAGTCTCACTCTTGGGATCGTTACGAACCTCCCCCGAGCCCGAAGTCGGACCGGGACTTGACAATACTCGGTTGTAAGGAGATTGAAATGCACTAAAATGAGAGAACTAAGTAATTGTAGGTGGGAAAGCTTGATCTAATTTACTCATTGTTTATGAATGATTCACCATTTATTAATTACATCAGGATTAATCACCAGTTACAAAATTTCTGAAAAATTAATTTTGTACACTGAAAGTAGCCAGAATGACTGTGACGATGTCTGAATGCTCAATCTAAGAGAAATTGCAGAACCTGGCTAACAATCTTCTATTGTCTCTCCATGAATATTAATTATAGTATTATATAATTTTAAAATTTATGTTTCAATAAACATATTTTCTTCATCTGTTTTGTGCACCTGTACCTATTTTTATCAATTTTAAAGCATAACAGCACAGAAAAAATGACACACTGTTGTCTTCTCTGCCTTCTTACAAATATTTTAATAGGTTTTTATTTGGTTTGTACAAACCCTTACTTATCTGAATAATATCCAAGTTACCCAGATATTTCAGGAAATACAGAATGCCAGCATACAGGCAAACCAGGCATGTAAGAACATTTCAGGTATTAAAACCTGGTAATTTATATTACAGTTTTTTCCTTTTGAATATGGAAACCTTAAAAAATAAATTACAGTAAATAACTTCATTGATTTCTTAATTACATGTCGAAATCAGCACTCAGACTGATTTTTTCCACTAATGATCTCACATATGTATTAATTTGACATCATCTTTTGGAACACTGGTATTTTTTTAATGTCTGTTAATGTGATAAAATCAACAGATTATGGATTTTAATATCAAATTATTAACCTATGAATACATATTATCAGAAAATAGGCTGTACCTATCAGCTTGAAATTGTGTTCTACTGACTAGAAAATGCTAGCACAAGTAAGAAGACTTTTCTCTTAAAATAAATATTTAGGATTTTATTTAAAGCTGAAAAAAACCTCAGAGAGAATTGTTGCAGCCTGCTATGCCAGTATGCCATCAACAAGTCTAGTTGGCAGGATTTCACATGACTACAATGGAAAGGCCTGGATTAATTCTGTGCAAGTTTTAGGTACCGAGCTCAGACTCCAACATTAGGCTCATAATTGCTCTTCGTTAACATTTTAGTAGAAACTTCATAAAGTAGTTTGGTCATAGGGGTTAAAGTCAGATGAGATCTATGTGAGTGAGGCACAGAGACCAGTATTTATGATAGAAGCAGTCAGGTTTGAGCCCTAAATTTAGCAGGGGAATGCAAGGCCATCTGAAAACTCCAGTTCACTAGGGGCTGAAGCTTTGGAAAAGATTTCTGTGGAGTACACATTTGATAACAGAAGACCAAAACATTGCTACAGAGTCCTAACAAGGTAGTTTTTGTGGCACATCGGTGAAGTGCTTCATGGTTTTCTTTTGTGAAATCAACAAAGCAAGTGTTTCTCTACCATGGGCAAAGTGGGAACAAGGAATTGCTTTTTGATTGTACTTCTTATTCCCTAATGAATTGTTTTTCATTTCCTGGCCAATAACACATGTCCATCTGGAATCTGTACAAGTGATATTTTTTTAATTCTGCACCCATTTTCAGGGGAAAAAAAAGGTCCAGTGCTCATCATAATTGTAGAAATTTTATACTGTATTATTTTTATAGATGATTGATTTTTCCATTCCAGAATATATTGGACATCTTTAGAGAAGCACAGTTGTACATATTAATCCATCAGGTTACTCATATCATCTGTTTGTATTTAATTTATTGCCTCTGCTCACTTCCCTGATGTTTATTGTATGTGCAATTTACTATTTCCCCTTTTAACCTTATATTTTCAATTTCATTTCCAATAATCGTAAGTGAGAAAACGACACCAATGTTAGCAAGAAGTGAGATGAAACCTAGCACAAAGAGACAATTCATTCAGACTTCTAATAATCATACTTTATGAAGGTGTGGACAAGCTGTCCAACCTGTTAGTCTGTGGTCAAATAGAAATAATCCAGTTCCTCAAAAAACACCACAAAGTGGGCCAGTGAGGTGAGGAAAACTCTTCTCATAATCTCCTTTGGCTTTATGTTCTGTAGATGTATTGTTCAAAACTAACACATTTATATGAGTGTCTGTCTTGTGGTCATACCTGACAGGGTGCTGGAGAGTCACCCATGTGGAAAGCACCAAGAGCTGATCTGAAATGGACCTAAACAACCCATCATCTCCCAAGTCTGCCACCAGTCCAAGGAGAATTCAGCGCTGCTGCTCAAACATATTTAAGAGTGGCAGTTGCTGGGAGGATAAATGAAACAGAAGAGACATGAAAGAGACATGGAGGAGATAGGCGGAAGGAGACATCACTGAGGATATGGATAGAGATGCACTCTTGGCAGGAGGCACTTCATGCCACAGCGAGGACAACCCTGAGGGACTGTGGTCCATGGGTGACCCATCCTGGGGTGTGGACACCTCTGAGGGACTGCGGCTGTGGGTGACCCACTCTAGGGCAGTGACAGGCTTGATGTTCTGCAGCCACGGGCAGTGCATGCTGGAACAGAAGAGAACAAGAAGCCAGAAGCAGAGAGATACTGATCCCAACTTTCTGTGCTACCTGTCATCTCCCCAAAGGAACAGTGTGGGACTGGGTGTAACCTGTGGGAAGAACAAAGGAAGCTGAGACTAGGATATGAGGTACTTAATGCTGTTCATGTCTTAGAATAAATAAAAATATAAGTGAATAAACATTTAATTTCAGTATGAATTGAGGAAACAAAATGTATTTAATATGATATTAGTTTACAGTCTACTCTTGTGCAGTTTTTTTCATGGTATTTTACAAAGAAAGTCATAATATTTATCCAACTATCAGACAGGACAATTGAGACAAAGTGATCGCCAGTGATTTACTAAACATCAGTTACCCAGTAATGGAACTAGTAACAGAATATAAAAATAAATGTTACCACTTATCAGCTCATCAACTTAACCACTTGTTTCAGCTATCATTATGTTAGTAAACATAATCAAAGTCCATGTGTCCCCAACTCCCCACATATCTGATATTGTCCTGGAAAACAGACTACACAGGAAAGAAGGATTATTATATTTTTAAATGAGAAATTTATGCTAAAATAATAATATTGAAAAAGCTCAAGTAGAGTTGAAACTGGCCAGTGTTGTGTCAGAGAAGAGGCTTTCTAAAGTATGTTAATAGCAAGAGGATGTCTAAGAAAAATATTGGACTTATACTTGATGAAGACGGTCATCTGACAAATAGGGATGAAGAAAAGGTGGAGGCATTTAATGTGATTTTTTTTTTGCCTCAGCCTTTAATATTAATGACAGACCTTGGGCTGTCTGAACTTCTGAGTTGGAGAACCATGACTTAAGAAAGCAGGAGCAGGCAATTCCAAAGTGCTGGAAGTCAAGCAAGTGGCACAGAAGGCCAGCTTGGCTGAGCAGGGATCTTTTTCTAGAACCTAAGCACCTCTTAGTCAAACCTCAATTCCTGGAAAAAATATGTAGAAGATCATACTGGGTGCTATTGAAAGACATTTAAAGGACAATGAATCATCAGGCAATCAGGCACAGTCAACATGGGTTCACAAAGGGAAAGTCCTAACTAATTTGATACCCTTCTACAATAAGGTCACCTGCCTAGTGGATGAAGGGAAAATGGTGGATGTTGTTTTTTCTGGGTTTTAGTAAGGCTTTGGATACTGTTCTTCACAGCATCCTTCTGGACAAGTTGTCCAACTGTGAGATGAATGGGTACACAGTGTGCTGGGTGAAGAACTGGCTGAACGGCAGGGCTTGAAGGATTGTGGTGAACGGGGCTACATCTGGCTGCTGACCAGTCACCAACAGTGTTCCTCAGGGCTTAATTCTAGAGCCAGTTCTTGTTCAATATTTTTATCAATGATCTGGATGAAGGGGTTGAATGCACCATTAGCAACTTTGCTGATGATATTAAACTGGGAAGTGCTGTTGACCCTTTCAAGGGACAAGAAGACTTGCAGAGGGATCTAGGTAGATCAGAGCATTGGGAAATTGTCAATGGCATGAAACTTAACAAGAACAAATGTCGGATTCTACATCTGGGATGGAGTAAAGTCGGATACAAATATATATTAGGAGAGGAGTGGCTGGAAAGCAGCTCTGCAGAAAGGGATCTGGGGGTGCTGGTTGACAGCAGGCTCGATATGAGTCAGCAGTGTGCCAAGACAGCCAAGAGGGCAAACCACATACTGGGTTGCATCAAACACAGCGTAACCAGCTGGTCAAAAGATATGATTATCCCTCTGGGCTTAGCACTGGTGTGGTCTCACCTTGAGTACTGTGTGCAGTTCTGAGCCCCATAATTTAAGAAGGGTGTGAAGGTCCTTGAATGCATCCAGAGGAGGTCAGCAAAGCTGGTGAAAGCACTGGAAGGAATGCTTTACAAGGTGTGGCTGAGGACTTTGGGTTTGTCTAGTTTGGAGAGAAGGAAGCTGAGGGGTGACCTCATTGCTTTCTACAGCTTCCTGAGGAGGAGAAGTGGAGAGGGATGTGCTGATATCTTCTTCCTGGTATCCAGCAATAAGATGCATGGGAATGGTTCAAAGCTCTGCCAGGAAGGGCTTAGACTGGACATTGGGAAGCATTTCTTTACCAAGAGGGTAATCAAACACCAGAACAGGCTTCCTAGAGAGGTGGTTGATGCCCCAAGCCTGTCAGTATTTAAGAGGTATTTTGACAATGCCCTTAGTAATACGCTTTAACTTTTCATCAGCCCTGAAGTGGTCAGGCAGTTGAACTAAATGGTCATTGTAGGTCCCTTCCAACTGGAACTGTTCTATTCCATTCCATTGCATTCAATTCCAAACTGAAAAATTCCTTTCCAACTGGAAAAATTTTGACTACAACAAACATCCACTATAATCTTAATTCTGTCCTGTTGTATGTATGCCTTGTGATGTATTATCTAATTACCTCTATTCTCCTTAGGATTCCTGTCTCCACAAGATCACTGTGTATTTCACACATCCTTTCAATATTTTGCATTATCCTCATTGTCCACTGCCTGCCCTCTCCCTTACTTTCTCTGTAAAATTGCAAGCCTGGTCTGGAGAAGGAATTCTTAATTTCCCCATAAGCATTTCTACAACACTTATCACTAGAGTGTGTTACTGCTTCATAAACAATAAATTCAATTTCACATATAGGTACTTTCATCATTTTAGAGATGAGGGAACTGAGACACCAAGGGACCGAGATCAAAAAATCTCTGGTTGGAATACCTATGACCTCATTTTTCATAGTATTAGCATTAATGGATCTTCATATATTCACAGCACAGCAAATCAACTTTAATTACATCTGTGAACAGTCAATATTGCTGTAACTGAGGTGCAACATATTCAGACTATTATGAACATGCACCTTTAGAAAGGATAGTTGAAGTGATTTATCAAATACAGTAAAACTCAATGGTAGAGGCATAGACAGACTCTAGTTTCCAAACAAACATTCAGCTCCTGTAAATGTAACATTAACCTTCATGTATTTCAGCTTTTGGAATAAATGAAGCATGAGTCTCTATAGGCAACAGTCTCCCCCTCTCCAGTGCCATTCTTCTGTTGTGTCTCCTTTCCGGTCTTGCCTCCCTTTACCTCCATGTTCACCCATTCCCTGTGGACTATTTGTCATGTAATCTCAGTGTACCAAATTCCTTGCTTTTAATCATATCTCTTCTCTTCTGCTTTTTCCCTTCTGCTTTCTTTCTCACCCTCAACAATCCTTTTAGGAATAATTATTAATATTCTAATTTGTGACCAAATCTCAGGCCAGATTTACTATGGACTTGAGCCAGTCAAATAAGTATGTACGAAAATGAGGTTTAGATGGCATTTAAGTGCCTGACTCAAATTCTGAAAGCTGTCAGTCTGCACCTGGAGAAAGCTAAAATGCAAAGGGCTTTTACTGTTTTACTTTCCTGTTTTTCTGGGCCATATCTTGTGCTGTAGACATGAGTCCAGCTGACCATCAAAATGATATACAGTGAGCAGGGCAGTTGCTGGGATTTTTTCTGTGTTGAGGAGTGCTGAATAATGTTGGGTCATGCTAACACTAACAGGTTAGTGACACTAACAGGTTAGTGAAAACAAAGGGCCTGCAGTTCAAGGAAATAACCTGTATTTGGTGGAAACCATACAGATATATACATACTCAAATGCATACACATAATTGCAGTTCAAACTATCCTTTCAAGTCAGGATGTTACCAACCACTGCAGGTATGCCCATGACAAAAGCAAAGCAAGACTACTGATTAACGTGTATATGTATGTCAGACAAATTATGTAGTCAATTAGCAAATTGAGCAATGTGTAACAATGTAATTATATAAGAAGGAAGTTAGTCAAATTCAGATTTTAGAACCTGGACAGTTATTACAGCTCTTGGCTGCAGTTTGGATGGTAATATGCAATTTTACTCCATTTTGCTAATTGCCATACTGTCTGGAGTCAGGAAATGTGAGTGACAGTTCTTACAGAATATCTGGTTGTGGATGAAGAAATGAAGGATTTATATTGATGGGAGGGGTAGAACTTGGTAGAAAAATAACCTAAAAAACAGTCACTCAAAAATCAATAGAAATATAACTGTCAATGTCTTGACATTATAGCATAGCTTGAACATAAGACTGATTGGAAGCCAGAAGATAAAACGTCCTCTACTGACATCCTTCACGCTGTCTCAGAGATCCGTTTCCTTTACAGTCCTTCTACTACCAGGTTATATTGTCAGGATATTAATTTAAAACCAACGTACAAACCAATGTACAGGCAATTCTATTACCTATATTATTCATCAGTGATGAAAAAAAAGTTTTTACTTTTCACTTCATTCTGGTTTATTCTTCCAGAATCAGTTTTAGAAATTGAATAAAGAGGGGTTTTTACCTAGTCTAATCTTGAGTCTATTTGACCCTTCCCTCAAGGGTTTAAGATCATGATTACTAAGATCATGATCGTGATTAGTATTGAAATGTACTCCATGATCTGTGTGTTTATCATTTAGAAAATTTGTTTGGTTTCAAAGTAGGAATTGGTAATGCATGAAACTGCCCTTAGCATCTGTGGCTTTTCCACTTCTTAGTTAATAGTTAAATACCCAAGAAGAGAAGGGCTTCTGTGCTCTTAGGGCCAGGTGCCATCCCTGGATATTCATCTTCCAGTTTTAGACTTCTACTGAAGTAGTTAACACATATTTCTTGTTCGTTTGGCTCTTCTAGAGACTTCAAGACCTTATTCTTAGGCCTCCATAAAATTATGAGTCAGAAACTGTCAGGAAACATTTTATAAGAAAAACCATTTTCAAAGTAGCTCTATCAAGGACACAAAGTTTTCAGTAATAAAAAGCAAATAATACAAATAATAAAAAGCTAAAAGAAAAAAAAAAAACACAAAAGAAATCAATCAAGCTTTGCAAAGATTTTGGGGTGGACTTGAAGCCTGCTGTTTACACACGATCACAACAAAATTTATAGTAACAAATTATCGCTGTACGATTCTTGCTAGGAGAACAGTGGATTGTTATTGAATTGTCAGTACAGAATGATAGCACTTGCTGAGATGGAAATAAAAAGCTGCACCTCATCCTTCTGTTTGTCTCAGGTTTCAGGGAGTTTCTTCCTTGAAATCTGGAGTTAACAATTCAGTTAAGATCAGTCAAACCTGTAACGAAGAAAAAGTATATCTACAAATGCAATGGCAGGACACCCATGTTGATAATGTCATATGTAAGCGCATTTCTGCAAGCACTGTCAAATATTCAGCTGAAATTAGACCCATAACATGCATTTAAAGGAAAAGAGAGATAGGGGAAAAAACCCTGAAGTACTATGGTTAGTTTCCAATTAGAAATCATAGTGCTATAGGGAAAATAAAGTAGGAAAGCCAATACTTTTTGATTAGAAATAAAATGGATAGGGTCGTATAATGAAAGCTAAGGCTTGTGTTTATTTAGACTAGTGCCAGTTGGTTAAATGCAGGGTGTCTTTTTAATAGATTACACACTGCCTTTAGCTAATTTGAATTATATTAAGGCAATCAGCTCGTTACTGGGACATAGAAGCAATAAAGTCAACAAGAGCTCCACAGTGGCAGTGACTCTCACTGACTTGAGAAGCTTGCTGTAGAAATATGCAGCTCAGGCTTTGGTGATTTTCTATATCTACAGTCTGGTTTCTACAGAAATTATTGTTTTTTTCTGACATACTACACCTGAAATATAGCTTATATCAACTCTAAATTTACATATTCAAATGAATGTTGTCAGTGTAAATTTTAGCATTGTGTACAATTGCTTACATTAAACTTTAAAAAATTCCTTTTAGATAAAACATTTGGTTCATGGAGGCTATATTTTTTTGAAGTACCTCTCAGTGCTCTGGGGTAATATGGAGTCTGGCTTTATCCTTTTTCTGTAAGAAAAGAGCTCCACGACAAAAATTAGTTTATCATCACATTGATGCAGTGCCTCAGAAATTAGTTAAAAACAGAAGTGGCTTTCCTGGAAATACGAATGCCACGCAGTACAGCAGCCCAGGGTTTGATGGGAAGTGCTGTCGTTTAACCTGGAACGCAGCTAAATACCATACAGCCATTCACTCAATTCCCCCAGTGGGATGGTGGAGAGAAAAAAAGGTAAAACTCATGGGTTGAGTTAAAGGTGGTTTATTAGAACAAAAAAGGAAGGGAAAAAGTGATAACAATGATGATGATTATGATGATAATAATAATAATAATAACTGAATCACAGAATTGTGTTGGTTGGAAGGGACCTTTAAGATCACTGAGTCCAACCATTAAACTAACACTGCCAAGACCACTGCTTAAACCATGTCCCTAAGATCCACATCTACCCAGCTTTTAAATACCTCCAGCGATGGTGAATCAACCACTTCCCTGGGCAGTCTCTTCCAATGCTTGGTAAACCTTTTGGTGAAGAACTTTTCCCTAATATCCCTCCTAAACCTCCCCTGGTGCAACTGGAGGCCATTTCCTCTTGTCTTATCACTTGTTACTTGGGAGAAGAGACCAACCCCCACCCTGCTACAACCTCCTTTCAGGTAGTTGTAGAGAGCGATAAGGTCTCCCCTCAGCCTCCTTTTCTCCAGACTAAACAACCCCAGTTCCCTCAGCCGCTCCTCATAAGACTTGTTCTCTTCAGCCCTTATCAGCTTTGTTGCACTTCTCTGGACATGGTCCAGCACCTCAGTGTTTTTCTTGTAGTGAGGGGCCCAGAACTGAGCACAGTATTCGAGGTGTGGCCTCACCAGTGCGGAGTATAGCAGGATAATCACTTCCCTAGTCCTGCTGGCCACGCTATTTCTGACACAAGCCAGGACGCTATTGGCCTTCTTGGCTAGTGGGCACACTGCTGGCTCATATTCAGCTGGCTGTCAACCAGTAACCCCAGGCCCTTTTCTGCCAGGCAGCTTTGCAGCCACTCTTCCCCAGGCCTGTAGCGCTGCATGGGGTGGTTGTGACTCAAATGCAGGATGGGGCATTTGGCCCTGTTGAACCTCATACCATTGGCCTCAGCCCATTGATGCGGCCAGTCCAGATCCCTCTGGAGACCCTTCCCACCCTGAAGCAGATCAACATGCCTGCCCAACTTGGTGTCATCTGCAAACTTACTGAGCGTGCACTTGATCCCCTTGTCCAGATCATTGATAAAGACATCAAACCGAACTGACCCCAGCACTGAGACCTGAGGAACACCACTTGTGACTGGCTGCCAACTGGATTGAACTCCATTCACGACCACTCTTTGAGCCTGGCCATCCAGCCAGATTTTACCCAGCGAAGCATACGCACATCCAAGCCATGAGCAGCCATTTTCTCCGTAAGAATGCTGGGGGAAATGGTGTCAAACGCTTTACTAAAGTCCAGTTTAATAATAATAATAATAACAATAATAATAAACTACAAAACAAATTATGCACAGCGCAATTGCTCACCACCCGCTGACCAATGCTCAGCCGTCCCTGAGCAGGGGCTGCTCTCCAGCCAACTCCCCCCAGTTTACATGCTGAGCATGACATCATTTGGTACAGAATATCCCTTTGCAAGGTTTGGGTCAGCTGCTGTGGCTGTGCTCCCTTCCAACTTCTTGTGCACCTCCAGCCTCTTCACTGGCAGGGCATGAGAAGCTGAAAAGTCTTTGACTTTGTATAAACACTGCTCAGCAACAACTAAAACATTGGCGTGTTATCAGCATTATTTTCATACTAAATCCAAAACACAACACTATACCTGATACTAAGAAGAAAATTAACTCTATCCCAGCCAAAACCAGGACAGAAGACTACTGTATTTAATCCTCTTTTGCTTGTAAATTCAGACAATAATAGTAAAGATCAAGATGAGACAAAACAAACTAGCAAAAAGAGATTTTAATTTTAGCATGAGCAATATCTAAACACCATGCAAAGACAGATCATATCACTACCACTGTACTCTAGACTGGCATGACTTTCAGTAAAAAAATAGTTACCATTTAAAGACAAAACTCTTGAAACTGTGATAGCAGTTTTTTCACCTTGTTTTGGACATTGAAAACTTCCATGAGTAGTTTGGTGGTTTAGAAGATTATTTTGGCAACAACAGTAATGGCAACAAAAGGAGGTTACTCAAAGTCTTTTCAGCACTGTTGAATTGCATCTATAAACCAAAATAATTACAGATTATATTTTGAATTAGAAAGCAGAGGGATTTATTGCAATTCTTTTAACAATGTGGTCAGGAGCTAAATGAAAACATAGAACAAAAGAAATGATTCATAACAGTAGTAAGAAAAAGAAAGCTTGTTTAGTTATGTGTGAAGAACAGAGATGGAATGTGGCCAAAGGCACTGCTTCAGTGGACATGAAGAAGGACGAGAAGCTGGAAAATGGTGGAATGGGCAAAAGCCATTAACAGATACAGTAGATCGTGAACCATAGATGTCTAAGCATAGGCATAAAAGTAAATTATTTATTTAATGAAGACTTCTGTGAAATGCAAAATTAGTTGCATTGCAACTTAAGTAATAAAACATGAAAGTAATCTAAACCAAAGCTGTAAGTAAAAAAATAAAACACTGAAATCTTTAAATTTTATTTTGCCCACCCACCCAGATTTCACCTCAGGAACTTAGAGCAGCTCCTTCAACCATAGCAGTGGTTACTGTTAGTGTGTTACATATATAAGAAAAAAAAAGCAAATTTTCATGCGCAGTGTCAAGTTTTGAGTGTCTGTCACGATTGGGACTGGGCTGGCCACTAAAACGAATAACAGATGCTCTCTAACTTCTTTCCCAAGTGAGCGAAGAATAAGAGAAAGAGAGGCTTATGAGTTTAAAAGATATTAAACTACTTCAATGAAATATTAATAATAAAATAATAAAATGAAGAGATAATATTAATAAGAAAATAATGAAATATATAAAATATATACAAAACTGTATCAAGCTCCCAGGATGACAATCACATCACTGGCAGGCACTGGGAAAGTCCCAGACTGGATTCATCGATGGATGGGAGCTGAACTCAGGAACTGGATTCAGGAACACACGGATCAAAGGCAGACGAACAAACAGAGTCCTCCTCGGACGCCAACCATTGAAGAAAGAGGCTGACCCTTTGACCCCTCATCTTTTATCCTGAGCGTGATGCAGATGGGATGGAATACCCTGTTGGTCAGTTTCGGGTCACCTGTCCTGTCCACTCCTCCCCGCAAGTGGACCCCTCTACGCTTTTCCACTTCCGACCCTCCAATGGGGCAAATAACAAAGTTATCTGCCCTTGGGTGTTATAGCAATAAGTATGAGCAAGAGCCTCTCTGCATAACATGCCTTGGGTATAAATTGTAAACATCAGGTCTTATCACTCTGGAAGCAGACTACTCTCTTAAAAAAATTTTTACTTAAAAAGTAAAAATACTGTCTTAAAAAAGTTCAATTAGTTAGAAGAGGCTTAGCTGCAAAGTAAAATTACTGAAAAGAAAACTGGTTCTGTTTCACCTCAAACCAGGACAGTGTCCCAAGTCTCTTAGAGGAAGGCAACTAAAATCATAGGCTTCGTTCAGAAATTCTGAAGTAATTTCTTATTGACTTGAAAAAATAGCAGCTAAAATATCCTCAAAACTGGTACATTATGACATACATACTTGGCAGAATACAGGCTCCGAAGACATGACACTGTGGTATGCTATGTGTACATGTGAATTTTCCCCTGAAGAACTTCTAAATTTCACTCAGGATCACAGGAGCATGGGATAATTCAGGTTAGAAGGGACTTCAGGATGTCTGTAGTTCAACCTTCTGCTCAAAGCTGCATCAGCTGTGAGATCAGACCAGGTTGCTCAGGGCTTTATCCAGTTAGGTCTTGAAAACCTGCAACTATGGAGACAGACTGTACAGTCTCTCTGGGCAACCTGTTCCGCTGCTTGGAGCTACAGAAGCATGACAGATGTGGAAGCCAGACCGTATGCTGATCTCCAATATGAGCTGTAATGAACAACTGTATGTACAACTGTGAAAGAGCATTTGGTAAATTATTAGCTTGCTTCCCAGTGCATTTCCATAAAAGAAAAGGGAAAAAGGAGGAGAATAAAAGACTGAAGGTACAGTCTATCCAACAAAAATCTTATTTTATAGATAAAAAACTGTAATTCGTCAAGATTATTCTCCATATTTTGTGTTTAGGTTGTTTAATGGTTTTGACATGGGGTAAGACTGGGAAAAGTACGGTATTTGGGCAGCTTGAATTCAGAGGACATTTTACATCAATTATATCACAAGAAAAGCAAAGAAATACTGAAAATTTGCTATATATGGGCTATATTCTTCTTTCAGGGTATTTTAAAACAACCTTGTTTAAATCCGTACTTTTTACTTCATTTTTTATAAACTTAAAAATTACTGATTACACAATATAGATGCTCAAACTGAGAATTTAATTTCTGAATTACTTTTATTTGACCCTCTAAAACTAAGTGATAATAAAGTAATTATTATCTTATAGTTTGCATTTCATTTAATATAATCTCAAAATAATATAACTTATATTGGTCATAGCATGTCAGATGATTTAGAGTGAAAGACACAGTTTTGAATATATTGAACGAGAGGAGCTATATACCTTCTCATAAAAGGACTGTGCAAAAGGAGAACTTCATTTTTACTATATTGCTTTTCTGTCTAGAGGGAGTTCTATATCTGCAATATATATTTTCGGAAACTCTGCTGTTTACTAAATTTATGGGCTAAAGAGAGTAGTACTACCTGTAAATCCAGATTTATTGTCATCAGAGCTATACACCACCCCAGGCAAAGAAAATATATGTTTTTTATGCATTAGAAATGCAATGTATGTAGTAAAAATACTTCAATATGAATTAGTAAACGAAGCTTTCTGATTTATAGACAATATGTTGTTGCACTTTTTTCATTTTCTCTCAAGACACTGCGATTAATATTATCTTTGTAACAGGTATTGGTCACATCATGCACTAGTATTAGTTGTTATTGCTGATTGTATAGAAAGGATGGGGACACTGAGGACATCTGTTGTCAGATTTTTTCACCCTCAAAATAATACAAGTAAAATGAGGGTGTAAGGACATTTTTAGAAAGGCAGCAATACACACAAAAAAATATCTGGTTCAAATATCATCTAAACAGAAACATACCCTCACTTTATTGACGAAGACAGAGCTGTGTCGGACCTCATAGGTTTATCACCTGTTTAAGACAGATGATCTGTGACCATGCAGGTTACAGCCGTGGTGTCCTCAGCAGCAATGTCTAGGTGCTGTATAGACTTTGAAGCCTGAGCTCACAGACTAGCCAATTCCTTTCCGTAGGCCTCAGGGCTTCTCTAAGGCTCTCTAGGGCATCTTCCACTGTGCATGGGCACATACACGCTTGGCTGTGGTAGATGTCTCACAAGCTGTTCTCCTTTACTAAAACTTATCTTCACTACATCCCTAGAAACATATAATATAGCTTCATCAGCCAAAGGAGTTGAAGGGTGTCTTGTTGCAACCATCTCTGCTAAGCTTTTGAACGGATAACAATTTGTCTTGCAGGGTACAAAGTTGAGATATTGGGATAAGAATCCACATTTCTTTATTTTACTTTATGTCCAGAGATATTGGTGAGATATCATTTCATGATAAATAACAGTTTGGATTGAATATTGCTCACAGAAGAGCACTATATCATTTAAAGATTATATATTATATTTATATATTATATTTAAAGATTATAAACAGTATTCTATTTCATTATGAACATTATAATTTGCCCATTTACAGGCCAATTGTCTCCTGAAACACTGTTACTGCAGAGGATTTGGGGGTTTATATGTTTCAAGTGATTTCCATGAGTACATAAGCTATTTTCATGGCCTTTAATTAGTTTATTATTTATGGTTCATTTCACAATAGAAAAGATTCGGTTTCAAGATAACATGCAAGAGGCAGAGAAGTATGCATATTTCTAAATATAATACTAAAATAATACATTTGCACTAAACTAGGTCTATGACAAGAGCTGACTAGAAGTCTGGGAGAGAAAAAACAGTCATTGGTTCACATTTTCCTTGAGTGGATTAAATTTGTGCGGGCTCTGTACCAGGAGTACCTTCTGGCTCTTTGCATTGCCTTAGCTGCTCCTATGCACTGGAAGTAGGTGGTTTCACCACTCTCTTTGCTACTGATGCTGTTTATCTACCCTCCATCTACTAGCGTGGGAGGGAGTATGCCAGCCCCATGGTGATGCTGGTCTCTTCAGCTCCCCAGGCATGATGGGACTACCCCACGTACACCTCATGACCTGCAAGAACATACAGGGCCATAGTAGGGTCACGCTTAGTTTTTATTTATCAGTCCTCTGATTCAATTTTTTTGCTGTTGGTGATGTAATGCTACCAAAACCCTAAAGCAAATGAAAAGCTGGGAATCTGATCCTGAAATAATTGCTGTCTTCAGTCACTGAAGATTCCCTGCCTAACACAGAAGGAGGCGCTGAATGAGCAGTTCAGCTCAGCATATTACAGAAACAAAGGGATGCGGCATCACTAAAATTAAAATGTACACATACTCTTACATAGTTTATTAAGTAAAAAAATATATTAATGACCTATCTTACCCCCCAAAATAAATATGCCATTTAAGAGGCTCCTAGAAAAAACCCTGTAGCTATCAGCAATGTAAATCTTAACTATTCCATGGAAAAATGTTCAAACTGATGTTATACAACAATTCTAATAATGTTTGAAAACTGTGTGTGTCAAGACTCAGCACATATGAAAGAAAGTATGGGGAATTCTACAGAATAATGATCTAGGTAAACTTTATACGGCCAAAACCAAATCCAACCCAGACACCAAATAAATAAATAAATAAATAAATAAATAAAGTGTAAGTATATCTAAATGTTAATAAAAGATTTTTCATGTGTATTTGGGGAAAATAAGAAAAAAGTAACAAATATGCCTGCAGGAGTCAAAAATTTAAGAAAAAAAAGGACGAAAAGATAGGACATAATACTATTACCAACAGTAATTCTATGCAGGTAACAAATGGTAAGGGAGAATATCAGCCCTCTGAAGAGCAGTGGGTACAAATTAGATTTTTGGAAGCACCTGACAACATTCCATATCACAGATTAATGTCTAAAGCTAACAGTTAGAGGTGACAGAAAAAGTTGGGAAATTAATTGAAAACAAAACCTAAACAATTGTCTGGAGGGTTGATAAGAAAAGTTATCAATAAACAGAAGCAACAAAGTTCACATGTCCTTATAAACAAGGAACACAGAAACTGCTGCCACATCTTTGCCTTTCTGTTATTGAACCCAGGGTTCCTTAGGTCCTATATGCATTCTTTCTGTGATGTAGAGTATTTGATTTGAAAGATTTTAATGAAGGAACTCTTTCCTAAGCTTCTGTTATGTCTACATTTAAAACTGCTTTATAGCTGGCAACCCCAGTTCTCCCTTTCTCCGTCCCCATCCGATGGGCCGAGGCCAATGGTACGAGGTTCAACAAGGCCAAGTGCCAGGTCCTGCACTTGGGTCACAACAACCCCATGCAGCACTACAGGTTTGGGGCAGAGTGGCTGCAAAGCTGCCCGGCAGAAAAGGACCTGGGGGTGCTGGTGGACAGACAGCTGAATATGAGACGGCAGTGTGGCCAACAGCCACG
>VZSZ01001115.1:491843-504675 GCA_013398815.1 Ibidorhyncha struthersii | reverse complement strand
GAGGGGTCTGGGGGACAAGTCTTATGAGGAACGACTGAGGGAACTGGGGCTGTTTAGCCTGGAGAAGAGGAGGCTGAGGGGAGACCTTATAACTCTCTACAAGTACCTGAAAGAAGGTTTTAGAGAGACAGGGACTGACCTCTTCTCCCTAGTGACAAGTGATAGGATGAGAGGAAATTGGTTCAAGTTAAGCCAGTGGAGGCTTAGGTTGGATAAAGGTAGACGTGGTACTTGGGGATATGGTTTAGAAGTGGTTTTGTCAGGTTAGGTTAATGGTTGGACTTGATGATCTTAAAGGTCCCTTTCAACCTTAACAATTCTATGATTCTATGATCATGGGACTACATCATTCTGGACAACCTCCTGCAGAAGGTATTTTCCTTATATAATATACCCTGAGCTAATCAAATACTTACAGATCTTCTTGGACATCTCTTCCAAGTTAATTTTCTCAGTCTAATTTAAACTCTTTAGACTGTACAGGGATTTGCAACATGTCACATCATACAGCATAAAATATAGCAACTGCATGTGCATGCTGAGAGCATTAAAGTTCTTGTCACATCACCAGCTTTCTACAGAAGCTATCTGACATATTTGACATTACATTTGACACTGTCAGACAGATTATTACCGATAATATTTTTGTTAGTAAGAGTAACTATTATTTAATACTGACTATAATTGTTAATAAGACGGTTTTTTGAAATTGCCTTTCAGAACCTGTTGTACCCCACCACAATCACAAGAAAGGATATAAATTGGAAATATTTTCAGCAAACCCAAACTACAGCAATTTATAGAGAAATCCCATTTATCATAGAATCATAGGATGGTTTAGGTTGGAAGGGACCTTGAAAATCATTGAGTTCCAACCCCCCTGCCATAGGCAGGGACACCTCCCACTAGACCAGGTTGCCCAAGGCCCCATTCAGCCTGGCCTTGAATACCTCCAGGGATAGGAAATGTTGCCACATACGGAACAGTTTCAAAAGCAACAATCCCAAATTTAACTATGCACCAATTTAGATTATGAAATTTCTACCTGGATTCTTATATTGCTGGATCCTAGTGGAAAAGCTCAGGGATATATAAATAAGCATTGATTTTCTATAATAATTGCTAGTCTGTTAGCTGGATTTTTGAGCTATGTTCTCTCTGCTATCCTGGTACTCTTCACTGAGTCTATAATGAAGTCTGTTGATGAAGGGGTAGAGTGTACCATCAGCAAGTTTGCTGATGACACAAAACTGGGAGGGGTGGCTGGGGTGCATCAAGAAGAGTGGGGCCAGCAGGTCAACAGAGGTCATCCTCCCCCTCTACTCTGCCCTGCTGAGGCCACACCTGGAGTATTGTGTCCAATTCTGGGCTCCTTGGTTCAAGAAGGACAGGGAACTGCTGGAGAGGGTCCAGCAAAGGGCTACTAAGATGATGAGGGACTGGAGCATCTTTCTTATGAGGAAAGGCTGACATACTTGGGTCTTTTTAGTCTAGAGAAAAGAAGACTGAGTGGGGATCTTATCAATACTTATAAAGACTTAAACGGAGGGTGCCAGGAGGATGGGAACAGTCTTTTTTCAGTGGTGTCAGGTGATAGGACAAGAGGTAACGGTCACAAACCTGAACATAGGAAGTTCCATCTTAACATGAGGAGGAACCTCTTTACTTTGAGGGTGTCAAAGCACGTGAGCAGGCTGCCCAGAGAGGTGGTGGAGTCTCCTTCGCTGGAGACATTCAAAACTCACCTGGATGCCATCCTGTGCAACCTGCTGTAGGTGATCCTGCTCTGACAGGGGGGTTGGACTAGATGATCTCCAGAGGTCCCTTCCAACCCTGACCATTCTGTGATTCTGTGATAACATCTTCATATATAAGTATCCTCTGGGATTCAGTGTTTGGCTTCTTATCACTCAAGGTTTAGGTGTTCTTTCTTTTTCTTATGTAAAAGGAAACATATTATATTTTACATAATGCCTGTTGAGAGATATAGTTTATTCTTGGAGATTACTTTAACAAACAAGAAGTGTTTGTTTGTGTTTTCGTGATATGCAGTTGTATGTAAAAAGGCTTATGCATTATTTTCAACAAGAGTGTGAAACGGCTATTCCCAAGTAATGAGAATTTGAAAGATGATTCTGTTTTAAATGTCTATATAAGTGATTCACATTCAGAAGAGCTCAGAATAAGCACCAGCTCTTAGACAAACTAATTTATTAACAAAGTGGGCTGAAAAGCCTTATTGTTCTCTTGCAGATTACACCAAATTATATTAATTTAATTAAACTTAAAATCATGTTTATTAATTAATTTATTCTGTCAGCAATCAGGAAGATTGAGTAGCTTCTTTAGTTCGTAGGCTGAAAGCAATGTGAGATTATGTGCTGAATTAAGAGAGGCAACAAAGTAAATTGCTAATAGGTTACCTGTGCTTGCTTCTGGATACAGCTAGAGCCAAATATAAGACAGATTCTGCTCTCTCCCTAGAGATTTTCTCTTAGAGAGAGATATCAATAAAGACAGAAAACATATTTCCACATATTTATCACAACCTTTATGCTATTATTCTTTGAGTTATCCTCATGAGCAGAAGAACCTGATTCCCTTCCAAAATATCTAACCTTTGATGTGATTTCTAAAAGAAGAATAATGGCATATTTCACCTCATATTTAAGCAAATAGAAATATGCATTTTGTAGATATTGTAATACTAAGAACAAGAAAAAGAGAAAAACCGATAAAAACAGGATTAGTAAGAACATTAGAAGCAGATGGACTCTGATGATATCAAACATAGAATACTGAAACATAAGTTATATTAAAAAGAAATGTGATTACAAATCATAGTCCCTTAAACCATTTTATTAAGGCCTTGTTAAATTGTATTTTAACATTTAATAAAGAATTTGGAAACAAATCTAAAGTAAACCAGTCTACGCTTAATGGAAGGTTTTCCACTTGTGGGGTTAGCAGATAGAGCATTTCACTTCCATTTCCCCTATATGTGTCCTCAGGTGGTTTACTTTTATGGCCAAGAGTTTATGGTACAGCATGTGAAAACTATAGTTCCTGATTCAAATAAATGTTACAATAATTTTGAGAATCACAGAATTGCAGGGGTTGGATGGGACCTCTGGAGACCATCTAGTCCAACCCCCTGCCAGAGCAGGGTCACCTGCAGCAGGTTGGACAGGAATGCATCCAGGCAGGTTTTGAGTATCTCCAGAGAAGGAGACTCCACCACCTTTCTGGGCAGCCTGTTCCAGTGCTCTGTCATTCTCAAAGTAAAGAATTTTTTCCTCATGTTCAGGTGGAATTTCCTGTGTTCCAGTTTGTGCCCGTTGCCCCTCGTCCTGTCGCTGGACACCACTGAAAAGAATCTGGCCCCATCCTCTTGACAACCACCCTTTAGATATTTATAAGAATTGATGAGATCCCCTCTCAGTTTTCTCTTCTCCAGGCTAAACGGACCCAGGTCTCTCAGCCTTTTCTCATAAGAAAGATGCTCCAGTCCCTTCATCATCTTTGTAGCCCTCTACTGGACTCTCTCCAGTAGTTCCTTGTCTTTCTTGAACTGGGGAGCCCAGAACTGGACACAGTACTCCAGGTGTGGCCTCAGCAGGGTAGAGTAGAGGGTGAGGATGACCTCCCTTGACCTGCTGGCCATGCTCTTTTTAATGGACCCCAGGAGACCATTGGCCTTCTTGGCCACAATAACACATTGGCTGGCTCACGGTCAACTTGTTGACCACCAGCACTCCCAGGTCCCTCTTTGGAGAGCTGCTTTACAAGAGGTCAACCCCTAACTTGTACCGGTGGGGGTGGTTATTCCTCCCTAGGTGCAGGACCCTACACTTGCCCTTGTTGAACTTCATTCGGTTCCTATCTGCTCAACGCTCTAGCCTGTCCAGGTCTCACTGCATGGCAGCACAGCCTTCTGGTGTGTCAGCCACTCCTCCCGGAATCTGCTCGCTCAATGCAGAGACTCCAGAAAAGAGGTTGCAAATGAAGATTAAAGGTCCTACTTCCTGTTCTCAGGTTCTGTAAGAAGAGGAGACATAACAACAACCCTTTGAGATTGTCTTTCTTTAAATGTCTCTTCCCTAACATATTATTGCCTTTGTATAGCAAGGTATAAGGACAAACTACAGTGAATCCCAAGGCCACGCTACCCTGTGCATTAGAAAATATCCTCACAGTCAACAATTCAGAGTTTATCGCTACCATACAGTCAAATGTCCTCCCTGCACACAAGTGCTGGTATAGGATATCTAACCAAGAAAATAATATATGTGTTCTAAAGTTTTTTCTTATTTCCAGAAAGGAGAGAGAGATGCAAATATACAAATTATTTCTGATTCACTGTTCTGAAGATGGTACTAGAGCCCACAGCGTTGCATGGTTAACAAAAAAGCATGTACAAATTCTCAGTATTTTATCATCAAACTTCAATATTTTACATAGATTTTATAAAATTTGTAAATATAAGTCTTGTAAGGCATTTTAAGGTCCTGACTTATTATAGAATGTTCTCTCATTACAGCACAGTTTGGTTTTCCATTTTTTCGCCACTTTTGCCTCATTTGCTTGACCTTATCTCTCTAAGAATAATGGTACTATCTTAATTCAATTGCAATCGTTTGAAGTGAAAAACTGCTCATCATTAATCTTACAGTGACAGGCCTTATTGTAATTAAACTCCAAAGATATGTAATTCCTTATTAAGAGAGATTCTTTTACTGCTCAGCTCACAATTCAAATTTATCTGTTCTCATACACTTTGCCATTTTGTGGTAGTAAGTTTTCCCTTATTTTACCTGACTGTTTTCAATGTGTTGATTTTTCATGTTATGTTAATGCAGCTGTGAAATTAAATCATAAATGAAAAAGCTTTGTAGATAAGTAAATGAAAAATGTTGATTTATTATATTTGTGAACAACTAATGCCATGAATAAGTTAAAAGATGTTTTTTATTACTGAGATTTTAAAGATATGCTTTAATAATGGCCATGTCAAGTATGTATAGATCACCCTTGACACTTTGATATACTATTGCTGATAAAAAAAAGATGTTTTTGTATAGCAGTGAACTTCTGAAAGAAAAGCTAAGAAACAGATAATGCAATGGGCAAAATACATCATTTTTTAAAGCAATTTGCAATACAATCCATGAGCAACAGATCTCCATGTTGAATAAAACAGGGGTATTATTTGATTCCCAAACACCAAGACATAAGTAAGAAAGGCAATATTCTGATTTTTGAAGTTACCAGAACCTATAGTGCTTCATTTTGAAATTAACTAACTTGTTTATTTTTAAAAATTGATGACAGAGTGCATTTTGCTCCTTTTTTTCCCCCTAACGTAGGTAGGAAATATCAAAAAATGGCTCCTCAGATTAATGTTTCGTTACTTTTCCTTGCCAGTTTCTTTCATCATCGTGGAAACTGTGAAAAGAAAGGTCATCAGCCTAGAAGACCAAAAAGCATGTAAACATTCTTCCTGGTAAAGACAAAATGACTTTTTATGTTTTACATACAGGTCAGTAATGTCAGGGCACTGAGGGCAATAACGGCCCTCAATGGCCCTATCCAGCCTCCCCTGGGGTTTCCCCCCACCACTGCCCCATGGCCCAGGACCCCATTTCAGCTCAGCCCAGACCTGCCAGTCCCTGTCCCAGTGATGCTGTGGGAATATTGCTCTCCAGCTCCACCACAGCCAGGCCCTGGCCCGGTTGAGCCGGGCCCAACCACCAGGCTGACATCCCTTTCCCACAAAGGTGCCTGATGGTGTCTGGGGTGCCCTGGCTGCCCTCCTGGCCTGCCCTGCTCGCTGGCTGGGGGCCATGGAATAGGCCCTGGCTGGTGAGGCCCATGGGGATCCCCCGTCTCCTGGCACCTGGCTCCAGGGAGCTGCCAGTCCTCGTACCACCCTGACATAATGCACACATGATATCATTAATCTCACGAGGGTTTGTGCTCCTCCTTTCTCCACAGAGGCAAAGTTTTCAAAGCAAAGATTTCAAACAACTTGTCTATAACAGTGTTCTCAACCCCAATTATTTTCATTTCATGCAATAACAGAACAAAATCGGTGAAGGAGGAGGAACTCGGTTTATTGGTTTGCCACCTCACAACAGACCCAACTAAAAGCTATGTGGATGTTTACCCTTCAGGAGATGTGAGTAGCATGCAAGAGCTAACATCACTTACATTTCAAGGTGCTTTACAATGCAGGTCAGATCCAACACCCTATTTTCTTACAAACTGGAGTGTGAGCGTGCTATCTAGACTTCACTGTACTTAACTCAAACCTCATGTCTTATTGGCCTGTATGTTACATCCACTCAGACTCTTAAATGTATCAGCAGAGTAGGCAGAAGCATGACAAGTATGTGTGTAAAAAGGTAAACCTTCTTAAGTGGCACTTAAATCAACATTGACTTTGTAGGGAAACTGGATAACAGCCTCGTGAAACTCACACTAAACAGGAAGATGCCTATAATGATTTGATTGGACTTCTAGCAAGTCAGAGTTATTCCTTTTTCAGACTTATTCTAGTTCATATATGCCTTTCTCAATTAGATAATTTCTCTTATATTCCAAACTGGTGTACCTCAATTCTGAACACCACTTCCAACATTTTCATTCCTGCTAATAGTGAAGTACAGAACTTAAAGTACAGTACAGTCAACAATGGCTTTTCATTGGCAAATGATTCATGTGCCTTGTCATCATGCTCTAAACATACCACAGGTCTATAAATAGGATTAGCCTTAGTGGAAGTAAAAACTTTTACAATGTTTCTCACCACTGTGATCTCAATTGGCAAAGTCCCCTAATTGGATAGACAGTTAAAATGGCATTATATGTAAGCATGGTTTATTTAAAGGCTGAGATGAGATAGTCTTACCTTCTGTAAATATGAGGTGGAGGTAAACAATGAGGAAAACCAACCTCTTTTAAACTGCTTAGGTATAAGCAGTTATATATATACTTGTCACTAATATATTGAGATTGCAAATTCAATTCAGATAAGATTCTGAAACAGTTTTCCAATGGGAACAATATGGTCAAAATGTTCACTGAGCTTTTTTTTCAACCAACTCAGCAAAACAGAACAACAGGAAAAAAGCTTTTTAATTTTCTTTCCATGGTTAGTAGTTCTAAGTAGGACCAGCAGCTAATGTTGGTACTTCACTAGGAACTACATATGGGTTTTGGACTTTATATGCCCCCCAGAAGAGATGGTAGATGAACTGAGCTTTTGAGGGCAATCACTTCTTATAAATACTACTGACACCTGAATATTAACTCCAATTTTCACTCCCAAGAAAGCATTTAAATTCATTAAAAGGTTTGAAGTAAGTCCAAAGTCCAAGTGGTTGTTCAACTACTCATATGGACCAAACCTGAATTCTGCAAACTGCACCAGGAAAAGACTGTAAGTCTTTGAGAATTTAGAGGTGAGACAGACTGAAATTCTCAAAACAGATTTGCAGAACACAGTTATCGTGTCCCCACAAATACCACTTCCCCAGTGTAATTATTATTTCTGCTCTTCCTGGACCTGGTTTTCTAACTCTCGCTGTGGTTCTGATGCTAAATGACTACCAGAAAAGATGTGTTGAGGGACCTGATAACAATCAAATCCTTTGCTAAAGGAGAAATTAAAACTCCTTAGCAGAGGAAGAGCTGCAGACAGATCAAAGCTGTCATCTACACTGATCCACGTAGTCAGGCCTGGGTATATTAACGTGGGCTCCCCTGGCTGCAAATTCAGGAGCTGATGTATTGACTATGGTTTGTCTGAGGTGAGGAAGGAGATAGGTTTAGAAGTCCATCTCATCTAACTTTAAATGTCTATAATGTCTGATCTGGTCACAGGTAGGCTACCTTTGCAATCAATAGAAAGAATAGTTAGTTCCCAGTTGAACTCACCAGTGCTAAAGAAGTCATGATAAAACCTGTGCCGTAGTCTCCATTGATTATAGTGACTAGTTGAATATCAATTTAATTAATTTTAAGCATTCTGAACTGGCTCTGAGTAGTGCCTAGTGCTCTCTGTTGACTATATAATGAATTTCTGCTTCTAATGTCGCTGCTTTGATTTGTACCAAAGTAACTGAAGTAGCCACACAGTGACCAGAAAAAAATAAATAACAATATGATAGTTTCTTGGGCATGAATCTCAATGGAACAGCAGACCTCAGAGTGTCAAGAACAGAAATTGCCTTCTGTTAGAGGGGTTTTCAAAAAACTAACTTTACCTTTGCTAGTCTTCAGAATCGATAGAGTGCATTATGTTCTTCTAAAGAACATTTGGGAGAAGGAGGAAAACAAACATGTTCTCGGTCACTTCTCTTGATTGGTTAGTGTCATTCTCAAGAAGTTACTTGTACTTAGGTTTGACAATATAAACCAATATTCAGTAAATAAAACCAAAGAAAAAATACTGCCTTCTACTGAACTGTTCAGTCTACATGCTCTGAGAGGATACATTTTTCCTGGTGGTTTTCTTTGCTGTTGAGCTACAGCCATTCAACTATTGTAAGGGATAATATAGAGATGTTATATTAATAGGATTTAAATTGTAATCTGATCTTTTTTTTTCAAAGAGTTCTTGCTGTTGACGGAAGCAACATTTCACCCAGGGTTCCCCTTTCAGGGAAACAAAACATAATGGAGCTTAAACAAATTATATTCATTATCCCAAGCGCTATAATCTTGCATTCCATTTCTTCCTTCTCTTTATCATACCTTTCAGTCTTCCCAGGTTAACCCAGTCTATTCAATTACGTGATATTTTTCTTTCCATTTTCCTTCTTTTTTGCCTAATACCTCGTAATATGACTGTTAACCAGAAGATAACCATTCTTCAGCCTTTTCATAGCAACTACAGTACTGGGTTTAAGCAAACAAAATATAATCAGAAAAGCTGTATGTAAAACTGCTATAGCTGGTGTATGTTTCATGCCTCATTTCTCATCTGTGCCAGCAGTTATGGTCATCCAGGCTTCCTTTCTGCAAAGGGAGAGTATGAACACCTGTAAAACATGTTTGGCATGACAAGGGAGGAGCCAGAATCCAGTGACAGATCAACATTTTGCATATCCCCCATGGTGTGCTCTTTGACAGCTAGTCCATTAGATACTCTTTTGCTTGGGCTCTGGCAGAAAGCCAGCCAGTTGTTATGCCTGCATGTTCATTAGCAAGTGCAGATACATGTGATTAACATCCAGAACATACTTTTTGGACCTTTGGCCTAAGAAAAGTTGGCATCTAGAACAGTTCAAAACAAGTATATCAGGGCAGGTTTTCACGGTACTTCAGATTATGTTGTACAACAAAATAAGTGTCTTATGGTAGAGCCTGTACAGTAAGATCCTATTTACAAATTAAATTTTATATGCCCTTCTGGGTCATTTCTTTCTCTCTCATTTGTACATTTTCCGAGACAGCCACTGCGTGTGTTGTTTCTCTGTAAGCACTGCCACAAGCTGTGGTATGCCAACACCCTGCAGCTACCCATTCAATTGATCGTATAATAGCAGTGGGCCATTTCCTGCCACCCTTAGTATCATGGAAAAAGTCAAAGTCAAACACTCGCTTTCTAACATTTGAGTCGGAAGCGTGAAGTGAGCATCGTATTAGAACAGCAAAAACTACTGAAAAGTGAAATCCCTGCAGAGATGGATTTATGTGACTCCACAGAAAATCAAAGCAAACTTTTTAAAAGCAAACATCACCTTCTTTCAGAAGGTGCTCTAGTTCCACATACTGAATAAACCCCTGTTTTGACTGAAGCCAACCATGTATTTCCACTTGTTTTAATGCCCTCTTGATAAAAGTAATAACTTCCCAATGTTCTCAGTTCTGAGTCTATTAAACGGCCACAGGTGTGTGGAACTTGTTTCTGCCCATATGCTGTCCACTCATACAAGTCCTTCCCAGTTCCTTAGACATGTTCCTAGTTTGTGTCCACCATATGACACTGGGGTATAGGAAGCTCTAGCTCCTTTGTTACAAATACAGGTTTACAAACAATTTTTCTTATCAAGAACTCTTTACAGTTATGCATTACAAGCAAGTTACAAAATAAACTAAAGGTATCCTAAATGCAAAAATCCCAGTCTGGTCTCACCCCGTGGGTCTTGAATCAGTCTTTAGACCAGGCAACCCCTCTGAATTGGCTTGACTCACATGTTTCTAGAATAATGTTCTCCTCTCCTTAAGGAAACATCCCTTCAAAATTTTTTTATCACACACTACAAGAAATGGAGAGGACCTGACAGCTTCTGCATGGAAACATTCAAAATCAAGAAATGGCTGACTAGAAAACGCATTGAAGATTTGTTCAGTACTGACAACTGTTATGGGTTCTCAGGCAGAGAAGGTAGAGGTATCCAAAGGCCATCTTCATTACTTGGCCTACCTACAATGTGAAATGTGAACTTAAAAGTAGAGTCACAAGTGCAAATAAACACTCTCTCTAGAACATGCAGATTTTCCTATGCCCAAGTGCGTACAAAACTAGTTAGCACCAAGCTGAAGTAAGCCAATTGTTCATTCATGACTAATCAATTTTATGAACAAACTCACCTATTGCCATTTATACAGGTGGAAGGCAAGAAAAAAATACAACATGGCCACTATGGCATTGTGCTGTTTTACAGAAGCACAGGCACAACCTACGTGATCAAGGGCCATTGAACCACCATATTCAAATGGATGCTGCAATCTGTAGTGAAAGTTGTAATCCTACTAAGTGTTCAAAAAAATAAAGTTGAATTCATAGCTTCATATAAATTCACTTTAGAGTTTTGGAAGAATCTAACACACTGCTGCCAGTGTCTCAGAGGAAAATGCTTTTCACTTGGTTCATTCTTCTTTCCTCTTTTTCTCCTTCCTTCTTGCCTCCCTCCTCCCCATGCAGTCGTGAATGAAGTGAGTAGACTGACAGGCACTGTCTAATCCAGTGTCATGGTTTAACCCTGGCTGGCAACTAAGGCCCATACAGATACTCATTCACTCCTCCACAGTGGGATGGGGGAGAATTGGAAGAGTAAAAGTGAGAAAATTCATGGGTTGAGATAAAGACAGTTTAGCAATTTTAAAGAAAAAAAAAAGTAAAGAAAAAAAAGAGAGGAAAATAAAACCTAAGAAAAACAAGTGATGCAAAAGAAAACCATTACTCACCACCCACTGACTGATGCTCAGCCAGTCCCAAAGCAACAGCAGCCCCTAGCCACCTCCACCCCTCCAGTTTTATTGCTGAGCACAGTGTCGTATCAATATCACTTTCACCAGTCGGGGTCAGCTGTCCCAGCTGTGTCCCTTCCCAGCTTCTCCTGCATCCCCAGCCTACTCACTGGCGGGGCAGCCTGAAGAGCAGAAAAGGCCTTGACACTGTGTAAGCACTGCCCAGCAAAACTAAAACATCCCTGTGTTATCAACACTATTTTCAGCACAAATCCAAAACATAACCCCATACAAGCTACTATGAAGAAATTTAACTCTATCCAGGCAAAACCAGTACATTAGCAAGAGTGAAACAATCAATGTGTCACCTTTTGCCTGCCTATTTGAGAAAAGTGAAAAAATTAATTCTCTGTATGGCAATATGGTCAACACTGTTACAAATAATGTTCGTAATCAATTTATTTTGGAATGCAATGCCATCAAGTACATTGATACTTGCACTTTTGATGTATTCATTTTTAAATTGTTTCTTTCAACAATTATCAACATGTTTGGTTGGGGGTGTAATTATTTTAGCCATTCGATAACTGAGAAACTAAGAGACAGAGTCACTAAAGGAATTAAGTGTCACAGTACTTGCATTTCGAGCTGCATACAAGACTTCTCTTAAACCACCCTTAATGAAAAAAAAAAAAAGAAAGAAAGAAAGAAAGAAAGAAAGAAACAAACAAACAAACAAACAAATAACCCATGACAGTGAAGGGAAGAGACCTAAACCTACTCTTTGTTGCAGAATACCGTGTTTGGTCACAGAGTTACTCTTCAGTTTCTGTGCAGTAAAACTCACTTATTTTCTAGGGAAGCAAGAAAGGTGAATTTGACGATGCTTTTCTGGAGAAACATTTAGAATATCAGTTACTTCAAGCTTCATGAATGAATGGCTGTAATCCTTTGTTTATTATCCAAAGGTGAGAACTAACAACTTACCCTTCTGCACTGTGATAATGTGTTTGAGAAAGAATGTGGGCATGATTACGCTTTGTAATAGCTCTTTTGGTAACATGTATTTGATAACGCTATGAAAGTACTTGGCAGATCTGAAGCCTGACATGACTGACAGATAATGGATTCCAGCAGGGCACAGGTAGAAGATAGATGCTTGTCCAAAGTAAGGCAATTCTGGTCACGTGCAGATGCAGAATTCTAAAGTCTTAGTGAAAACTGGGAGCAGGCTAAACAAGGATTTGCCTACTGCAAGTCACTGATCCTGGCATGGATGGCCGCTAAGTAGTAATTAACGTTACAGTTTTAGACTAAAACACCTTTTCCTTATTTCAGTAGCCAGGCTTCAGAATGCACAGTCCTCAATTACTGCTAGTCAATTCCCATTCAGCCATAATGCATTAAAAAAGCTGATTGTCAAGTAGTTCTACTTACTTTGGCATATGAAAAAGAGCATTTTGCTCAGGGTCTATATAATGTCTAGCCTGAGCCTAAAGGCAACTCATACCTTACTTTTTTTTCCACTTTCTAAATATATACTTTAAAAATAAGTATTACAAATAATTATAAAAATTAGCATATAAATATATTTATTATTATATTAATTATAATTAATATTTTTATAGTAATA